>WMKJ01000001.1:0-347628 GCA_009733715.1 Herpomyces periplanetae | reverse complement strand
GCAGATGTTTCTGTATTGTTCAATGACGCACTAGGTGATAAGTTTGATGCCGTTGCTGACGAGGCTAAATTGGACACTTCTACATCGCTCTTAGCTGGTGATGGCACTGAATAGGTCGATTTTTGCGTCGACGTGTACGATGAAGACGCTAGAGAATAAAATTTGTAGTTACCAGAAGTACGAGAAAGGAAAAACGGTGATGAATGAATCCGACTAATCGGCGGCCCTCCTGTAGAGCTAGATAACGATCTAACTTTAGCTTCACCGGCTGATTCGCTTTTACATCCCGTTTCAGTCACAGTCGATGTTTCATCCTCGCTACCCAATACTTGTGCCGTTCTATTTGTCATATCAACATCTGTTGAACTGGTGGTAGGACCCGTCATGCTACACGTTAAGTTCACCGTGGTGGCGGATCCCGCTGAATTTTTCATCGATGGTGTCGTTGAAACACTATGACATTGTCCTGCACTTTGGGTCTGCGAAGAAGTAGATACTGATGGATTTGAATGGGGAATATTTTCCGGAACCGGATGTGATGTGCCCACTCCTGTAACGCCCGCATCAGACGCCTTTCCCGCTTTCGTTAACGCATAATCTCCCGAATCAAAGTATTTTCGCTCCTATACGTATATATAAGATAAATTTATCACCCTGTGAGCTCGTTGGCTTATCTCAAAAAATTACCCACCGATAACTTACCTTTAGTTTGTTCTGAAGTAAATCTTTCTTAGTCGGAACTTTACCGTATAATCGAAGCAGTTTTTGTTCTTCTGGCGAGTAATCCTTCAATCAACCCATTCCATCATGTTAGCATTAAATTTTCATTAAAACTACTGCCAGACCGTGTGCCACCAACCTGAGAATTTCCCGCTTTAGATGCTTCAGCTGGAGCAGAGACATCCATCATAAATCGTGTTTTTCAACTACTCAAGTTATATCTGATTGATCAAATAATGATACACTTATTCAATCCAATGTTAACCTGACCTTTTAGTTGGCCAGCACTTTAGATGGTATAGATTAAAAATGTAAACAGAGATTATAAGAAGAGCTGCTGAATAAATTCTCCAGTATTCGTGACCAGTGCATTAAATATAATCAACCATAGTAGAAGAGAAATATGTCATTTGACGAACAAAATATCCACTTTTGATAATTCAAATTTCCCGAAAATGAAATAAATCACGATTTGAATGTAAAACGGGAATTCAAGTGAATTGTGAAGTCAAGACGGAAACCAAACCGAAACCGAAACTTCAACGAAAGATTATGTAAAAAAAGATATCCCGTGATTATTAAGACTTGGGCAAAATGGGGAAAGAGGGAGCGGAGATATATTACATCCGCAGTTTTGGGGAAAGCGCGACGGCTCCGGTAAACGAGACGAGATGGAAAAAATGGTGACGGTTGGGAAGGAAGGAGCTATAGAAAACGTTGAGAAAAAATGTCCGTAAGTGTTGCGGAGAAATGGAAGTTGGAACGTTGAATGGTGGGGAAGACGACAGAAGGTAAAGGGTGTCAGTAGTGGCAAAGAAATAGTGTAGAGCGAAGCAGGGTAAAATGAGAGTAACAAGGCACATAAGAAAAAGTGAGGAAAAAAAGGGTCAACAGAGCTAATCGAACGTACGAATCGCATGCACGATCAAGAGAACCAGGTTCAATTATATCGCACAATTCGCATCTTCAATTCACGATATCAAACCAGCAAATAATTGTTCATTTTTTTTTGGGGTCCTTAGCCTTGCCTTCGTCCGGTCCCATAACATGTAACATTACTTTGTTGGGGTAATTAGGCGTTCGATATGCATAACCTTTACTCCAATCGTAGGAGATTGCATACGCTAATATAGTTCCGGTACGATTGAATTCTAAAGCTGTGATACTTCCACCAACATTAGGAAACTCACGAACACGCTGTTTAGCGTCTTTATCCCAAAAGTGAAACGTTCCATCTGATCCACCCGTAGCAAAAGTCCCAAATTTGGGATGAAATGTAATGCAATTAACGGCATACACATTGACAACGTTAGGTGTAACCTCATTATTGGTAACCCGATGACACTTGAATGTGAAATTCAACCTGTATATCACAATCAGTTAATTCGAACTATTCGTACGGTAATAATTTCTCTTCATCGGTAAGTTATATTATTATTAAATTACTCACGTTTTGTGCTTCTCTTCAATGTACTGAATTGCACATCGTCCTTCGACACTACCGATAGCGTAACCCATACAATTCGGAAAACAGGACACAGCCCTGGTCTGCCATTTTAACGGACTCTGAATTGTTTTATAAATGTTAAGCGGATCGGCTAAATTTACCACGTGGACAAAACGATCTGCCGTAGCAATAACCATAAGATTATCTTTAACATCCATAGCGTAAACTCGTTCGGGGCATTTCAGTTCACCCATTGGAGTAGATGATCTTAAATCCCAATATCGAATAGTTTTATCCCATGAACCTGTTGCCAATGTATTGTTCCCATTAAATTGAAATGACCCGACACACCTTATCGGTTGATCATGTGCCGCTACTTGTTGAGCGATGTTCGAATTAGAACTAATATCAAGCATACGGGCTGCTTTATCCGCTCCACCGCTAAACACTAACTGTCCGTCGCGAGACCATGTTGTACATAAAACTGGAGCTTGATGCTCGTACAGCGCTTTGCCTTGGCTTAATCCCGATGATTCAACTTGATAAATTCGAACCTTTTGGTCCCATGAAGATACCGATAAAATATCATTATTAGGACAAAATGATAAGTCCGATATCGAATCATCCGGTAAATCTTTCAATTCAACATCATTTCCAATATTTCCCCTAGATGCTGACCCAGCAGATCCTGTAATTGATGTTAAAGCAAATGTATTAGACGTGTCATGATTAAGTGAAACAGTACGCGTAGATAAAGATGTCGTACCGAACAAACCGGGCATGATTATACTAAACCAGTTCGAAATATCTCGTTAAAATATCCCTCAATTCGCGTTCTATAGTATTATCATGCAAAGATAAAATGCGTTAACAATTAACTTGACTACGCAATTCGCATATTTAGGACAACCGTGTGTGTTCAATTTCCAATCCCCAACACCCGTGAGACGAAGTCTCGCCAAATTCTTTTTCCGCTCCCTGCACATATCGCGTTACGTCATGTGGTGTGTACTGACGTCATACTTTAAAAGGCTAAATTTGTTGAGCATTTTCGGACGAGGAATTTGAAGAATTTTACATGTTTTAACTAAAGTTTTTATGATATTTTGAACCGAGGTTATAATTTATGTTCATGCTTCACGTATCAATGGTATTTGGGTATTAGTGTAAGTTGGTATATGTATTTCATCTAAGTTTTAATTAGTGCTTTCCCACCGTTCAATTTGGAATAGCACGCTTATTTTCGTAAACAGTTTTATTCGTTGAGTATAATCTTTCAATTGTATATTCAATTCTATAATACTTTTAGAAATATCTATGGTATTCATCATTTACATTTTTCAATTTGTTCTTCACAAAAACGCAGTTTTCAAGAGAATTTGTTAATATCAAGTTTACTGAATATCTAGTGCATGCAACGCAATTTCACGTATCATGTTTATACAATCAAGATATGCTAAACCGACATTTTATTGAGCCAATCAATTGATTTAATAGGTGCATTGCACTTATACTCAATCTTTCGTGTATAAAACCCCTAAGATTTATCATACTACCTTTTGAAGTTTAAGCGGTTTCGCAAATTAGTAACAAAAACAGTCCATTGCATACTAAATATTGGTTACAATCTCGAACAACTAAGTTATTGTAAACTCGGATGTACATATTTTCTACTATACTAGATGGCGTCAACTGACCGTTCCATTCACTACCATAGATACATATACGACAAAACTTGATATAGCTGCAATAATACGTCTGTTAACTTGTATGAACATTTTTAAAACTGAGGCGTGGGTAGTGAGCACTACAGTTTATATGGATTGTGTTTGGCTATCAGTAGTAGTGTATGCGCCGTCATGTTTTGCGTTTCAGTATGAAAAGGTAAATAGTTTGCGCAATCTGGTGGTAATACAAGACAATGTTGAATTATGATCGATGATAGCGTATTTAAAAAGTTGTGAGACTAGTCTACGACATCTCCTGTAATCCAAGGGCCTACTTAACTTGTGTTGTTAGCTGAGATTGTGTTTAGTCTTTTTTGGTGAAAATGTGTATGATAAGATCCCAAATACTAAAGCAAGTAGTTCGTAAAGAATAACCAAAATGGATGATTAGTCTAATCGCAGCGTATATCTAGCAATATTGAAGTAAACAAATGAGTGTATACCGTAGCATGCATCAATCCGATTATCTGTTTGGTAGTGGTTAAGCACACCTTTCAAATTTTGATACCTTAAAACCTCGCCAATAATTATAGGGTACTCTCGGTTAAGCGCATTAAACTACAATGAAAACAACACACAAGATAAGTGTATGCATCAGATTCTCTTGCCATATGTAGGGTGAGTAAATTATTAGAGTAGCAAACCATTTTGACCAGGACAATGTTTAACAAAAGACTTCAAAATTAGTATCATCATCATCGTCATAAAATACTGAGTGACATGAACTATATCCAGTAGCCAAAGTTCATCAAACTTATTCCAAAATAATTCGCCTAATCAAATGTCTCGTTAAACCACCGAGCCAAAGGTCATGTCACATGACTCCTGGAAGAACCGATTCAAAAAGCAACAGCGGAGTGAATTAAAAGAGTGCTTAATCGTCAGCAAGGATAATATTATTATGATACGATATTAAAGATTTTGTGATAGAGCTTATTTTAATAAATGATATATTTTGGGATAATAAACAGCCATATCTGGGGATCATACGAAAATATTCTACAAAAAGTCTGGGGATGAACAACTTAAGTTAGGTTAGCTTGAATTACAGTAATCGAAACCTTCGCTTAATGGTACTTAGTCAGCTGACTGCATGTAAGTGGCTGTGCTAGGGCCAAAGCTATTTAAAGATTGGGAGGGGGGAATTTCTAAACTCTATCAACACAAATGTTTCTCTTCGTTTGATAGATTGCGTCGAAGTCGGATATTCCTCGTTGTCGTGCAAGTTTGTTATGTCACTCAAATTTGTGGGATTAACGTGTCTATTCATTCAAGACTTTGGGAGAAAGTCCCCGGACCTGAGATTGCTTGTTTAATCTTCCATCTCCAAGCGGAAACGCGCCGCCATAAAAGCATTTTTTGCGGCTTACAGATATCTATATTACTGTTACTGGTACGCGATCGGATGAGCATTTGTTCCACAATCCCGCCCTCACTTTACATGTTTTGGTTCATTCCGTGGTGAATGGCTCGGGTACTATCAAATTCCAAATCTCTTGGACGCTAATTATCCAGAATTTCATTCAGCCGCACAATAAATATTATGTATTACTTCGTAGTATTTCGACGGTTGTCTAACTTGAATCAGTTCGTTTGTACTCCCGTATGGCCTTTTACATGTTAGACTAACTCTTATTCTTTCATTGTTGAGGTATTTCGATACGTTGGAGGAGTTCTGGTTGGAATTTTGTGATTTTTAGACCAGTCCGGGGAATAATGATTTGATTGGCAACCCTTTACACCGCCACGCGGAAAATCCATGCGGCTGAAGTGTCTGTGGCTTGACTCCTGGGGCTGTGCTCTCTGATTGTTGGAGAGTCTCGGTGATGATGATTTCTACCCTTTTGGTCGACATTGTATAGATATGCGATCACTTGTACACCCTTACGTCTCCCTTTGTTAAAAAGATGATGCATGTTTTGGTGCAAGTTACTCGATGGGGCTTATTATCAAAACGAAGAGAGCCTTTGTAAAAAAAACATTTTACCATATACAAAACTTGCTATAGGCCGATTATTTTACAGATCGGTTAGTGGATATGCTCTTTCGCAGGAGCCAAGTTTGTCACTCATTTATCACGTTCTAATGATGAACCATATTCTGAGTCAAGCACTGAGACAAACTTTTAGCTATCCGCATAAAGGAAGCAAAGTTTCTCACATTGAAGAAGATTTCCTACGACGGTATCTGATATGAACGAAGTGACTTTCTGTCTCGACATGCGATTGATGAGTAAGGTTTATTACCTATCGATGTTTTTCATCAATGGTTGGTCCATCGAATAATCTTTTAGTAGTCATTCCCGCGTGATATAACTTCTTTCACGTTTGATCGTAGAAGAACCGTCTGTGTCGTTTACTCGTAGGTTCAACATGGTTAGATGGGTGGTATTGTGTTGGAGGTGAATCAGCTTAACGAGTATAGCCATGTTTACAGCGCGATAGAACTGGACTTACATGTTCAAATTGTGCGGTTAAAGATCCTTTAATGTCGCACAAGGGCGGATAAGCTTGGATATATCCCATGCTAACTAAAGCATTAAGACCGAGTAAGTATCTCTGGTGGCCTAGTCTGTCCAAGTATCTTCGACAAAATGGTAGAGTTCCGAAGTTTTTATTTATCGAATAAAATAAGGGTTTAGCTGACGAAGGAACGGATTTTGAGGCGAGCGCGGAGAACTGGGGAGTTTCTGCGTTCCTAGCGTAATGAGAAGTTTCCATCTTACGGTATAATTTACGTTGATTAAATCGGCTGTTAACTTAATAGTTCGCGCAAGCATTTCGTTAAACGCTAAAGAGATTGTGTAATTTTCACTTACATCTTCCCGAACAATACCTCGACCTGTGGAGCAGAATGTTTCTATTGCATATATTTCGCCTTCCTCCATTTTGCCTCTTTCATCAGGCGTATGAACAATTGGAACACTTTTTCCCCCGTGGATGGTGTACTGATCTATCGTATGGCCATTTAAATTTCGGATTGGTTTGATGGGGACGGTTTTACCATTGTCCAAGGTTAACTCGTAACTTTCAATGACTTCTTGAATTATGCCACCCAGTTCACCAAGCCTTACATCGATTCCAGCTTCTTTAACACCAGTATTGGTGGCCTCACGTACTGACTCTAATAACGGCGCGTACTTGTCTTCTGCAAACGTTATTGTAAATGCACTATCGACAATACGTCCGTTGACATGAACGCCGAAGTCCACTTTCATAACATCATTCTCTTCCAATATCTTAGTATTTCCGGCGTTTGGTGTATAATGAGCCGCACAGTTATTTAGGCTCACGCCGGTTGGAAAACCCATACCAGCTATCAAGCAATCACCGGTTTCCAAGCCCATATGTCCGGACAAATGTCGTACACTGTCTTCGATTCCTTCGGCGATTTCAGTTAAGCTCATACCAGGTTGAATGGTCCTTTGTGACCATTGTCGTACTTGACGATGTATCTCTGCAGCTTGTCTATACTCGCTCAAAACTGTATCGTTCAGCTTTTCTTGTCGCTGTGTATAACGATACTCTTCGGCCGTTGTACGGGCCAGGTTAACATTGTTCACTTGTTTAAACTCGTTATTTTGCATAACTTTTCCCGACTCTTCATTAAGTTCCTTGTAAAACTGAATTTCACCCATGGGATACTTCCCATGTGGAAATAATTTTGACACTTGAATACGCGGTGGACTGGTTTGTTCTACAGTAGCATTATTGTTGTCAATGACACCGGTGACCTTGTTATCTTCATTATCTGTATTTTTGACTTTTTTTTTACGAGGTCTTCGCTTCTTCTTTTTTTTGGATTCTGTAAATGTACGTATGTTAGTCCGTAATTTGGTACATTTTCACGTTGCTTTTCAGGTTCATCATTCTGCGTACCGTTCACTTCATCTTCATCAGTTCCATCTTCCAAACCTCCTTGGTCCAAGTTCGCCTTTTCATTTGCCTTTAATTGGCATAGATCGTGAGACTTATCTATATCTAGCTTACACTATGACTTAGGATAACGCGAATCTCTTTTCAAAATCCACTTCTTCCTTCATAATTTTCATACCTGTATTACTCTTGGAAACTATATCGAATAATAAAGGTTAGTCGTCAACTTTTCTCTGTACACGTTAGATCCGTTCTACAAGTTTGATCATCAAACGATTTGCACGAATCCAGTGTCAAGTATCCCCAAGAACTTTTCTTACAATTCAAATTTTCAACACCTCCAATAATTTCCGCAGACATTATGGGTGCTTGCATTAACTTTCCTTGACTATTTCGATTTCGTAAAACTTTAGCCCGTAATAATTTTGTTAACTTGCCCAAATTCTTATTTCCCAATCCTTGAAACTCACGCTCATGCTTTGTGCGCTCAAATTCTCCTACGGATATCGGTTCGGAAAATCTTTTATAAGAGGTTTGGGAAGTTTTGTAAAACTTGTTCCACTTGTACGAGGCTGTGTAAGCCGGTTTTTACCGAATAAATTTGTTAACGTTAGACTGTTGATTGTAATATCTTTTACTCAGCTCATTATCATGGACGCTAAACTTTATTAACCCCATCATATTCTGTTACCATCCAAACTATTTTCTTCAGCAGTCTATCACTCCCACCCAACCCCGTGTTTGAACCACTTAATATGGCAACTTTTTACCGCTAAACAGGCAAAACTGTGCTGAGCCACACCTGTTTGCACGTGACGTCAAAACATTTGCATAAAATGTGGTGTAGATTCGTTTTCGAAAATTTTAGTTTTTTTTCAATTTTGTTATCAGTTTAATAAGATATTTGTTACACCTCTTGGTAATAGTGTAGGATTTGTGTACTTTTAACAATGTTGAAATCGATTGACTATCGGCCTGCATCTCTTGACACAATCACAGAGAGCTCAGTCGAGATTAACTTTTCCGATGTTGGATTAGTGTTGTTTAGTGACTTGGTGGGCTTGTCGTTAAAATGTCCTGCAAAACTGAGCGTTTTGAACCAGTTACGATTACCGTATGTATCACAATATATAAATGTTAAAAACACTGGAGATGCATTTTACGTTATACGTCGGATGCAAGTACGCGGTGCCCCGGCTATTTCCATCGTAGCTATATTGGCTTTGGCTGTTGAATTGATGAATATGAAAGTAGCAGACTACCCGGATCAAGTGGATTCATATAATGATAAGGTCGACACCTATGATAATTTATGTACATCTATTGACCAAACTACCGAAAGTCTTAAGCGACGAGGCCCATTAGCTACATTCTTGAAAAGCGAACTCAACTTGAACAATGCCGACCAAACTTATATGTCATCTGTCATTATAGAGTTCCAGGATGCTATACTAGCTGAATTGGATAATTTGCTCGGAAGTCGGCCTACGGCGGTTAATTTATATGACGCAGTCACCAAACTGCAACGTGAAATTAAAAATGCAGTCAGCGAATGTCTTGGAAGAACTCAAGACAAGTCGACATCAACCTCCCTTCCCGAAAGAAATGGTTTGGAAAACTCTTTGGACATTGTATGTAAACTAAGAGAAGGCTCGCGCTTGATAGTTCAACGAGTAATTCAATTTGCGGAAAAGATGCTGCAAGACGACATTGAAACCAATCGTAAAATTGGCTTGTTGGGTTCGGAATGGATTGTTCAGCACTTAAACGTAAGCGATTCAAATACAATTGAGCATCCGCCTGGACTGGAACCACTAGTGGATGTTATAACTCATTGTAACACTGGGTATGTTCACACTTTCACAACCGCTGGCCACTCTGACAATGGTATTTCGAGTTCTTAAGGTTATACCATGTTGTCATATACACTAAGGAATTAACATTGAATTTTCAGATCACTTGCCACAGCAGGACACGGAACAGCTTTGGGAATAATTAGAGATTTACACGCTCGCCACAAACTTCGTAACGTCTACTATACAGAAACTCGACCGTACAACCAGGGATCACGATTAACGGGATATGAATTATCGCATGATAATATTCCAGCAACTTTGATAACCGATTCCATGGTGGGAGCATTACTCCAGAAACTTGTTAGGGAGCGCCAGTGTAATACATCACGGCCTTTACGAGCTGCAGTTGATCAAATTAACCGTACTAATATATTCATTATTGTCGGAGCAGATCGTATTGCCGCGAATGGCGATACAGCTAATAAGATCGGCACGTACAGCCTTTCGTGTTTAGCTCAATGCCACAAACCTTATGTTAAATTTATCGTTGCAGCGCCGCATACGACTATCGATACTAGAATACCAAACGGCGATAGTATAGTTATCGAGGAGCGTTCAGCCAGCGAAATTACTCATGTTTCTGGGGAACTGGTGCCTAACAAATCCAGTAAACCTGGAACAAATGTTCTAGGCACACATCTTAATTATTCAAATGTTGAGTTGGCTACTGTACGCATCGCAGCTAACGGTGTGAACGTATGGAATCCCTCATTTGATGTGACACCTGCTCAATATATCGACGCTATAGTATCAGAGAGCCAAGTTTTCGAGGCTAACGAAGGTTTTAACTTTACCACAGCGTGAGATTTTATAGAGTTTCAATGACAGGCTCGGTTCGCCGTAGTATACTGCACTTGAAGTAATGGACCGGGAGAGCGGGCTTGGAGCAATTAGGTCTAAGTAATGTCGGAGCGTATGACAATATGATGTTAGTGCAAAACGGTTTACCATAGGTAAACACATTGGTAAAACGGAAAGTCAAAGGTGAGAAATTCATCATGAGTCTTTACTTTGTGCACCCGAATTGGAAGGGAGGAAGGGAATGAAAATTCGCGAAAAATGAATTAAATTTTCTATAGACCAAAGACGAACGGGACGTGAAGAACAAAATAGATTTGGAGGAGGGATTATTTCCGGGATTTTAACTTTTTAGATGATAAATCGGTTATCATTAGAGCTAGAAGAAAAAGGTCAACATTAGCCAGAGTGTTCATATGCGTGCACTTAGCTAGATTATCAAGGTGGCGGCCTTGACGGTGAAAAAAATTTATTAAACGTAGGAGGGAAGTAAACAATCAGTTCATACCGGGAGGCAGACTTTGCTTTAATTTATCGGCTTTTTCGTCATCCTTTAACACGAGTGTATACATAAATTTCGAACAGCGAACCTTGAATTTGACCTGTTGTGCATGGAGATTCTTTTTGATGATGACCGCTGTTATCAGGCTCTCACATGGCATAATTAATAGGGTTAGCAAAGTAGTAATTATATTTCCATTGAATATGAGGAGAAAATACAAGGCAAATACGAAAAAATTGGCTAACATTTAGCGGACGGCCGAACACAAATTGATAAGAATTCCTTGATATTGGTAACTTCTTGAGGCATGACGGGCAAATTTACTCGTTTAACGTGCGGAAATGTTTATTCAACTATTCCACTCAAAAAACTCTGGTAATTTCCCAACTGACTTGACACTTCCACGGGGACAAACTTGCGTGAAATATCTTGAAAAAAAACTTTTCCATCAAATTCGCTTTTCATCGAGATTTTGACGGGTTTCTTACTTAAGCGATGGGTGGATCACATGATCCTAAGCGAATTTACGGAGGAAGGTTGACCCAGTCCCGTCGGACGAGGAGTTTTCCCGGAGGGGTCACATGACGGGGGAGTCTGGGAAAACTTTGGAGAAAAATGAAGGATTGGGATGAAGAGATTGATATATTAAAAGAAAGCTAGACAATTAACTAAAGGAGGAATTAGGTGGGTTTATGTACGAATTTTGGAGATTGTTGCGGGGTGTTTTGGGGTACGGCGAGCCAAAGAAGCGGCGGTAGAGCGAGCAAAACTTTTGCCTTCTAAGTTACATGTTAGGGTTTTTCTTGAACGTGAGTGAAGGGATTTTGACGATGAAGTGGACGGGGTGCTACTCTTGGAATTATAAGACATTGAAAGAGGAGGTCTGGTAGAGCATTTCGTTTCGGAATCGCGAATCTTTAATTTATCAATCTCAGCCAAAGTTTCGTATGTAGACGATTCAAGGATAGAACTGATTCGTTTAGCGTTTCTACGCTCCTCACGGGCAAGTTTCATCTCGGCTTGTGTTAATTGAGTAGCTTCGTCAACAGGATGTAAATAATGTGCCATCCAACCTCGCATTAAGTTTTCGGGGAGAAATTGGGGAAAAGTTTTGTTTAGGCCAAAGCATTCATCATCGGGAAGTTCGGGTAATACTGATAACTGAGAATCATTTAGGCCCATGTTTTCAGGTTCTAACGTTTCTAGGTCGATGGGGACATCGGGAAGTCGAGCTGGTTTAGCAAAAGTACTTTCGGCATTGGAAGCTTTACTGTTAACTTCTTTACGAATTGAACGTGGGGTGGATTTGCCGGGTGATTCTGTATCACTAGAATGTACGTGTAACTTTGCGGAGCGTAGTTTTGAAACACCAACGGATTTGGTCAAGGAATTGTTCTGTTGGTACGGTTTTACAGATTGGGGTCTTTGGGATAATAGAGTAGTATCATATTTGGTATTAACGGTTTTATTACCCAAAGGTTCTCTTACTCGAGAATCTATAGAAATTAGGAGTCGACTGTCAGATATTTACCCAAGAGATAAGGGTTGAATGTTTGGTTTGGAATTATAAACTCACTGGCAGGAGTATTAAAATTGGCCAGGCTACGGACATTTGGCTTATGCTTTGCGCATACATCAATTGTCCGGGCGTTTTGCTGTAAAATTTTGGAAACTTGACCGGGTTTCGAGGGTGTTTGGGGGAAGCGATTTGTGGAAGCTTTCGAATCAGGTCCCGGATTTGATACACCTGTAATGGAAGCTTTAAGGTTTGTCGTATTGTAGGGATGAGATGAATTCTTGGAATTTATGAGGGAATTTTGTACGAGTGGTTTGCCGTTAAGGTTAACGACTGAAGTGTGTACATCATTTTCTTGACCGTGTAGAGCGTACATGATGGAAAAAGTTTAGATGAATAGTTTGACTGAAGAGTTAGTGAATACTTGTGAAACGAGTAATTTTGATCCCAAGGGAAAATTGGTTTAAGAGATGACGGTTAAAATGATTGAGCTGGATAAATTTAAGCGATATGCAAATAAACTTGAGTAATGCGCCAGGCAATTGAAGAGCAATGCGAAACGATCAGATATAACGTTTAAAGATAGTAAAGTATGTTGTTTGAAAGGGTATTTCAAATGTTGGAGTGAAGATGTAATTTTTTTACTTAAAGAACAAGAATTAAAGTGTGATAAAAAGATGGAAGTTCTTGGTTAAGTAACATTGATCATTTTAAGCATTTTGAAGAATATTTGCCAAATATTTCCTCACATCAACAAAGAAAGGTTTGTGTAAACAGGTAAACGTAAATAATTATTGAGAGAAGATGTATAACTTAATATTTAGAGAATTAGAAAAGATTGAAAGTACTTTCACAACAAAATTTCTCCCAAAACTTAACTTGTCGCAATTTTTCCCCATCACAACCCCAAGTGTAAACATATACAAATTCCTAAACTCTGCCGTTGCGCAGAGCAACCACACCGCTCCTTCCCAAACCGCTGCTGAGTCAGGCGGGTTGTGTTTGGAGTCACGTGGGGCCAGGGAGTTGTGGCTCGAGGACGGGGTGAGGTGGCTTGGCGGTATATGGGATTGCATTGGTCTGTTAGTTTTGTATTCTTGAATTATCAATATTTTTTCATGTCTTAATGATACACTTATACTTTTGGTAATCAGCCAACAATTTGTCATGCTTCTTAAATATTTAATGGTATAGCTGACATACCAAGTTATCGCACCTCAATATCGTTTGGCGAAGTGCCTTTCATTGTATTACGTAAGTGGATGGGAAGTGGTCTTTACACAAACCTGCCGTAGCATGTACTTGTTTTGTATGGTATAATTGTTCATAATGGTAGTTCTCCAAAACCTTTATTCTTAAAAGACAATTAGCATTGGTGAACTTGAGCAAATCGTAAGAATATATCTCAATTTATCATAGTACGGTAAGCCTTAAAGCATAAGTTGTATAAAAAGTCGACAACAAAATATCTCATACGTATACACCAACGGGAAAGACGGAGTAGCTCAGCAACATGTTTTTTAAACCTTATAAAACTAACCAGAGTAACTTATAGATTAATACCTGAGCTAAATTTAACAAAAGACAAAGATAAACCCAAAAGTGTACCCATCAAACCTTGAGCATTTCCCCCATAATCTCTCGGCCCGAGTACCCTCCCAGTTTCACGCCGACTGGACCGGTCATCTGACCATTGGGCGGATAAACTATTTTCCATTCCCGGGGAGCCGAAAACTTTTTTGGAGTCGATTGAGCGAGATTTTCGAGGGAAAAAGGAGAGAAATTATCCACGAATCTGAAATATTTCTTGATTATTGGGCATTTTGATCGTTCATACTTTAGCGAGATATTCGATTGATCTAATCAATCTGTTCAAAATTAATTATTTAAACATTATCGAGACTTGGTACAATACGTGTGCTTATCGAGTGGTCTGAAGTTACGCGCGTTAGCGTGGGTAGGTGGATTTATTAAAGGTATTTCATAAAGTTTTGCTGTATCACATTAATGTTAACTTGACTGGAAGTTTTGAACGTCTCGCACAACGTCAAATTTACAAGGGTGGTACGGTTTTTTAAAGATTGTGCGTATGGGTTTGTTCACGCACTTGTTATCCTATAATTGTTACTTCTGTTAGTGTCGGGCACAATTGATATTCCAGAGCTTTACCGGTTGATCAGTGTAAATATTAACCAAGGTATCAACAGACGTACGATTGTGGAGATAGAACGAGTAACTCTAGTGTTCTGGTTTGTTAAAACTGTTAACGGAAATCGTAAGATTTGGACTCTAATTAATGTAGCTGTACTGTACTGTGTTTCAGTCGGGGTTACACTCATCCTCAGAAGCTCACAAGACAGACTCACTATTTGAAAGTTTACCCGTAAACGTTCACACATTCAAGGAAAATGGACGCTATTAAACAGGTAAATTTATATCAACACATTAACTATCATCATTATCTCTAATACCACATTTTTGAGAGATGAGTGAATTTAATGATCACTTTAACCAAATTATTTGTTACGTGAAATGTTAACGTTAGAACTTTCAAACTTTAGAAATTGGCAGCACTTCGTTCCGAAGCGGACGAAAGTGCAACGATGGTAGAAGAGTTAAAGGGACAGGTTAAAAAGTTGGAACAGGATAATTTAAATATGGAACAAGAGATTACATCTCTTAAACATCGTAATGCCGTTCTCGAAGAGGAAATCGAAAAGTTGGAATTAGCGGCTAAGGAAGCCAAAGCTGCTGTCGACCAAGGAACTCAACATAGCACCCAAAATGAATCTCTCATGCGTAAATTACAATTATTGGAAGAGGAGGCCGAAGTTGCCGACCGTACTATTCGAGAGACTAATGAGAAGTACGATCATTTTCAGCCATTATTATCATCACCCTCATTTTTTTCGCTGAATGTTTCCCTTTATTCACTCATCTATACACGCGCTATCTTTTTGCGCGGTTGTTTCAATTTTATGTTAACCCATTTAATCGTGCGTGGGGTGGATGGATGTGTATAGGTTGCGACAAACTGACGTCAAAGCGGGTCATTACGAGCGGAAAGTTCAAGCTTTAGAAGTTGAACGAGATCAATGGGAGGCCAAATTCGAAGAAATGGCCAAAAAGTACGCCGAAACGAAAAAGGAATTGGACGAGTTCGCCTTGGAGTTGAACAATATTTAATTTCTTCTTGTGTTATTCTTCCTCGTCTTTGCCTTTCCCGCTTCCTTGTCGTAATTGCTTGAGCATTTTCATGCGCTGTTCCATCTGGGATGCGCGAATACGAGAAAAATCTTCGCTCCCAATAGTCTTGCGATCGAGTTTAGCCAGCCTACATTTCGGTGTATTTGTCCTTGTCTTAACCAAACCATGTGTCTACTCCTCACTCACATTGTCCAGTTTATGCATTTTCTCTCGTCTAGACGCTTTCACCAGCTTCACCATACGTCTGATCACTTCATGCGTATTTAAAATCACAAGCTAGTTATCCGGTTAATTGTCCGTCTAGCTTTTCTATAATCCTGGTAAAGTGTCTTGATACTTTTTCATATCTAACCATTATGTGCCAGTCTACCCATGATTTAAGACTTTATACGTATCCTTTTTCCCCCAATTTATCCCCCCGTTCAATCGTGTTTGTGCTCATATTTTAACCCATTTATGATTTATTTTCCTCTTCTCTTTACCGTGTAATGATTCTCCATTTCTCCTTAAACCCTCCTTTACCTCTTCCTTATCCTCAGTCTGCCGATCTTGTGCTAAACAACTTCCCATCGTCCCCGAACTCATGTCCATCATCTCACACTCTACCGTAACCACTGTCGAATCTTGTAATTCCCTCTCTTCATCCCCATCGTAAGTTAACTTATAAATTTGTTTACCACATCCCTTCCCGTAATTCGCCCTATCATCATTCTCTGCTTCAAGTTTATCCTCTTCTCCCCAACTATTTATATCAATCGTTGCGTTAATTCGCGCAAAATATTGCTCGACAACCGCCTTTTTTTCCTCGCGTAGAATAGCTCTCCGTTTAATTCTTTCTTCTTGTTCCCTTCTTTGCCGATTTTCAATACTTTTAGCCTTTCGTTGTGCCTTTCTCTTGGAAAATCCCCCCAGATAATCCGCCCGATCCTTTTCATCATAAATAACCTCCTTAACTTTTTCTTTTCTCCTCCATTTTCCAGTCTTCACCATAACTGCAACTCTCAAAATATTTCCTGCAATTTTTTTCCTTTTATTGTGTTAAATTCTTCCTAATCTTTCTCTCCCTCCGTCATCTACCCCCCGGATTATATAATATTTTGTCTATTTTAGTCGAAAATTCCTACTTTATTCCAAAATTCGTAAATTTTTCCTACTTTTTCATCCATTTCGTTCATTCTACCCATGTTAAACGTATCTTCATCACATTCATCTCATGCAAATCCTTTGAGCTTCAATTATACTCCGTGTATGCTCCCAGTTGCATGAAATTGATTCACAATCATCGAACTTTTGACTCGTATCATTTCCCTTGAATAAACCATTTTACCAATTACACATTTTTATATCCTTAAAACCATTCTAGTCATTCCTTTCTTTTGAATATTTCACATTTACTGGCATAATTTACATATATATTTTCCAATTATCATTTCTTCATACTTTCCGTGAACCACTCATTGTCGCCTTAGTGATGACATTTTCCAGACCCTAAAACTTTTGTATACGAATATATTCATCGCTATTCGAATTTTATTTCAAATAAATTTCTACAAACCGTGCAACTTAATTATTAGATTGTCATATGCAAATTCACTTCCCTTCCCGTCAATTAAAATCCGCCAATTGATCCCTAGAACTTCATTTGTCCGTACCCCATCCAATTACTATAAGGATTTAATTCCGCACTCAATTTGTTGATTCCACATTAACAACTGATGTGTAAGTCCTTGTAATGTTGTGTATTTTGGATTATACCCTAGTCCACCTTCTTCAGGTGATTTACGTGCCCTTTCATCGGACCATACTACGTTAACGCAACATATATTAAACACTGCGGGATCTAACATAGCCAGGTCTCCCGGTAATGAAGGTAATGACTTAATATATCGAGCTTGTATGCACCTATACCCCAATACGAGGTAAGATAGAATTAGAAGTGGAATAATTGGTTGGTGACTAATTTTGACGGGAGATTTAGAAAGTGTCGTCAGGACGAGATGTAAATCTGCTAACGTTATGCACGGATTTGGATCCGTAATACAAAATGCTTGTCCTCCAAGATCAATGGTCGAATTTTCATCGACTAAGCGTGCTTCGTACAATAAATGAGCTACCGCAACGTGCTCAACATGCACCATATTTTGAAACGTATGTGGTGATATCGTATTAATTTTCTGCTTTCGAAGTATAAGCCCTGCTAAATGATCGTTGGGTGAACCATAAATGCCTGTATTAATATTGCAAAAGTCAGTCTTGTATTCACGGATAGAACACCCTTGAAGCACTCTAATTATACGAGGTGCAGGTCTAATCTTCTCTTTACTCTTCATACTTACTATTCACTGGACGAATGCATCCAGTCCGAAATCCAATGGCTTTACAATCCGCTGATCGCACCGCTTGCTCAGCATGCCATTTCGTATAAGCATAGTTGGAGAAAAATTTACCACGTTCCGAAAATGAATGTCGTTCATGATCATCAAGACATTGAACATACCGATCAGGATAAGATTTCCACGGCCAAATCCAAAAATTTGGTCGAACAATGATAACCGATCCCGACGATGTCATAACAAAGCATGATGCGCGCGCTAATCTTGCTGCGTGCAGTAAATTTTCCGTTCCAACAACGTTGGCCTTCCAAAATGGTGAAAGAAAAACATCCGAAGAATCACTCCAACTAATCTTTGCCGCTGTATGAAATACTGTTAATGGCAATTGAGCAATTGAGCTATCCCATGGCATATTGAAAACTTTAAGCACCGCATCAAGTTGTGATATATCTGTTTCAATATACTCAATCTCAGGATACTGCTTTACCATGGATCCAGATGAACGTATATCAATAATTCGAATAGCCTGTGGAGCTTCTCCTCGCTGAAGCAGTTGCTTCACAATACAACTACCTACAACCCCTAAATTATTGAAAGGTTTAAACACCGTTTTATCGTGATAATTCTCTCCCTTCCCTCCATACATATGCATAATCCTCTACGCTAACTTACCGAAGCCTCCTGTTACAATGTATCGACGGTTTAGCTTTGGTGGTAGATTCGAGACAAAATTGATTGGCGACTTCTGAAGTGATTCCGCACACTCTAGTATCTGATCGCGCGTGAAATGGTGAGGCGCAATATGTGTTAACTTTGTCGGTGGTGTACGCTTAGCCGCTCGATCAATTAGTATCAAGTATAAGAGCACGGGAACAAGAGCAAAGCCCAAAAAGCTAAAAATGAAAGACATATTCAGGCGTGAATGACTGTTGGGGTAATAAGAGTATACGATTTTGAAATGAATTTATGTGTTGTTGCCGTCCCGATCTTGAATATCTCGAGTTATGTATGAGTGAGCTATTAAGGATTAAATGGGTATTGATGCAAAACGCAGTAAGGCTTGCAAGCAATGAAAAAGGCGATCCTACTCATCAACTATTCAAGAAACATACCAGATTTTCGTGCCCATACAAGGATGTTATGCAGTTGTGTCGCAGATTATTGTAGACAGATTTTTCATTTGGAATGCAACACATAAACTCACGGAACAACTAGTCACTCATAGTACTGCAAATCAGAGTTAAAGTTACCATAGACAAAAGTGCATGTTTAAACGATAAATGGTCTGATAGGTCTGACAATGTTAATCTGGTGAATGAACCTTTTTGTATTTTTTGCATCAGCTTCGTCGGGTCGCTGAAACATGAAGGATCAGTCGAACCAAGGAAAATCGTGGAAATGCCCCAACATTTAATCGTCCCGTCAGCAAGTGAAGTAGGAGATGTGTTTGGGTATGCTAACGCGGAAGAAGCGATTCGGGAATGCATATCAAGTTTTTCAATTGGTAAACTTTCAAAGTCTCCGTACTTGTACACGAGCAGACATGGATGGAGGAGAATTGGATAATGAGATTTTTATGGATGTGTATGTATGAGCAAGTCTGCATTGTATTCTCGTTACATTCTACAGGATAACTTTAGAGGTTAACTGTTGTTCAGAGTATGCATGCAATAGATTTACAATCCCGAATAAAATACAACCTTATTAAGGAAAACTAATAACTTTTTATCTATTGGAAATCATGTTCCCGTACGCTCAAGCTCTACGGGATAATCTCGATCGTAATAGGTAAAGTTTAGAATGAATAAGACGGACATGTGAAAGACAATTGATCAATTATTGAAGGTAAAGTTCAATGTGTACTACTAACATGAAGACCAAGTGTACAAGACCCTTTTTTTCTGAGTTGAAGCTTTGTTTATCACGGTGTACAAAGAGTAAATACAAAAATTTGAACACTACCACCACCTTTTACCAATTTAGCCCGGTCAAGGTAGAGAACAGGAGGTCACAATAGTAGAGAAATTGAAAATTCACCATCGTTAAA
Source organism: Herpomyces periplanetae (assembly GCA_009733715.1). Lineage (NCBI taxonomy): Eukaryota > Fungi > Ascomycota > Laboulbeniomycetes > Herpomycetales > Herpomycetaceae > Herpomyces > Herpomyces periplanetae. The sequence continues at coordinate 327,600 of WMKJ01000001.1, read as the reverse complement.
ATAGGGATCAGTTTGTTCAGTGAGTCGAAACTTTGACTGAAGCCATCGAATCATATTGATTGATAGGTTGAAAAGTTATTAAAAGTGGACTTAATTGGGAATTAGTTAGTATAGTCTAGTATAGTACAAAGCTGTTAGATATGGTTTACATCGATCATTGGACAAGATGAAACCAACCCAAATGTCAGTTTGAAACATGGACATGTAAGAAGGTGTGCGTATGTATACATGTACGTTTTAAAGAATCATCAATTATACCAACTTTGATAACCCAAATTGAAATGCTGAATTTTATCCAAAGGCTAACTTTTCCTTCATTAGTCGACCTAACATATTATTTAACCAGTAAAAATATCCCAAAGTAAAGAAGAGTTCGTCCTGAAATCCGTCTGCATGATGGGACAAAAAATTTGAAAATAAGTAATACCAGAACTTGGTCGTGCACCTGTCAATATACGGTATACTGCGTAGCTTAATTTACTGTAAGTAGGAAGGTGAAAGAGTATTATAGTGAGCCTTAAGATGGCAAAGTAGATTGAATCACGGCAAAACATCTTAAAACTTGCTAGTTAATAGTGTTCAAGTTTTAACTCCATTACAAAATAGCAAATTGCGGGCCAGAGAAACGGGAAGGAGGGATGGAGGAGGAAAAAAGTGGGACGATTCTAGAATAAGGAATTATTGGGTTTTAAGGCTGAACCAGCAGAAAGAAATCGGTGAATGTGGACTTGCATGAGGAGAAATTCCAAAATGGGGAAAGCACTATGGACTAAATGGATTAAGGGGTTTGGTTGAGAAGGAAGGAAGTTGCAGTGTATTGAACGGGACTGTGCACACGAGATGAAATGAACGAACTAATTGGAATTCGGCAGGTGGGGAGACAAGACGATGGACTGAATTGGGCAAGTGGGGGTGGAATTAATATGGGATGAGATGAAATAGATATTTCTTTTTTGGGGTTAGTATGCGCTTAATATGGATCGTGGATTCATTGAATTCATGGTCTATACGAATGTTGGATCCCTTTCAAGTACAAACTCTCGTATACACTTCTTTAGTGTAATTATTGAACGGATATAACGTGATATTTGATTGTTTATAAAATTCTTTAAGGTGAGTTAACACGGTTACTAGTCAAATTGAACAGTGGCTTAAGTGGGAGACATAATCAATTTACAAGTCAAGGATAACTATGGTAGGATCAAGTTTCTAAACGAATAATCAAACTTTGTACCAAAGTAAAGTAAAGGATACAATGCTGTCAGGGAAATTGTTTATCAATTTTACACTCACTTACTCATTTCACTTAACGTTAATACTAACAATTTTTATCTCATCTTCTGGTCTTTCACGGATAGTCCTAACACTTTCTATTCGATGTATAACGTCCATCCCTTGAATAGCTCGACCAAATATCGTATGCTTTCCATCTAACCATGGCTATGGTGAATTAAGTTTAGCGGTTAGCTTACGCGATTAATTTATCTCCTTTAATTTTACTCCACATTCTCGGTACTTACCGTCTTTTCCGTTGTAATAAAAAATTGTGACCCGTTTGTATTAGGTCCAGCATTTGCCATGCTAACTGTATACGGTCTATCATGTTTTAGAGATGAGAACTCATCTTCAAATTCTCCGCCCCAAATACTTTCACCCCCTGTGCCATCTCCCAGCGGATCACCCGTTTGAATCATAAATCTTTTAATTACTCGATGAAAGATAACTCCATTATAATACCCACTTTCCGCATGCCCTACAAAATTCTCCACCGCTTTGGGAGCGACATCGGGAAATAATCGTATATGTATATCACCCATACTTGTGTGAATTATAGCTTGGGTTTTCTTTTGCTTGACCAAACTTTTATCCTTCTCATCCGTACCACCCGCAATAATCATTCGAGGTCGTTCATTTAACACATCTCGATTCGCAAAATCTATCTTTGCTTCATTGGAAAAAATAAAAAACCGTTGCTTCCCTATCCCCGTTGCCACTATCATTGTATCTCGACTTTCCGACTCAACTATCAAGGGATTATCACTGGCTGCCATTTCAATAGTCACATATTCCCGTTTCCTTGCCTTTCCCTGAAATATAGATATATCAGTCATTCGCAATCCCTCTTCACCACCGTATACTTTCACCACTTTACTGCTACGTATATCCACCACTTTTAATCCCCAAAAGCTACCATATCCCACTAATGTTCCCGTTTCATCAAATATTATGTTTCCCCCGTGCCCTTCAAAATTCTCCTTTTCCATTTCTCGCTCCAAGGCTAAACGTCTTCCAAATTCTACATCATCCATTTTATAATTGCTTTCCTCTTTCTGGATTTCCATTAATTGTTCAATTGATTCATCAAAAACTCGGTATAACTTTCCCGTCCTAAACTTGAATATTCGAACTTTGCGATCCGGCAGTGAGTATGTCGCTAAAAACTCCGCATTATCCGATATATTTAAATATTGTACTGCCGATTTACTCTTCCTAAATTCAAACAGATCTGTTTGACTTTTCAATTTAAACACTCCATTTGGCAAGTCAACTTTTTCATTAGCTCGCCAATATTCTACCATTCCCTCTTTATCCGCCGACACTACGCAATCAAACTCATTACAATATGCCATGCACGTTATACTCCACCGGTGTAAATTTTCGATCTTTCTTACAGGTAGTTTGCTCATGCCTCGTCCATCGTAAATCCGTACTGTTGAATCCTCTGCTGATCCTACCGCAAGTAGAGGTATTAAGCCATTTTTGGAGTGAACCCAACATACACAACTAGGTTGAAATCCCAAATTCAATCCAAACATTAAATCTTGTCATGGCTCTCCGTCAGCATCGATCTACCACTCAACAGCAGCCCAAACACATTAAATCTTACCAAAGTTTACCACATCAAAACACTTAACCCATCCATCTACCGATGCTGACGCAAAGTTACTCCCATCAGCACTAACACTCACACTACAAATTCTGCCTTGGTGTGCTCGATATTCCTTAACAAACTCAATATCTCCGGATGTTTTTTTCCAAAATTTTACCACTCCATCCGATGAACATGTTATCAAGAATTCCGTTCGACCCGTAAACCTGCAAAACTCTACATGCTCCCGGTGCATCAAAGATTTAAAGTAGCGTTCATTACCCGGTAATGCTGCTACAATCGGGTTACAGTGTACTTGTCTACCTGAATTCGCTATTTCACCGTCACTCCTCTCTCGCTTAACTCCCTTTCCCTGCTTTTCATTAATGCCTTCATAATCCCCTAGACATTTATTTCAATCAGAAATCTTTACATGAGATTAACCATTTAAACACATACCAAACTCGTTTTCCCTTTCAGCTATGCCCGACATCTCCATATTCACTGACTCGTACTATCTACACCGTTCCCACGCCATTCTTACTTTTCCATTCCGCGAGGCACGTGACCCAATTTTAGTCAGTTGTAAAAGTGAATCTGAAGCCAGTGCGGATTGTGTCACTAAATAGGTATATATGAGAAAGAATGATGCTGGAATCAGTCTAATAACTGATAAGTTTAAATAGCCATTTATGAGATGAAAAGTGTAAATTAATCGTGAAAAATTTGCATGGGCTATACATACATTTTCAGTTAAAATTCTTGACTGACGGGTGCAACACACAACTTTCACTCTTGTGTAGACGTTGGCCGAAAAATATTTCAAATTTTAATCCCAATTTTGACCTTAACAACACCCCTAAGCCATTTCATACTTTGCATACTTTTTAACGTTGATGAACTTCAGATTATCACGAGTAGCACACAATCTCGTAACCATCACGTCTCCTATGACGTATGTATACATCGCAACCTTAACTGTTTATACAAATGATCTACAATTTGGCGTTTCGTTTGTCTTAACACGTGACCTTGTTAGCTTTTGGACTTGGAGGCGAGCTGAGAAAAAGGTAACTTACTCTGTAAAGATTTTCTTTTATTAACGAAGCGTTCAATAGTTCTTCCTGATGAAAATTGATCGACCATTGCAAATACAGAATTAGTTATGGCCATCATTCGAGCATCACGTCGACTAGCGTTCTGTAGCTTTTTAACGGAAATTAAACTGTTATGATCACAACGTTCAGCTTCATCTTTTAAGTAACGCTTAACGTGATCGAGAAAGTTCACTTGGGGAAAAATGTGATTAACCAAACCGGAGGCGTGAAGTTCATCAACGTTAATCTTTCGACGAAAAATGAGATAATCATTTGATCGATGTACGCCTAAACTCTCGGCTAGCGCCGGTGCACTTCCACCTTCAGGAACTACGCCTAGCTCACTAAATGGAATATCCAAGTATGTACTACTTGATGCATAGAATAAATCACAGTAACCTTGAAACCAAGCTCCTCCCGCGCCGACTCCTGGACCGTTCATAGCCAAGACGAGAACTTTACGATGATCTACCATGGATCGCATTAATTCGAAACCTATACATTTAGATGGAGCATTTACATTAGATCAAACTGCTGAGCGAATGTTATTGATAACTTACTGGCCGCAAACCTTTTTAAGGCGTCAACTCGAATTTCATGCTTAAGAGTTTTATTAAATGTGTTTTGGGAAAGCTCTGTTGAAATTAATCACGTTTGTTAGTGGTAACGTGCAATGGCTGTACAATGAACGTTGATAATGTTAAGAATGTATGCATGTACATTCAAGTAAAAATAATACCTTTGATATCAGCACCGCTTGAAAAAAATTTTCCTTCTCCTGTTAAGACAGTAAATATGGTATCTTTATGTTCATCTAGGTCTCGCAATGCGCCAATCACGTCCACAATTAATTGTTCAGACAACGCATTCAAGGATGCAGGGCGATTCAGTTTAATTATGCCCAATATTCCGTCTATTTCAACGACAACATTTTGATACTTTACTCCTAGATCATTCATTTTGTTAAAAAGTATCGATTGTGCTAACTTTGTGGGAATAATTGCGGCAGAACAAGAGCCTTGTATAAAGAATGTAATGTGTAACGTAGATTAAGATAAATGAAGGCTTTAAAAAGATATATAATATACACGGACACGATATGTCACACTTTTATATACAAAAAGTACCCGGCATGTATAACAGTTACCGAAAATGCTCATCACTAAACACCGATAACTTAGCTCGGCTTGGTGGTACACTAGTTGACGTTACCGAGTTACTATTATAGATTTGTAGCAAGAATTTTTTTATTTTTTTACAAAATGAGGGGGAGAAATAATCCTGACATTAGTGTAAATATATTAAGGTCTTAAATTCAAGTGGCAGATCGAGGAGGATAACATGAAGTTAAGTAGACTACCTTGACGGCCAAGGTTGTTTTAAATATAGTTAAAGGTTAGTAATTACTGAAGTAAATTCTGCCGTGTTAAGTTACCTTTCATAAAAAAAAATTTCCAATATCCGATTATAGAAAACAAATGAAACGAATTACATTACCAGAAAAAATTTCGAGGTAATATGACGGGAGGTCATTGAATAATCCATAAATAATAATATTCATGAAACCAGCCGTACACCGACAAGACAAGTGTAAAAGGATAATCATAGATAAAATTGTAGGACAAATTACATGAGATTAAATGGACAATAATATCTACAGCTATTAAAACCATTGATTAATAGATTAATCTTTCTTTCATAAAAAAATTTCGAAAATAAATCTTCCCCAATCCAACTCAATCTCCCTCTTTCCGAAAACAGAAAGGTTCGTCTCGTCTGTATACAACCGTTTTCCCATTTCCTAATCCAGTACTCATCGTCTCATCTTTCCGGCCACACCTTCTTTATCTCGACTCATCTCAACGACGCTTTCCTCAATTAGTTTGTCATCAATTTCGGGCTTCTAAATATTTTGCAGGTAAGGGTTTGGTTAGTACGGAAAAGGTAAATTGTGCCGGCTTGGCTCGGGATATGGTAGTGGAGATTCAGTGTCCTGGTCGGCCCGATTCCCATATTCTGATTTCGGCGTTTATTGATTGATTTCTTGCCAGATTTCTCGGCTCCGATCTGTATTTTCCTTTCCGATTCATGTCGCCGGTTTTTCGGCTCACTTTTTCGTCTTTTGTTCCCCTACAAACTCCTTAAACGTATTTCTCACCATTTCTTCGACACATTTTCATCTTCTATCTACCTATTTCTTCCTTTATCCTATTTACTTACTTTTCTTCAATTTTCCTTTCTCATTTACAACCATATCATTCTTTTTTCCTCGTCATCCTAATCTTCTACAGTCTGATTTTTTCATCTTATACTCTACAATCTAAACTCTCAATACACTCTCCAGCTTGCACTGTCGCGTTGGAAGGTTTTTGTTTTCACGCAGAAATTCGCTTTTACAATTGATTATTGCGCGCTACTTTAATCATTATTACACTTTCTAACTTGGAAACACTCGCGTTCCTTGTTTATCTCGCTTAAAAAGTTTGATTCAAATTCATAATTCATCTTAATCTGCCTTATTCCATTGACTATTCATCTTATCCTCCTTCAAGCTGCCACTATCGTCATGCCCATCGACACAACATACTATGATGCTTTGAATGTGTCCCCTACGGCCTCGGAGCTCGAAATTAAAAAGGCTTATCGTCGTTTGGCCATAAAGTTACACCCCGGTACGTCAATCCCCTGATCAAATATTCTATTTTACGTCGTCTGTATACATAAATACATATTTTATCTGCATTTCACGTGTCTTGTTATACGGTATTCTACATGTATCGACTTTGACATTATGCAAACATTCTTGCATCACTACTTGGATTTTATCCGTTTATGTTTTCTTTATCCTATTTCCGTGTAATCTTTCTTCTTTTTTCTCATCCATTTGTCCTTCACTTCTTATATACTTATCTTGTAACCCTTCATACACCTTCCATCTCGTCTCGGTGTTTTTTCCTAAAATGGTTTTTATGATTGTTTCATTGATGCTTCACACCAAATTTCCCTTGGCCTTACTTCCCTCGTCAATTCCATTATTTTTCTATATATCATTTTCATAAATCCACTCTTTTGCGTATCCCTTGGTGAAATTGTAATATTTGTTAACTTCCATACAGATAAAAATCCCGATGATGAAAGTGCTCACCAAAAGTTTCAAGCAGTACGTATTATTTGTCATAATAATTCTAATTAGAATAATTTTGTATGATGAAATCGTATACTGTGCGGGATAGTTAACTTATTTTCTGTTGGTTAGATCGGAGAAGCTTATCAAGTCCTTAGTGACAAAAATTTACGCGCACAGTATGACAAATATGGCAAAGAAAAAGCTGTGCCCAGCGCAGGTTTCGGTAAATAGAAATGTCCAATCTTATAAATATATATATATATATTACCCCATCTGTTGAAAATTACGACCAGCTAATCCATGTTTAGAGGACCCCGCTACCTTTTTCAGTATGATATTCGGTGGTGAAGCTTTCGTCAATTGGTAAGTTGATTTCATATTTATTTTGGGAAAGGTGTCAAACTTGATTGTCTTTACCCATTAACAAAATTGCCTTAGGATTGGTGAATTGTCACTATTAAAAGATATTACAACCACATATGAAATATCATCAAAAGAAAATGCTACAGAAGGTTCATCTAGTCCAGACGGAAAGTCTCCAAAACCGGCGTCTGATACAGCTTCATCCCGAGGGTCGCGTACAGTTAACAGTACATCAGATAGTCAACCACGTACAACTGAGTCCGTGATGGAGTCGGGACAGACTAGCTCACCTGGCCGTTCAGCAGATACAAAATCAACAACCGCACCAGCACCACCTGCACCTGCATCAGCAACAACCAACAATACTACGACAACCACACCGTCAACCTCTTCTCGTACCACTGGAATTCCAATTAGACCGGCATTAATGGATAAACCATGCGGAGATAATGGAATGGGAATTTCCGAACGAGAAAAGGAGCTTCGAGCAAAAGAAAAGAAAAAAGGTGGACTTACCAAAGAGCAACGTGAAGAATTAGCAGCGTATGAACTGGAACGGAGGCAAATTAGAGAAAATCGGATATCGGATTTAACGCGCAAACTTGTCGATAAAATCAGTGTATGGACAGAGACCGACAAAGGTACAGACGTAACTGAAGCATTTCGAGGAAAAATTCAATTAGAAATTGAAAATTTAAAAATGGAAAGCTTTGGGTTAGAGATTTTGCATGCTATTGGTGCCATCTACTTGCAAAAGGCCACGGCGTTCATTAAATCACAAAAGTTTTTGGGAATTTCTGGATTCTTATGTCGACTTAAAGATAAGGGAACAATTGCTCGAGAAACATTTCACACCATATCCGTAGCTCTGGATGCACAAGTAACAATGGAGGAAATGGCCAAAATGGAAGAAAAAGGCGGCAATGACTGGACAGATGAGAAGCGGGCTGAATTTGAGAAAAAGCTAACCGGTAAAATTTTGTCAGCTGCATGGCACGGAAGTAAAATGGAGATTCAGAGTGTGTTGCGTGATGTTTGTGATCGGGTGTTGAGTGATAAAACCATAAAACTGGACAAACGTTTAGAACGAGCGCAAGCTTTGCTTATTATCGGTGAATTATTTTCAAAGGTAAGCTTGAATATTTGGGGTAAAGTTTGTCCCTGTATATTTCAAAAAAGTTCCTATCGAAGCTACTAATATCTGACGGCATATAATATTACGGTGAGATTTTAGGCTGCACGAGATCCGGATGAAGAGGGTGAATTTATGGCATTCGAGCAACTCATGGCAGAGGCAGCGGCTAAAAAGGAAAAAGCACCCGAATCTTCGACCGCAAAAAAGGAGAAAGTTACCGACAGACGTGATAAGCGACAATCAAGACGCGAAGATACTTCTATCCGGTCAACATCCGCCGAATCATCTCCCTTCAGCTCATAATACATTGAATGATAACTTGATGATAATACTAGTTGCCTATTTGCACCACTGTTTTAAAAGAAGTTTCAGCAATGAGGCGCGGATTTTGAATTGGAACACTATAGTTCATGATATTTAATTGAGTATCGCGACAAGTACGCAAAACATTGCAATATTTCATCGACAATAGTGAATTGCTGCTCGTTAGGATTTGTATAGCCAAACGAGTCATATGGTCGTGGGTAAAGGTCATGGAGCGCATATTGTGATGAAACGAAGCCATCCGATGGGCGATCAGACGTATACCATGTCCTGTCCTATACACTAACACACCCTGGAAGCGGGCGAACAAGCTAATTCAAGTGCATCTCATGATCTCTAAATGTATGCAAATTACCAGATAACCTGTTAGTGCGTGAAGCGACATGAGGTGTTTTTTCACTGACATCATGTATCGTGAAAAGTTTAACATCCTTAAGTATCCCTTTGCCCTCACGTTCGCGAGTCTGCGCATGTATTACATAGATGAACGTTACAAAAGCTGTTTTTCGCATACGTAAAACAGATTGGATATTTCTGTTTATACGAATGAAAATGGTTTATTTGTAGAATAAGATATCACGCATAATCCTTCTTGTGGAGATAATCCTTCACCTATGCAGACTATCCTCCCCAACTTATTCGTTTTTTTCCCCATGGAATGTGGAATTTCGTTTCTCTATACTCAATTTTAGTTTGGGGTAATACTACTTAGATTGGAATGACAGACTAACTTAACGGGAAAGCTTCCAGGATTTGTATATTAACTGCACGGAATCTTGACAAGAAATTCGAGTCTAAATGTTTAACACTCACGATATTTTAATTTGTTAATAGGCCATTCGATTAGTGGTACTGATTTAACATGATTGAGCTAATTTGCTAAAAGGTGTGTAAAAGTTCATATTTTGGTGTGTTTTAATCTTAATATTAATCAATTATAAGCGTGACTTTGTCATATTCTTGGAGACTCTTTGCATCTTCCTAATATTGGTAAACCGTTCAATTCAATCCAATACACTTGACCCATTTAACATTGCTTTTATTCTATCAATTTTGTTAAAATATCTCAAAATAAATATGAAATAACTATGATCCATATACCGTACCGTTAAAAGCCTGAAATTTTTTTTATTATTGCGATAAATAATATTTTCCCAATTTCAAAAATCATCAAAAATAGATTCAAAATGGAAAGTCTCTTTCAAAGTGGAGGTTTGAACGAGGAACAAAAAACTGCTGTTGCCAGTAATGCGTCCGTTCTACAAATTCTTGCACCTCCAGGCTCGGGAAAAACTAAAACTTTAACGGGACGCGTAGGCTGGTTAATCAGTTATGGGGGATTAAAAGCCATGAATATTGTAGTCTGTACCTTCACGATCAAAGCAGCTCGAGAAATGAAGGAACGAATTATGGGGCTATTGGGTAAAGAAGCCGTTGAGAATATTTTACTGGGAACTTTCCACTCAGTAGCTCGACGTTTACTGCTCATGTATGTCTCCGGTAGAGGCTGGCCCCGCAGGCAAGGAATGAGTCGTAAAGATGTTGCATTAAGGTCAAAACAACTCGGTTTACCCGGCGATTTTGGCGTTGCGGACTCAACAGATTCCACAGATATACTTAAACGTGTCATCAAACAATTGAAAAGTGAAACTGCCGATCATCAATTTAAATGTGACCTCACTACACTGGATGTTCAAGCCTTGCGAAACAAGATTTCACGGGCTAAAGCTTTCGGTCAAAATATAGAATTCTTTCAGCGTCAAAATCAACAATACAATGATTATTCCCAGAAAATGTTCACTCGAATATACGAAGAGTATGAGCGAGGCCTTGCCATGGCAAATTTGCTCGATTATGACGATTTATTGCTTCGTTGTGTGGACCTGTTAACTCACTTCCCGGAATGTGTAGAGTGGGTAGAAGCCGTACTAATTGACGAATTCCAAGATACAAACCTTACGCAATATCGTTTAATGCAACTATTAGCCCAGAAACGTCAGAATATAACGGTTGTCGGTGACCCGGATCAAAGCATTTACAGCTTTCGGTTCGTCGACACGGATAATTTACATCGTATAGAAACTGATTATGATTGTACTACCCTAAATTTACAGCGCAATTATCGTTCATCTCCCGGAATACTCAGGTTAGCAGTACGGATAATCGAACAGGATTTTAAGCGAAAACAGAGACCTATAACTCCTCATCATGAGTTTGGCCCAACTCCTGTTCTGCGAGCATTACCCAATCCCACGATTGAAGCTCGATGGATCACTGGAGAAATTAAACGCCTGTGCCGCTTGAGTGGTGGTTTGATTTGCTATGATGATATTGCAATATTATTGAGAACTTCATCAGGATCCCGAGAAATTGAATCGTATATGGGAAAACGAGGTATAGCGTACATAATGATAGGCGGTCACAAATTTTTCGATAGGATTGAGGTTCGTTTGTTAATTGATTATTTACGAGTTATCCAAAATCCAAATCATACAGATGCCGTCCTGCGAATACTAAATGTTCCATCGCGCGGAATCGGTGCGACTACCATTAGTAAATTGTTAAAGTGCGTGGAAGAGAGAAAAGTGTCACTCTGGACTGTCATATTGAGCATAATTCGAAAGGAGTACCAGAATATCCCAACGTTAGTTCAGCTAGATCAGAAATTAGGCGAAATTAAAGATGGTGAATTAAAGCACGCATTGAAACAGAGAATTTATGGAGTACATCTGCAAACTTGCTATCAACGGGATTGTAATTTACTGCTTTCGAACCGCATCATGGAGGGATTACGGGAGTTTGTCAGTATAATCATTCAAGGCAGAATAGAATTGCTATCTGAGAGCGCAACTAGTAGCATTGTGAATGAGCTTCTAAAGTATATTATTGGTGCCGTAAATTTGAGGCAGTATATTGCAAAATATCTGGTGAAAAAAGCCGCGGAAGAAAACGCTCACCCAGAATCCGACGTTGATCATCAAGTTGACTCACGATGGTGCAATGTAGAAGAAGTTTTAAGACAATCGGAGCAGACTTACGTAGTTCATGAAATTGAACAAGTAGCGAACCTTTCTGCTCTAAAAGTCGGGGTTACCGAGGTTGGCAGTGAAGCAGGGGAAAGTTATGGACAGGTTGTATTACGCGAGTTCTTAGCGAATATTGCATTATCTTCATCCAGTATAGAAAATTCCGATCATCAAGCTGATAAAATGTGCGAGCACATACGCGGGAAAGTTACTATATCGACAATTCACGCAGCAAAAGGTTTAGAGTGGCCTATTGTATTCATTGCGGACGTTGTAAATGGAAACATTCCTCACTCGCGCGCAAAAAACATTGATGAAGAACGGAGGCTACTGTACGTTGGAGTGACTAGGGCTAAAGCATTATTATACTTAATTAGCACCGAGAATGATTATTGGGAGAGGGCTAATGTATGCGCTCTCGAGGATACTTCCTATCAGCTTATGCAATCGAACTGGGAAGAAATCGAAGGTAAGGCGACGCTGGGTTCACGGCGCTTATCGGAATTTTTAAGCTTTATTGGCCGAAAAAGTTTGGTTAAAAGGCGCGGACCATCGCTTGATGAAACTCTGCTCGGACAACTTGCACAATTATTAAATCGAACAGAACCGCGTAGAGACTCAATAAAGCAGTGTCATGAAAATTGGAATCAATTATACCATAAAATGACAAGAGAAAAAGTCAATGAAATCCAAGACAACGTTTATGAAGATGAAGGGAGGAAGGACGATGATTACTGGCCCATAAACGGGGAATTCCCTAAGCTGGAAGTCAAAGATAGCCATCTACTCGCATCAAAGAGTATTATAGAACCGAAAACCACGGTAAAGCACTTAAAAAAGGTCAAGGAACAATCAAATTTTTTAACATCACGTAGTACGACGAATAGTTGCAGTGTTCAATATGAAAGAGCAATCATAGGTCAGCAAAGTGAGAAAAATTTAGCCGGATCAAATCTTACGAAACGAGATTATATGAAGTTTGACACTCAAGCGTATTTAACCGGAGAATATGCGAAGTTAGTGCCAGAATTCGGCAAACGTGCAAGAGTTGATTCTACTAAGCCGAAGTGTAAGAGCGAAGTAAACTTAGTTACAAAAGCAATATCCCAAGAAGTGTTCACTGAGACCAAATCGTGGTGTAGGGGCACAGACTTTGTTACCGCAGGGAGTCACTTCAACCTTATGAAAAATAAGTTAACATTGACCAGCGAAGTATTGGATAAAGTTAGTATGACCGAAGATAAGTCAACTACATACTTGAGAAGCGTTATGGGTAGGGAAGGGGAAAAAGGTAGAGGAAATAATACTAAAGCTGGATTTGTCAAGACAAGCAGTTTGTTACAAGACGGGGAAATATATGAAGACGGGACAAGTAAATTGGTTAATATCAGTAAAATGTCAGTGAACAAGAAGGGAAAGTGTGAAAGGGGTCAGGTAACGTTGAATGGTTATTTTCAAAAGCGTTATGACAAATAACCTGATTTAGACATGACAATAGATGCATAATTAACGGGTTTCAAGAATTCTATTCAACATAGTAAAAGCCCAATTATAGTGATGATAGAATTGACAGCGCCATCATTCGTACTATTAGTAACTTAGCAACACACATTATATATGAACTCAGCGTAGAGAAAGGTAAAAGCCTGGATTAAGCTGTAACAAGTTTTGGCTAAATGATCTTAGACAGGATGAAAAATTAAAAGGATCACCAAAACAAATTAGACGAGACTATTCCATTTTAGGGGGGTCAGCCCTATAGGGCTGATGGAAATGTAGTGGGGGAATGATCTAGGAAAGTATACCGATTATGGAAAGAGCAGTACAGAAAGAGGAAGTGGCTAATGAGGTAAGGCCAACACTTTCCATTTTCATGAAGTTGTGGCGTACTTTGTCTTTAGTTGGGTGTATTAGTTTACTCCATTTTCGTGCATAGTTAGTCTGGAATAAACGGTGTGAAAAGTGAAAGAATTTTTAATAATTTGATCAATTTCACGATTGTGCGTGTGAGGAATTCAGGTAAATCAGATATTTGTGGAAAATATTTATTTTACAGTGAATAGTTGGATTAACGGGTTAAGGTCGAAGGGAGGTAGTCGATCTAGAAAAATTGTGGAAAGCTGTAATGATGGATGTTAATCCGAGTCATGAATATAATGATGCGAAAGAAGACCAACGACGACCTGCAATGTTTGCAGGTTCATGGTACACTGGAGGAGGGAAGTATTTATCACTTGTTCTTGGGGATTTTTTGAGTAAAGTTCCCTCTCGAGCAATACCACTATTCCCAGATCGTGAAAACGGCCCATGGAGTGGAGCTCAAGATTTAAACTTCAAATTACCACATACTGTGGATTCTTTTGGACAGGAGGTTATTGCTTCACCAGTTCAATTACCGTGTGAACGAGCAAGAATTATCATAGCACCACATGCAGGATATGCTTACTCTGGATCAACAGCAGCATGGGCATATGCCAGCTTGGATTTAAAAAACATGTTAAGTATATTTCATTTACATGGATGCGTTATACGTTTGTTAGATGTTAACAATTGTTTGTTACAGTCGTCGTATATTTATACTTGGTCCATCGCATCATTATGGATTCTCGCGATGTGCGTTAACAAGCTATTCAAAATGTGAAACTCCTATGGGCGATTTAACGGTAGACGTTAATGTTAACAAAAGGCTCTATGAAACACAGTTATTCGATTGGATGACCTCGGAGGTTGATAAAGCTGAGCATAGTATTGAATTACAATTTCCCTTTCTCTACAAAATAATATCCGAGTAAGTAAACATAAATTTTAGCTAAATTAAAAGTTTTCAATACTAATATATAACTGAACGTACGGTCTCGACGGTAAACCAGACGATGTACTGAAGCCAGAAAACCTAAAATAGTACCGATACTAGTAGGCTTGACAAGTTTAACAAGCGAACGAAGGTATGGAGAAGTTTTAGCGCCCTTTATGGCAGACCCGGAAACTGCCTTCATAATCTCAAGCGACTTCTGTCATTGGGGCGTACAATTTCAGTACTTGTATTATGAAGCTACACATAAAGATGTTGGTCGGGAATTAAGTATCGATGACCGTGGACCATTTAACCCAGCGATTTATCAAAGCATTGAACAAGTTGACCGACGGTGTATGGAAGCCATAGAATCAGGAAGTTTAGATAAGTTTCACAAAGTACTAGCGCTCACGGGTAATACAGTTTGTGGGCGACATCCAATAGGCGTAATGATGGCAGCCCTAGAATTGCTAAATCAACAGCATTATGAAAACAAAGATAATGGACCGTTGAAAAATCTAAAACGTGAAAAAGGGACAATTGGGGTTCGGTTTATCAAGTATAAACAGAGCAGTGAATGCTACAATGTTATCGATAGTAGCGTTAGCTATTGTAGTGCTTTAGGTGTACTGTAAACCGTACCAAAGCAAAGGGATTCCATGTTTCAATTTACTTTCCAAATGAATTACCGAAATTCAAACTTACATATAAGTAAGCATGAAATCACAATAAACCGGCACTGGCACTATCACAATAATTGAACACATAACTATTCATAACCCCTAAAGTTAAATTCATCCAATTCCCCCATCCCCAAACCACTTTTCCCCTCCCAACCAAACTCGACTAACTCGGTAATTCGGCACGTGATCCGTCTTGATTAGTAATCAAGGAATAGAAGCCGAGTTTAGAATACCGGGCCGAGAGGTAAGCTTGGCATAGTCGGAAGCCGAAGTGGAAGAGGGCCGAGGGCCGAACATTTTGGAGAAGGGAGAAGGGAAGATAAATTTCGCGAAGAAAAATTCGAAGAGTTTGGGTTGTGGGATTAATGATATAGTAAATAGGATCATTAACGTTAGTATGAGGCGGATAACGGGAACGGAAATAATTTACACGCAGACATTGTCGGGTATTATTGCGCGGCTAGTTCAGTTTTCAGAGTTGGGGAGGAAGAGTTAATACATTGTATCTAATGGGCAAAGGAACGCTGGATGGGTTTTAATGGTAATCGAACAGGGAAATTTATATTGATGCTAAAATTTGGGATTGATTTTTGAATCGAAACGCTTAATTGCTAGCTTGAAGTGTACCAGATTGTAAAGGAAGAGAGGCAAGGATTGTTGATGTGGAGGGGTTTCTACACTTAATCATTATCGGCATATGATTTTGAGGGGTGCGTGAAGACAGAAAAAGTTCATTTGGTACCAAGGGATTGGAAGAATAAGTGCGTTCTATTGCCACTTTTTATGGTAAATCGAGCAAGACTGTAAGTACGCATTAAATGACTGAGAACTTTTACTGAATGACTTGAAAAATTTCGTATACAAGCTAACTTAATTAGATGCTAAGAGAATTGATCATTCAGCCGGCAGTTTTGAACGATACTTGACGTATCAAAGACTAATATTTAAATAATAACCAATTATCCATATGCATGGTGGAATTTGGACATTATTTTACCGCGCTTACATTGCCGTTAAGCTAAGGCTACTTGGCTTGATCAATATGCCCTTATCATTACTCGGAATAGCCGGGCGAAATTTCTCAGGAACTGGTGTTGCAACACCATCAGACAGGTCGAGCTTTGGCACAGGTGTAGAGCTGGATTCACATACACACAGCTCGGATAATACCAGGGGGGTAAATTCGTGGAGAAAGCGAAAGCGATCGTCGTCATCACTGTTGACTGTATTAGCTGATTCTCCTGTGCGGGCTATGTCTCACTTAACATCTGTCAACTCACGGTTATTGATTTCACGAGCCTTACCATTTTTTACTGCATCAAGGCACATTAAAAAACTACGAGCAGCCCTGCCAGAAAACTTCGATTCGTCAACTCTGCAAGTTTTGGTGGGTGCGCCTGTGGAATCGAATTCATGTGTATACCCCTTTTTTGCATCTTATACTCGGTTACGTCGTAACAGGCATCGATTGTTTGATAGATCGGGGGCACCGTACCGTGACGAATTTCCCACATTTTTAAATGTGCTATTCGATGTATGGTTTGTACGCTCAGTGGTTAAACGAAAGCGTGATTTTCAAGCGGAATTGACAGCGGTTTTTGCGATTGGAGGAGGCTTTGACCAAGTATCTCAAGGTAATACATTTCACACATCGACGGATATTGTGCGGATTGTTATCTCTGGAATCGAAAATTTATTGAGTAAACGTGAATATTTTGGTCACGCAACGCGCGCTGAATTTTTAACTTTTGTATACCGAAAGTACGCGAAGCCATTACACGCTGTAATGTCGGGAGGGAATGCAGGAAGTATATCGTGGCAAGTTAATTCTCCAACTGCACGGCCGTATGAACTAAACGATGATGATTATCATAGAAACACAAATGGAACCGCGAATAAAGAAATACATTCGTCTAGGGGAAATACGGAAGATATGAGGAGACATCAATCTCCGTTTCTGCACATGTCAGACTCGTCTTTCGATGAATTATTTGAGTTATCCCATGAAAATCCAATTAGCATGGATAAATATTTTCAAGCTAGAAAAGCTAACAGGGTAAAAGTCAAAGGGAAAAGTAAGCTTCTAGTGCATCCGGATTCTCCAATACCATATTCTGAAGCAACGAGCAAATTGGCGTTGGATAAGACTGGAAGCCAAGATGTGTTGCGAAAATCGGTGGATTTAATGGAAGATGTAGCATCTATAGTATCGCTCATGTCTAATTTTCACATATCGGCGTTCAGTTTTGATAGAGTTCAACCACAGATATTTAATGGTGAACTCACAGGGAAAAATCAGATTAAGACAAGCGCAAAACAAAGTGAAAATGATGAAGTTACTGAAGTAACAGTAGATGCACAGTGCGGGATTAATTGGGCACGCGAGGTTTTTCGAACGGGTACAAATAAGATTCTTATCCGGCATAATGATGAACCCCGAGTAGATTTAATGGCCCTACGAAAAATATCCTTTGCAGCGAAACGACGGAAAAATGTGAGGTTTCTGCGATCCATGATGGGTCATGGAGCAAGTGTGGTGAAAAGTGGAGCAATGGACAAAAAACGATTAACAAATGGAAACTCACGAGCGGAAACGAATAAGCTAGTGTACATTATTGACGATGATGATGACAACAATTGCAACCTGGAGAATGATAGTAGGTATTTGTGCAATAAGAATGCTGAAGCGGCAGTATCGGTATCGACAGGCGCGGAAACAGAAACGAGCGCAATTTTGATAGAGAGTGATTCGTCGTCCGTATCTTCACTTTCTGACGGCGAAAGAGAAACTGTATCAGATGTTGAATCAGATGAGGTTGAAGACGATGATTTAGAGCAGAGTGATATTGTCGATACTGGACGATTGGACTCGCCGTTGGGGCGGATTACAAGTGTAATTCACGCTGATAGTGAAGCAAGCAATTTTGTTCGATCAGGAAGATTGATAACCCCACTTTCAGCTCGCTGGAACCGACGAGTCGAGGCAGTACTTAAGATTGACTGTTATGAACGAAAAGTTACATACTTTAAACATGATTTTATAACTCGTAAGGACATTGCCACTATATGGCCACAAGGAAGTGAAGATGGTAACGGTTGGCTTAACGATGAAGTAATTAATCAGATTTTTGGCTATATGGTTGATGCATTATTACAGAGATACGCACAAGATCCCAACGCAGAAGCAGAAGAAGGGTTTAACAATACCGGTGGAGCACTGGATACCATTTTATCAACGTTAACAGAGAGTGACGTTAATTCACAAGCAGCATGCACTGGCGGCGCAGGTACTGACATTGCGCCAGCGTGTATGATTTCTGAATCCTCAAATTCAACACCAAAGGCTCATGCATTTAGCTCGTTTTGGTTTACTCAAATTAGGAATAAAGGTGTTGAATCAGTACGACGATGGTCACGAAGAGCAAGAATTGAAAACGAAAATTTATTAAACGTTAATCATTTATTCATTCCGGTCAACAATTGCTTTCATTGGACACTTTTATACATATCCCCGCGACGTCGGTTAGTTGAATATTACGATAGTTTATCAAGTGGAAATAGAGGAAATGGTGCCTTTTCAAGCAAAAGCAGTATATTCTTCATGGTAGCTCGGGATTATCTTGAATCCAATCTTCAATGCAGGTATCGTGAAGAAGAATGGAAGTATACCTTTGGCAAAAGTGGTCAACAAAGTAATGGAGTAGATTGTGGGGTATTTGCAGTTTGGAATGCAATAGCAATTGCTAAAGGTCTGGAGCCATATTTAGTTGTAACTGACGCAGACATGCCGCGGGCTCGAAGGTTGCTTATTGCAATACTTTTGAATGGAGGATTTAAAGACGATTTTGCCTTGTGGGACTTTGGAAATCGAGAGACCAAAGCGGGTGCGAGTAAAAGTTAAGTCTATTATCGTCGAAGTCGATTAATCCAATAACCAGCAAAGATACATACTGGCACGGCTAGTGACGAAGCGAATAACCAGCGTTGGCGGCGAAGTATCGCTGGAATCAGCGAGTACGGTGTGAGACTGAAGGTGACCAATGCATATTGGGACTGCCAAACATGAGGCGGGAGAATTCGCATGAGCAAATCGTCGAGAAATTTGGACATGCGATAGAATGGGCGGCACACCGAGCTGGCCATTTCAGTGTAATTATTTAGTGACATATCAGTGATGGCATGAATACACGGAATTCTTGAGCTAGTAAACGAAAATAAGGCTGATGAAGGTGAACTATCCATTGCTTTAATGTGGGTTGCAGTCAGAAAATCGTGAAGTATTGAAACGTCCTCTAAGCCTGCATTAAGACCTTGACCATAGAATGGAGCAATAACATGGGCTGCATCGCCAATAAGCACCACATTTGGTTCAAGATGGAATGGCGAACACTTTAATTGAAAGATCGGCAAATGAGGATTCCGAGTGAACTGGTCGATAAAATCTTGTTCCTCAATCAAACGATCCAGAATATTGGGATAATGTGACTTAATGAATTGTGCAATCAGATGGGTGTTTTGTTCAAGATATTTGAATTCCGCAGGTGGCATAAAAAGCGTTGCTGTGAAAGTGCCATCATTATTGGCGATAGCAATGAACATCTGGTCCTCCGCTGGCCATATGTGAAGATAATTTGGTGGTAAACGATATTCACCAGACTCGGCTGAGCTAGGAATCACAAACTCACACCACAGCATATTCATATACTGCTGATGTATATCCATACGGGATAATCTTGACATTAGTCTACGCACCATTGAATGTGCACCATCTGCTCCCACCAATAAATCATATTTGACCGAAATTACTCTTTCCTGAGATCTGAGACCTTGTGGAGCGTTTTTACTGGCTGTACGTTCGATGTGAACAGTATGATCACTAAAATCCGCGCCAATAAGACGATTGTCAAAGTAAACTTTGGCATTTTTAAAGCGTTCCAAGTATTTCAAGAGAAATAATGTTAAATTTTTACGAGGGATAGCGCTGATGTATCGTTGATGAACATCATAAGCTTGGATAGTTGGTGATAATTCATCATTCAATTTATTCATGTCCTTTACTTTATCTCCCTCAACGTATGCATTATGGATCATTCGACCATATACACGAACCGAATTGCTCAATAAAGATTCTACAACATCATCATTGGTGAATCGTTTAATTGCTGCAATTCCTCGTGCGGATAATGCAAGGTTAATTGATCGAGATGCTTCGCGTAGGCCATGAATCCCATCACTTTCATTTCGAAGATCTGTCAAAAGTTTACGGCGGTGAATTTGAGTTGACGTGAGCTTAACATTGAAGCTGTCAGTATTATCTTAACCTACCTGATCTTAGTTCGTAGACCTCTACCGCGTTTCCGCGCGATGCAAAAGATATAGCCGTTAAAATTCCCACTGGTCCACCTCCGATCACCACTACTTTTCCGGATCCGTCGAATTGTTCTTGATCAATCATTATGATGTTCTTGTATTTAAACCCTTATTCCATCGACAAATTTACTATCAAGTTGTATCTCTTTTTATTTTTGCTTCACCATCGCACCTCGTTCCATCTCGTCTTACAAGCTTGGACCCGTCTCGTCTCATCTGCGGCTCACATGACTCTCAATCTCGTCCTGCCCAGTCCCCGGAAAAATATTTCTCAGGTATTCCGTGGATTATGTAATTCGAATATTTATTCTGGTTCGCTTGGATAAGGCCGAAAAAGTTTAAAATTGAAATTTTGATTTTTCGAGAATTGTTCGGGTCAGCTTAACGTTTATATTATTCGTTAGAGTATTTGTATTGCTGTGGTTTTTCTTCAATTTGCTGATAGGGTAATGTGGTTAATTGATTCAAATGGTTCAACGTTTGGCGGTACGTCTATCACCATTCTTATAATATATATACCATACTCTTATGATACTTATCATCCTTTTCAATTATGAGAACGCGTGTTTCTCATACCGTCTTAATTTTGGAATTTTCCATTTACCTTACTAACTTCTGCCTATCTATTCTTCCAATTAATGTATAGGTAAACGAATCATATTGCAATCAGGCTTTAATTATTTCTTTGGTCGTGTATTATCCAACCCAAACCGTTCTCAAGATACCCGTGATCGTAAGCATTTATACTCTCCCATACTCCATTACTTCTTTTCAATTGATTACCATTGACCTTTTCACAAGGCTATTATTACGTCGATGATAAATCCGTTTCCCGGCTTCATTTACTCCTTCAAATCCAATCGAGCTCCCCTTCCAACGATCCGGTCAGTCATATGTCCATCAAGACCGACTTCCCTGTTACTTACTTAATACAGCAAGGTTTACCGTCCAATTCCCACGTCTTAATTACTGACACATCGAAAACTGGAACTCGTTTAGATGGATGCCGTTTTGTTGGGAGCAAGCGAAAATTAACCAATGGTGAACATATTATTAGTCTAGGAACTTCCTCTCAAACTTTCAGGTAAATTGTGATTTCAATATCACCTTCTTCCGTTTCTTAATGATTCGTCCAGCATTTAACACTTCAGTGGTAATTTCTCTTTACCATTTCTTCGTCATCACCAAGGATTAATTGGCTTCAGTTATACCTAGCTGTTCCTGTTTCACATAAAACTTCCGCGTCGGGAATAACTGACCATGTTTTTTCTACAATATCGAAACAGCTTCGCGCTAGACTAAATATTAATTGCTCACACCAATTTATACCAGGCGAATCTACTCATCTCATATACGATCAATGTTTTGCTCCCGTGGTCTTTCAAGCTTTAATAAGTGGTGCTTACATTGTGAGTAGTAAGTTTCTCCTGTCAATCGCTTCTCAAGTGTCTGATGGTGAGAAACTATGCAATTTGACGGAAGATTTTGAGAGATTTTGGCCAAAGCCAATCGACTATTTGCCCCGAGAGCTTGATAGATTCAATTACCCGCGACAACTGTTTTTACCAGATCCACAACGATGTCAATTGTTTGATGGATTAACATTTATCTTTTTTGATGAGTGCCAGTCCCAAACATTTTCTCCAGTTTACCAATTAGCCCATGGTAAGGCTTACTTGTTTCCCACCACGCAGGGAAAAACTCGGGGTCAAGATATCCTACCGTTTGTTAAAATGGTATACCAGAAACAAAACCTACATAATGAGCTCCCGAGTTTTATCAGGAATAGTTTGGTTCTCGTTAGCCCCCCCCAAGCTCGAGAACCCTGGCTCGCTAAATTAATAAATGAGGTTACATCCGTGTTACACTGCTCAACTTTTTCTCAAGAGACTCATTTACTTGAAGTTATTCTAACCAAGAATACGGTTAAATTGGTCGATGTCGATCATGCCTTATACGAAGCTTTTGATCCTTTTGAGCCGCCAGTTAAGTTAGAAGAATTAACTGATTCTACGGCCACGAATGATGACGTGATAAAACTTAAGTCCAGGAATAGCAAAGAACAATCTCACAATCCATTATATCCAATAAATAATGCGTACAATCTCTATATTAGTGAAAAAAAAGCACCCAAAAGTGACATCACTGCAAACGAAACTGTGCCAGTAAAAACGTTGAGCGAGAATGTTTCCGGAAACTTGATTATTCCTGCTAAGGATGAACAGATTTTGATAGGTGACGATGAAGAGCTGGGTAACATGAATTACAGTGCAAAATATGTTAAATCATTTAATGCAAGCAGTAACACCAAGAGTGACAAATCAGAGTTGGTTAACAGTGGTATTTCGAAGTTTGCGAAACCGCCACAACTTAGCGTGAAAGAATTTTTGGCGCAGACTAGCGCAATCAAACCGTACGTACAGAACTGCCTGTCAACTACATTACCACGGGGATTCAGATCAATAAACGACATAAATATTAGTGCAATTATCAAGGCACAAACCGAAGCAGAGAATGAAGTTGCTCGGCGAGATGAAGAATCTTTACGAGAGGCGATGCGGAATTTCAAAGTAGAAGAAGTTCAGAAGTCCATTAGGTACGAAGAGATGCCAGTAAGAGCACCATCGGGACGATTAAAGGGAATGAATAGGTCAGTCGACAACAGCTCAGACATGCCGGGCGTTAACGAACTAGATCGGGATGGTAGTCATGTTACAAAAACAAGACAAGTAAACTTTAAAGGATTTCAACGGAAAGGCAATAAAGGAATACATGGAGCATTACCTGGAAGGTCTAGGGTTATAGTTGAGCTTGTAGAAGCGGAATCGATACAAGGGGAGGATCTAACAGAAATTGATGAATTCAAAGAAAACTGGGACGAAAGGAGACAGCTGGAAAAGGATTTTATGATTAAGTCGGATGGAAAGAAAAGGTGTTACGAACAAAATGAGGAAAAATATAAAAAAACTAAAAGAGCAAGGTGTAAAGAAATGAGCAAAGCGGATAATCTGGAGAGCGGATTAATTAAAAAGCGAAAATTAGAGGATGAAAGGCAGGATGAAATGGGCAACGAGAACAAGAAGCGAGGAAAAAATTTGCGTCAGACGAACTTGCAAACATTCATCAGCAAGAAGGAAGATATTGCTAAGGTGAATGAGACGGTATTCGATGCAAACGAGAGAAAATCATTTGATGGAATATTTGTAGAAGACTCCGAAAACAGCGAAAAAGTCAGCGAACAAAATCGACAGACCCAAAGATCTCCCGTGTCCAACTCGATTATAGCTCCAAACTGGGGTGAAGATGATAACAGTAGTGAGGAAGAATTGAAGTTTCGCTTCAAAAGATGACAGTGAGAAGTTGTGCCCGATTCTATTACGTGAAATTACTACAAGTAAGACGAAGCAGGTAAGGAGATTGAAGTGGCTTTAGCAAGCTGGGAGTCCTGGGTAGGCCACGTCGCGATGCGGGGGCGACGTGGGTGCAGATTGTGAAGTAACCAGTTCCATGTTCAGATTCTTAAGTAATAGTGGTGGGGAAAGCTATGCCTGATACGCGCGACCGGAATCTTGATAACTCTTTCGACGATTGGAAGGTTGATAGCGTGATGACCTATGAGTGGTCTTCGGGTGAGCTGAGCTTGATCGGTACTTGTGAGGTAATGAGCTACGATTATTACCGCGATGATGGTGATGATGATGATGACTAGAAGATTTTCGCGAAGCCGAAGATGATTTGCGTTGGTTGTGACTTTTCATGAAGGAAATTAGGAAGGAAGTTAAAAGAAAGAAAACGCTGAGGATAATTCCGAATGCAAAACAAGTTTTCAACATGGAACAAGTTTTTCGAAAATTATACGTTAAACGAGTAACGTTAATTGGAACGCCGTTGTAAACTTGAGAAGTTTGACCGAGATTAAGTTTACCAGAGGTGAAGACAGAGCATGAAACCGTAGCAATATTCCTTAAGGAGTAAACACCCGCAATGAAACCGCCTACGAAGCAAAGATCGACGAAGCTGACGAAATATGAGTTGCGCTTGACAGAATTCAACTTGATCAATGTAGCGACGTCCCATACAGCAGCAAGAACTGAAACGATGAACAATATTAACACATAGTTTGGCGTAAGTCGATTAGCTTTGATGAAGCCATCAACGAACCAAGCCAGCATTCCCACTAAGGGAATAAGGAAAAGCAATTGGCATAATCGCCAGAAAATGTAGAAAGTCGTAATAATTATCATCGAGTCAATATTAGCGGGTGATTAAAATATGCAGACGTGCGCGTGTACGTAGCACAACTTGTGCTGCAACTGGATTTTTCCCGTTCTTCCGAAGTGATTTTTTTCCTAGACGGGTCGAGTTTTTGGATTATCCAGTCAACGCAGGGTAGTTCACACTATCGGGCTAATAAACGTACAGGTACTTGGGATGAATATCTTTGTGGGTGTGTGTAATTCCGGGTACCCGATTTTCCCACGAGCTATTGGTACACAAAGCAAGTCCTAGGGTTATCGAAGGTAATAAATACTTCTGGTTAAAGTTGGTAAAATAAATTAAGCTTATTATTCGGACTTATAGCGGGACGATCATGGGCGTATTAGTTGTATAGTATTCGAGTTTATAAATCGGGCAAAATATTGCAACTTAAAGGTGTAGCATGGGCTAATGGCAAATAGTATCAAGTGAGATGCAGGACGACAAAAGGAAGAGCTAGTTAGGTTGACGGATAGCCAAGTATAAAGGAGAACAACTTTTGCTGGATGAATTCCCTCAAATTTAACACAAAGTTTAGAGCGTGTTCTGACGCTAGAGCTTACGTGACAAATGTTGATTTTTTTCGTCCACACTCTACTGTACTCATTGTCTTTACTGAAAGGTTGATCTAACGTTGATGGAAAAATGATTGAAATATATAAATTCTACGTTTGTTTGTTCGTACATATGGGCTCTAAAGAGCGGCAGCTGGCCTCATCTTATTTAGCGTGAAATCGTTATTAATATAAGCCCTTCAGATGAGCCATCTTGCGTACATGATATCCCAAAACATCCCTTTCCAACACATAAACCACAGTCCATCTGGTTGGCCATTTGGCTAATCCCAACTTACCATTGACTTGTTAAACCTCCTCATCCATCCAGCAATTTCCACCCAAATTGTTCACTTTCACACCCTCAGCTTATCGCCGAAGCTATCCCGCCCCTCTCCTTCCTCCCTACGCTCCTTCCTTCCTAATATCCTTGTCTCAACACTTCCAGAACCCAACCGTTTTAACCTGCTGTATTTGGCCATTGAAAAATCTCCGAAGGCTTAAACTTGGGACGACCCTATTCTCCGAACTAGGTGTTCTTTCCCTTTTCAAAACCATTTCCTAATCCGGTAACCCGGCGATTAAGTCCATTTTTTGAATTGCAAATTTGAAGTTGTAAGTGAGTAAATTTGGGGAGTTTTTTATAATTTAACGGCAAACTCTTCAAAAAATTTACACATAACTGTCACTGTAAACTTTACCTTATTCACACATTCTCTTAAATCTATAAAATCATCAATTTTCTACACCATATCTACAGGTTTTGTGATTATTTAAATCGTCACATAAATTATCAATCCACTCTACTTTACCCTTATAAAGAAATTGTATAAACAGCGACTTTCAAGTGCTTAAGATAATATTTGATTCGTAACATGTGGTTGGCAAAATTAGAATTTTCTTTCAACCCAATTTACCAATCTTTCCATCCTTCGCTCCATTATATCCATAATCTTTTTTATCGCGCATTTCGAAGGAACTTTCTCTTTATTCAGTATATGTGGATCAGCCTTCCCAGTAAGATAAGCTTGATGGAATGGTAATTCCTCTTTCGTCGGAATGTACACTAATGAGTGAACTTCCTGAGGCGTTAAATTTTCTAATCTGGATTTTTTCGCAGTCGAAGTTGGCATTATATCATTTGCACCTTTCCTCCACTTTACCGTCTCCACTTTGCATGCACAGACTTGCCAATTCTGTCGAGGATTTTCTGTACACTTTTCTTTATCACGTATCATGCTTCTAGATTCATTTCCCCACTCATAACTCTGTTCAGCATCCTCACCAAATGGGGTTTCTACCCTTTTCCCACAATTATCCTTCTCGTTAACCTCAATCTTTCCATTTAATACCCTCATTACTTCTTGATCATTCTCATCGTATATCTCGTTAATGCCCAACACGTGAAATACACCATCTATGGTACCCCTCTCACTAGGCTTTACCGAACATATCGATAATTTTGATGCATTTGCCTCGATAATTTCTATCGATTGTATACTTGGCGTTAAATTCCTTTCACGTTCACCAATCTTAGCTGCTAGATTCATTTCAATACCACTGTTCCATTCATATGTTTTCCATACTTTGGTTATGTCGCTTCCCATTATTAAATGTGCCATGTTTATCTGTTTCAACATCTCCAAAAATAGCATGGCATCATCAACCATCCAAAAATATACTTCAAAACATCGTATCCCATGGTCCAATTTTTTTTCATGTTTAGTATCAAACGTTAAAAGCTTCCATTCACCTTCAATTCCTTTTGATCTTGATTCCGTTGACTTCGTATCTGTCACGTTTAGTTTAATATGATAAGGTTGTCTTCCAGAATATTCAATAGTTAAATCATCCATACCTATTCATTAATATGATAGTAGTTAGCCTATCTTACCTTTTCATTATTCCTGCCGGTACTTACATCCCGAAACCATTGTCTTGTTAGCTCCATCGCTATTTAAATCCCCTTTGGTTATTTCTAATCGGGCTCGTTGTAATATGGTATTATACACAAGATAAATATTCGATCCTTTGTCGAAGATATCGCATATTATTGAAAATTTCTCATCATTCAAGAAATAGTGAACGTCCCCAACTAGTGATAGTAGTGTTACCTCCTCTTTACCTCGTGCCATCATTGTCCTGTAATCATCGATCTTCGTCGTAAGCTTATCTTCTCGATACACTGAACCTAAAACGGTTAATTCAAGTTAATATGAATCGCTGAAAAACAAAGTTTCTCGCTAGTTTATCGTCAATCTCTTCTTCCATTTCCCAATCCTGTACCAAAGTTTGTCTTTGACATCACTATACTCATCAGCTAACATTAAATATTCTTTCATGTTCATCTCAAAATGTTTAAATATTATTCTGACGTCTCCATCAACCACTTGGTAATCAATTCCAATGCCTAATCTTGTTATAATGCTACGTTAGAAAACCATTTCATCATATCGTATAATGCATGCATGAACACAACCCCGGATAGCTACATGTTTGCAGTTCACTACGCTCTTGATTCTCATTGACATTCCGTTCAACTTCGCCTTGACCTTTCTTGTACTCCCCCATTAAGCTAATGATTGGTTAGCTGAATTTATTTCCAATATTTTTCTTCATAAATTTCACCTTCAATTAACTCGACTTTTTACCCTGATAAATGTTTAATCGTTTCACTAATCAACCTCCAATCCTCCTCATCATCTCAATCTTATCCTCATGCCAAAACGTTTCCTACAGCTGATCATGACTAGCTTAGACAAACTTTGTTGCTCGTTGTACAAACTCAACCTCAATGACAAGCTTACCCGAAAATAATGGCTTGAATCGAAAAAAAATATTCCTGATAATTAAGCACCTTAGTTGATGTTAATACAATAATTCCAAACCCTCTCAGTGAGCTAGTTTACTACATTTAATGGTGGACTTTACTCCCTAAATTTCGATATCGGTAATCTATACGCTTAATATGGACAGAGGATGGAGGTCGCTAATATTCTTATCGAATTACAATCAAATCTTCCAAATTTTATCACTAATAATTTTCCAACTGTATACTCAGGCAGTGTTTTTAAAGCATGTTGAGTTTCGAAGCAAGACAGTTGGGAACTGTTGCTGGTTATGCATCGGGAGGTCACTTACTTCAAACATCAACTTATCGTCGATTTAACCTGAGTATCTATGTCATGATGCGTCTACGTGCGTAATTCCCTTGTAATTTTTCCGTTTTGTACCATCACTACACTTTCTATTCTTTTCCCCACGCTGGCATTTTTCGTTAATTTATTGTGTACTTTAAACGTTATCGTATTCATACCAACAAGGGCTCATCTTGAATTACATCTAATGTCATAAATGTGTATTATTGAAATCGATTTTTCTATAATTTTTGCAAATAAATCCTAAACACTTTTAACTCCAAAGAAGTAATTTGGAAATGGAACATTTCCTACAATTTATCCCGAAAAAAATTACGTCCCTCATGCATCCAGGTTATATTGAAGAGACGCTCCACATACCCGAAGCAGAAAATATATATCGTTTTAAAACTTGAACAATTATCTGGTTTATAACTAACTTTGATGTTGCACGCGAGGAGGTTGGACGGTAGTGCGTGATCAAAATGGTTTCTGAATTATGTAGTACATGTTTGAACGTTTCTTTTCTTGTGTAGAGAAATGCATGTTCAACTTAATTAATTCTTACAAGTCCTGTTGATGCACGCTGTAATACTCGAGTTAAACTTGTGATCGAGTATCGGGTAAGGTGTTATGCATAACTTTAACTAGCCTCAATGTGAACTGACTGCGTCAGAAGTCCATGTATTAGGCAATAGACTATATTTACAGTAAGATGTCTTCTCATGAGCTGTTCGCAGTATGGACAATTAAGTTGATGGAAAAAAAAATTAATAAAATAGTGTCAATTCCACAGTTTTAAAGAATCGATCCGCTCAAAATTACAGTGCTTTCGAATAAAATGATTAGCAGATGTCCACTACAGCATGGAAATTTTCCCAATCACTTGTGAAATGGGAATTCTTTAACGTCCTACAAAACTACGTCTAATGGTCATCGGTACTTAATGCTTCAGACTTTTGGATTAATTTATTAGTATTTTAAAAGTTAGAACATAATATGTGGTGCTATTTATACAATTGAACAATCGCTCACTTTAACATCTCCTAAATGTATGATTTAACGGATTCCGATCAATATTTTATAAATATTTCAATATTAAATACAGTACCATTCTTAATATAAATTCCTTGTTAAATTAATGCCTGAAACATTTGTAGTTTAAAAAGTGTGTTAAATACAATTTATTCAATATGACGAATTAACATTGCGAATTTGTTTCTTGCCACTAGACATGGCCCCGAGAAAAAAGTGAAAGTTGGATAAATTAGTAAATTAGGGGAAACTAGGTAGGGTGAAGTCATATGGAAGGGAGCTATTCTGAAAATATTAAGAAACATTTCTATACAGAAAAATGGATGATAATAATAAACTGAATGCCCATGTTCCGTACCACAATGTATCCAGACATGTCAAAGAGATCTTACGGCCTGAATTTTCATTTGTTCATTAATCTTAATCCAAGTTCATACAACTAAACATTTTCGGGCACACAAAAAAACCCTTTAGCTTAATGACACACTGATCCTTGAAATATCAACCTGCATCTAGCGAATTCGAGTAATTTTATCGACAAATAAAACGTTAAAATATATATATGCGAATTAAATCACCAAATGCACGAACTATCGCAATAAAAGTAAACTGAGTAACCAACCCCCCCTTCATAGATGCCCAAACATGAATATCAACATTGAAAATTATCTTGTACGACGTTTTGCAAACACTGTTGTGAACTGATGTCCATGCAAGTTTTAAAAAATAAATAGAAAGAAAATTATCCCAAATTCAGTTTTGACTTTTTTCGTTCGACACAATTTCAAGCCATGAATCACGTGAGTTTCGGATAAATTCATTGCCGAGTTGATTATAACAATCACGTGATGAAGATCAAGAAATTTTGGTTGCGCGTCGAGATCTCTTCTTGAGAAAAATTGGTTTTTTTAATCAAGATTAGTCTGATATATATGTTCAGTGTTCAATCGTTAAGGTCGACGAAGGACTTGATTTTTTAAGATTCATTACATTCAACAAATCTATCCGAGACAAATTTATTATTCTGTGTTCGAGATTTTTGATAATTGTGAAATTTAGAGATTTATCTTAATACCTTTTAAACATGTCCCTTGTCAACTTATCATATATTTGTTCACATTTACAAAATGTTTCACGAGCACGTGTCGGATTCACATCTGTAATGCTCAGCAAACTTCATCTTCGATTAATTTTGTCGCTACAGAAGCAAGGCTTCGTTTCTAATGTTTGCATTGGCGGAGAAGTTCCACCTGACACTTTCTTCGATACTCATACTATACAACATTCAACTCTAGGCTTTCAATCATTCGATCCGGCAGTATTAGCTAAAGAGCCTTGGAGAGCTTATCCCGATCCCGATTCAAAATATGCTCAAACTAGTCCTCACTTTCCAACTTATATCCCGGAAAATCCAGCTCGCCGTAGGATATGGATTGGCCTCAAATACAGTAATGAATTACCCGCATTAAGAAAGCTAAACTTAATTAGCAAACCGTCCTGTCGTATTGTGCTAAAGTGGAAGGAATTGCTGTACTTAACCCAAGGCCTACGACAAGGTCGCGTTGACGGAATTATAAATCCGGGAGAATGTATATTTGTGTCTACAGACCGCGGCTTGTTCGAATCGCGAGAGTGTGTGGAACGGAGAATCGGTGGTCTAGCCTTGTGTAGAGCATTATAACTTCCAGATATCAAAATGTCGACAGTTTTTGCATTGGCCATATGTTTCTGCCCGATTATTTGGTCGGCACCTACATATCCAGCGTAAGGGGCTGTATAGCACCTATTCGCACTCGCATTCGTACTATTCTTTAATATTAGAGGATACATCATTCCGAATGTGTTGACTCTATGTAATCTCAAGCATCACTTAGTGTGCCAACACGCCGATTTTGTATTTCATTTCGGCGATTAAGCCACTATACGAAATGGATCTCTTATTTGATTCACCAGACTTACCAATGAAGGATCAGCTTAACATTTGAGAGTACAATGATATAATTCATTGGAGCCTTGCTATCACACTGGCCGGTAAATGAACCAACTTCAAAATTGACAAAATAGCGCACGATAAATCATTCGTTCTATGTACAAATGTTCCATCCTTGATGTTAACCTTTGATAAAGCTAACCACTTGTGTATGAGTGTTGCGGAAGTCCGCTCAGCGGTCGAATAATCTAAACGGATAGCCTTCCATGTTGAGCAATATTGGCAATTAAATTTTGTTGCCGCCCATTTTTCAAGGCTCAGCTTCTGCATGAGGAAACATATTCACGGAAGGGCGACAGTTTTAGCCGTCTGGTAACATGTGTATCGAGCTTGGTACAATAAAGAATTTTCCAAGTCAAGGTGTTCGCGCGCTCACTTTTAACAACTGCAACTACTTGCTCCTTGGGTATTCGCATTTTCAGGTCGAAGGTCGATACCAGCTCGAGCTCCCGCTCTCACGTACCGTGGACCGCCTTGGTCTAGAGGCAACTTTCTAGCGATAGCCGTAAACAATTCTAAAACGTTTTCCGCTGTTTTCGCAGACGTTTCAAAAAAGAGTAATCCTGCTTCTTTGGCGTAGGTTTCAGCATCTGCCGTGGACACCTCTCGCTTATCGGGACTTTCTGTCACAATGTCTAGCTTGTTACCGGCTAACGCAATAATAATATTATCGCTGGCTTGTCTTTGTAACTCTTTAACCCAAGATTTTGCTTTTTCCAGCGAGGCCTAGAATTAAATGATGTGGTGTAGTCTCGTCGTTAGCAGTAATTACCAATCATGTGACCTATTGCACTTTTATTTTACGTACGGCTTGAGTGACATCGTAAACGACGACTGCACAATTTGAGTTTCGATAATACATGGGAGCAAGGGATTTATATCTTTCTTGACCTGCCGTATCCCATATTTCAAATTTAACCGTTGTATTTTCATCCAGAGCAACGGTTTGGGTTAGGAAAGCTGCTCCAATAGTAGACTCTCGATATTCGTCGAAATGATTCTAGGTAGGTTGGGTTAGGTATGTTGACATCGAGCTTAGTGGTATCGCGAGTATAGCACACGCGTACAATTATCTTACTTTAACGAATCTCATGACCAAAGAGCTCTGAGGATATGTGCATAAACACATGTTAGCTAGCACACAAACACTGATAACGGTACGAAGTATGGATGAACGCCAACCTTTCCAACAGCAGATTCACCTAAGTATAATTGAAAAACCATTGAAAATGGTTAGCAAAGTTAACCGAGCAGTAGTGTAATCAAAGTGAGAAATGAACAACGGGGTATATACATGATCAACGTTAAACAGAAAACGGATCAGCGGAAGATAGGTTCACGGGACCACGTACCGAGTAAAACAAGCTTAAACTGAGCAAATCGTGAGCCGCTAGGTCGGCCAGTATTTGAAGTAAGTGAGCTCATTGGAAATAGAGAAAGTGTGATGCAAAGGTATAGTCAAGGTTGTGATGAATAGATGAGTTTAAATGGAAGATAAAGGGTTAACACGGGTTGATTTTCCTCATGAGGTTGCTCAACCTTCCCCGGTAATAATGAAAGATCAAGCTTCGGATATTGAACTAAACGTACGATATTCAAGAATTTCGATGAAGAAGAGTAAGTGTGCTATGAGAAATAAGTTTTTTTGGCCTGAAGAAACTTACGCAAGCAGCAAGAGTAAATGTGATTTTGGGCGGGCGAAAAGACGAATCTTTAATGTTTGGGATAGCGTTAGACAACGATACAAAATATGTAATTATCACTACACAAATGCAAAAATCACGATCGTACACTCCTCGTCTGTTCCTGGAAGGTGTCTTCCACTATTTCAATGATTTGTTAAGAAAAAAAATCTCCGAACATTTCCCTTTTCTCCCTTCCCAACATTACCCCTCGTCTCATCTTGTTTCCAATGGCTCCTTCCAACTTGTCGAACTCCACTCCCCGCTGTGCCACATGATGTCATTGCACCGCCACAAATACTGTGGCTTCGTGATTTTGGTATTGAAAATTTAGGGCAAATAGACGTGTTCAAATTCAAAATTGGAAAATTTTATTGCGTTGTCTGGGATTTCGATACATTAGAGCGAGTTTTGTTCATTTGTTTATTTTTTCACAATTAATTATATAAATTTTGTTTGGTGTGATAGGGTGAATTATCACATTCTCTCGCAAATGATTTTTCTTGTTTTGAATTATTCTCTGATTTTACTCTAATTTCATTGTATTTGTGTATGTTATCATAACCTCGTACCAAATTAATTCCTAACTATTTTTCTTCAGAATTTTTGATCATCTAATCCTAATCCACCCATTCATCCGTCTCATAACCTGTTATCCTATTCGCGCTTCCCCTCTAACCCGTTCCCCTACCCACCCGGCTTCGACCCAAATATCACGTGAGTAGGACATTTAGCTTCTGGTTTCCTCCGTCTTGATTTGTTTTTACTCAAATTTGGGCGTTTAAGCTTCGTCGATTTAAGCAATAAGCTTCTTCTTCGCTTTTATCTTTTTCTTCATCACTAAGCTTTTTCTCGTGTGCTGCAGATTAACTTATTATTATATCTGGATCATCTTAATCCCCTTGTTTTTTTTTGTCTAACACGTAAAGCTCGAGATTTGAAATGGCGTTAACATTTCCTTATCGTGATATCAACGTTCGCGTTCATTGTTCATCCTACACATTTTTTTCACCTTCTAATAATCATGCCCCATCATTGACTATTGATCGTCCTTCTGGAACTATCCGACTTCACGATGATGCTCCTCCCCCTGCCAAACGTATCTTTAATGTTGCCGGTATACTTGGAATTATTCAATTGCGTTTAGGTTTGTTAAGCTTATTTTATATTAATCCAATTCGCCCTTCCCTTGCTTGATGTTGTCTCTATTTACTGATTTTCTAATTTAGACAAGTATATAATTGTCGTAACCAAGACGGCTTTTGTGGATAAAATTCTGGGTCACACAGTTCTTAAAGTTCTCGAAACAGAGTTTCTTCCGCTACACGAAAGTTTGTCCAGTGATTCCGATGAATCATCGTGTGTTCAAATCTTGAAAAATTTAATTCACTCTTCGCCATTATACTTCTCTTGTACGTTTGATCTTACCAATTCTATGCAAAGGCAAGCATCGTCCCAACCGGATATTCCTCTGTGGTTGCGTGCAGATGACACGTTCTTTTGGAATCGGTTCATACAAACAGATTTAATAAACTTTCGAAATTCCGAAATATCCCATTCCCGCTTTACTCCAACTTCTTCAAAGGTATCAGTGGTTGATCCTTACATTCTACCCGTGATTTTTGGTGTATTCGAAACCAGACCTGTTTCACTTAAAAATCGTTCGTTTACATTATATTTAATATCACGAAGATCTCGCGATCGAGTCGGAACACGTTACTTCTCCCGTGGCCTGGACAACTTTGGTAACGTTTCCAACTTCAACGAAACAGAGCAAATCATTATTGTCAATGGCAACAGTAACAATGATGGTAATATTGCGCCCAATCAAAATTCATTTCAAGCTATACACGTTCTGTCCTTCGTTCAAGTCAGGGGCAGTATTCCCCTATATTGGTCAGAAGTTAATAATCTACACTACACTCCAAAATTGGTTGTACGGAATGTAGAAACAGCTGTCAATCCAGCCCAATGCCATTTTAATCGATTAATTAATAAGTATGGAGATGTGTACGTGATTAATTTAATTAATCAAACTGGACGGGAACGGGCGGTCAAGGATTCATTTGAACGATTGATAACAATTTTGGGGTCATCCAGTGAAACTTCAAATCTAACAAAATTCCCCGTGGAAAAGTTACATTATACTTACTTTGACTTCCACAGTGAAACTCGAGGTTTCCAATGGGACAGGACGAGCTTATTGCTTGCCAAAGTGGAGCGAAGCCTTATAAATCATGGGTACTTCTATGGACTTTTGAATTCTACAGATTCAAACGCGCGATTCGAAGTTAAGAGAAGGCAAACTGGCATATTTCGGACCAATTGCATGGACTGTCTGGATCGAACTAACGTTGTGCAAAGTATGTTTTCCCGGGCAATACTGGACCAAATGTTAGTTGATGTGGGTGTCTTACATGTTAGTGAAAGTGTAACATGGTATGAAAGCTTTGCATTTATACTGCGGAATTTGTGGGCGGATAATGCAGACCTTATATCACTAGCGTATTCGGGAACTGGGGCGCTTAAAACGGATTATACTCGAACAGGAAAACGTACGAAAATTGGGGCCTTACACGATTTTCGCAATTCCGTTTTACGTTACATCAAGAACAACTTTCTGGATGGAACGCGTCAAGACGCATTTGACTTATTCCACGGAACTTATAAACCTTATGTTGAAATGTCTTATAAATCACCTGTATTCATAGATCGACGGCCATTGATTATACAGGCTTTGCCATTTATTTTCATAGCGTGTGCATTTATTATTTTGATGAGCTTTGTTAGTCAAAGAAGTCATGATGGGAAAAATCGGTCATCGCACGTTATAAAGTTATTGTTCACGGGAGTTGGTTGCGCTGCATTCCATTTAATTTGGACACATGGTGTACTCTTTGTAAGTTCAGCTAAATTATGTTAATCGACCCACAACTAATTTCCGTTTACAGGTTAATTGGCCAAAACTTAACAAATTGGCTTGGGCATTGGATGATTACCGTGAGGCCATGAAGAGTGCATGCGAAAATGTTCTCTTGGGAATGTTTCTCGCAAAGCGTGAATGCAAACTTAATTCCACGCGATATGGTTCTCTCGAAGAAGGAAAAAAACGTGTAGAATAATCAATATAAGGATATCTTACACAGTGCTCTATATTGTAAGTATTGAGATTTTAGGGCAGTTCAAATACACAGGCATAATTTTCTTGGATAAATGATTTGCAAGCTGCGAAAATGTTGACAAGTTTTATGTTTCGTTACTCGCCTTACCGCTTGGGATTTTAAACCTGATTGGATCATTTGCTGGACTTTTTTCCAGTTGAACTGGGAACCATCCAATTACGTCGTTAATGCCGTCAGAATGCATTGTTAAACGATGAGGTATTTCCCCTATCGAATTTCGATATGCTGCACTCTCCAAATGTTTGTAGGAGTCAATGCTGACGGTTACAATTTGAACTTTACGACATACATCCATATTTCGCTGGATTGAATTTACGACCAAAATCAAACGAGTTCGTTTCCTAAGCGTGTTTGCAACGTGTTGGGGACATGCCAAAGTTTCACCACCCTCGAATATGAGATTGGGCGGTACCCTTGTCCAACGTGTCTCAGAATACACTGAACCGTCCTCGCAGATTTGGACTCTGAACGACAGAGATTTTGTATCGAGTAAAACTGGAATCATTTTAGCTGGTGGAAACGGTTTGCTGTTAATAAAACAAAACTTACCTTGACTCATCTCACCAGTTCCTAGTACTCCATAGAGGTGATTATCGACATGACAGAAAACTGTTAAAGGGTAAAGTTTAGTTTTATTCTACGCCAATCAATTGGTTAATACATTGTTCCGAAAACTTGTTTGAGCAATTAACATTCTTACCGTGGGGTATTGTGTAAATATTATACTATTGGAGTGGACATGGCCGAAATAATCTCCGCTAACACTAGGCGATAGCTCGGAATTGAACATAAGGTAGAAACAAGACCTCTTGAAATCGGGTGAGAGCGGATCTACAACTTTTTTCTTCTGGGGTTGTCCACGTATATTTTTTTTCGTTTCTGAAGATGATCCTGAAATAAGACTGGGATTCGTAACGCGAAAATATTCTAGCCGTCTGGCCGGGGACACATCTATAGTACTATCATGAAAAAGTTAGTCGATAACTATTAAATGAATCTGTTGCTAACCGTTCATGTACTGTTTTTAGAATTCCCTCATCTATATTGTGTAATACTACATATTGATCCATGTCATGGCTATTTGCTGTTCCATCAGTTTTTTCCGTGGCTGATTGAGGTTTGTTCATTACACGGACATAAAACTCCCTGTCTTTAGATTGCATTAAGGGTAAATTATGGAACATTTGGTGCACACGACGTGGTCTTTTATCAACGTGCCGGTAAATGGAAAAACGCTCTTTTTTAGGGATGTCAACCATGGGAGAACCCTCAGATGATGTTGAAGAGTCAGAAAGGTGGCCACTCAGGTCCAAAACATGGCTACTGTGATTAGATGTACGACTTAATCCGGGACTCGACGGTGTATCACTATGATGTTTTGCTTGCCATGAACCAGGTGGCAAATCTGTCGATGTCGATGGTAGGTCTTCATTCTAATTTTTGGACCCGTTAGCTTTTGTCCTGGTAAAAATATGGTGGTACCCAAGTTAAGGGGTTACATGCATGACTTAAAGGGCGTTTGGGTGCCTTGCGAGCAAGACTTTTGGATTTCGATATCAATCGAGGTTTTGGAGGCGACATAACTGGTTCTATCAGTCTAAATTCCATGTGTAAGTAAGAGCTAGAGTATTCTAAAATGTCATTAGCCTACTCTGGTGATGATGATGATATTGATGGTGATGATGATGATGATGGCCGGACTTTATTAAGGTAAGGTAATAATGAACGCGGAACCGATTCTTGTCGAGCGGGCACAAGTTGTTGGTACATCTATCAAATGGAATTGAAACGTTGAGTTACGTTATACCCTGAATAAAATTTTCAATAAGCTGACCAAAATACTTACAAGTTTTTGGTATTCCTCGCGTCTAATTTTAGTAGGTTCTTCCATGGGCGATGGTTTTTTGACATTTTTCATCGATGAACTAGCCACATTTGCCGTGTCGAAAGTTGATTGTCCTTGGATCGTGTTCGGAAGAGAAGGGTGAGGCGAGCTTTCGAGTTGAGACGAGTTAACTCTGGGAAGAGATGTATTATTTAGGGCTATCTCAAGTGCTGAATTATATGCAGCATTTAATTGTGCACTGGGTATTGGAATGTTAATGATACCTTCATCATTTAAAGGTGCAAAGAGACTCTGCGAGAGCTGTTGAATATTCAGCTGTAGGACATCTTGATGCGGTTGTGAGAGCACTTGATGTGGTTGCTGGAACTCTTGATGCAGTTGCGGGAATTTTTGATGTGGTTGTGGGGACTCTTGATGTGGTTGTGAGAACACTTGATGTGGTTGCGGGGACTCTTGATGTGGTTGTGAGAGCACTTGATGCAGTTGCGGGAACTCTTGATGTGGTTGCGGGAACTCTTGATGTGATTGCGGGAACTCTTGATGTGGTTGCGGGAACTCTTGATGTGGTTGTGAGAACACTTGATGTGGTTGCGGGTACTCTTGATGTGGTTGCGGGTACTCTTGATGTGGTTGCGGGAACTCTTGATGTGGTTGCGGGTACTCTTGATGTGGTTGCGGGTACTCTTGATGTGATTGCGGGAACTCTTGATGTGGTTGTGAGAACACTTGGTGTGGTTGCGGGAACTCTTGATGTGATTGCGGGAACTCTTGATGTGGTTGTGAGAGCACTTGGTGTGGTTGCGGGAACTCTTGATGTGGTTGTGAGAGCACTTGATGCAGTTGCGGGAACTCTTGATGTGGTTGCGGGAACTCTTGATGTGGTTGTGAGAGCACTTGGTGTGGTTGCGGGAACTTTTGACGTGGTTGTGAGAGCACTTGATGCAGTTGCGGGAACTCTTGATGTGGTTGAGAGAGCACTTGATTTAGTTTTGAGAGCGCTTGATGTGGTTGTGGGGGCTTTTGAAGATGCGGTTGTGGGATCTGGTGATGAGTATGTGTGTTACTTGGAAACGGTCCAAGTTCTAGTCCTGAATTCAGTACATCACTTAGACTCGGTGACTCCGTCGGATGCTGTGATTGGCCCAAATACGAGCCACTGGGCCCTTCATGTCCGTCGTTCCTTATTGTAGTAGTATGAACTAAATCATCATAGATTTGTTGAATATGTTCGTACACTCCTGGTGAATGTTCCGCAGTGTTTTGGAAGTTATCATGATACAAAGAAAAATCATAGGATATATTTTGACAAAAAGAGGGATAATTGATTGGTTCATGGCTAGGATATGATGGTGATGATGATGTCAAACTACCTCTAAGCCGATCGTTAGAATAATTGGATATATCATGGCTACTAGAAGGAAGATTGACAGGAAATCCACAAAATTGATCATAGGATTTTGGGCTTCTGCTCACAGGTACGTGGGAAGAAGCAATCGGGTTTTGAACAGTATTAGTGTCATAGGTCGTTGGTAGATTCAGTGTAGGGCCAAAAGGAGGAATTAACTGATCATTAACCTTGGATAATAGATATAATTTACTTTCTTCAACAGATTTAAAAGGGACGTGGTGGGGCGCAACATGGTCGACGATATCATTAAGAATAGTATCAAGTTCATTATTAGAATCTTCGGATTTGTGGATCGGAGGTTTAGCTAATGAGGATTGGATGCAGAATGCAAACAAAATAATGAAGAACTTGTGGGCTAGTGATAAAACTGCCATACTTTTGATGGATTTTAGCGGGATAAAAAGGAAAACTGGGAATGTATTAGCGGTGGATGATGACTGAAATTTGCACAGGGCTATTAACAACTAATAAAATGTGAGCTCCGGGCTCACGGACGAAGAAAGGTTATGTAAATGGGTTAAGTAGGATGCATGATGAAGCATGGTAGACAAACGGGGCGAAATTTAACGAGAACATTAATTAATTGTGATGGTAAAATGAACTTGAAAGTATAATTACACATTAGAGGGATATATTACAGCACGTAAGTATTTGATCTGGAAATGGAGTGCTATGCAAAATTAGTAAACCAAGGGGAGATATAGCGTAAAAGTCTCGAAAATTTTATTAAAACGGTTGGATACCGGTGAACAGGTAGGAAGGACGTCCCATAACGGAAAGCACGATCAGTCGAGTTCAGCCCTACAAGGCTGAAGTCTCCATATTTTCTTTCTGCTCCACTTTTGCGGCATAAAATCGTATTTTTATCGTTTCTTACGTGGATGTGTCGGATGAATAATTGTCCCGGCTTGCCGTGATCGTCCCGTCTCGTCTTTTTCCTGTGGGGAAAGCTTTCTTGTGTTTTTTCTGTGCAGTGTATTGAGGCTTTTTATGTACGATTTAGTTCTCTTTAATGACAGGTAAAGGTTTATGGATTATTGATTTTACTTTATACATTACGTAAAATTTTATGTTAGATGAGTATAAGTCGAGTAATTATGGTATAAATTGATTTAACTTTTTCTTCAGACATGTGCTATTAGTGTCCAGAGAAAGAGTATATACGGGTTTCAATTTTATAGATAGGGCTTTTTTATTGTGGCTTAACTAAAAAGTTTTCCCTTGGAATAAATCAATCAAAGCTTACAATTTATGTGGCATTCTCCATAATGTGTAACACGGGGCCAATGTGTTCAATTGTACTCCACCCAATATATTAAGACGAATCTCACGGCTCCACTAGTTGTAAGAGCAGCACATTTCACTTGAATATTGGGTGATTTTGAGTTTTTAAATTAAGTAAGACATGAATAAGATGAGTTAACGAGTTATCGAGATTAGAACTTCGTGAAAGGTGCAAATTTTAGATTGGCATTAAATAGAGGAGAAAGGAAAACAAACTTGGAGAGATTGATAACTTGAATGTTTTATGCAGAAACAGGGATTGGGCTGGACAAATTTAATGAACGGATTCCAGGATGTAACTAGGGGATTTTGTCATTAGGGGCAAAGAAAGCTTCTCAGATGAAGAGAGTTTAGCACGCTAGCATATATTTGTATACTAGCAGGACAAAACATTCCATCCCGCACGTTTGCACGCACGCACATGTGTATGAATGCGCAAGGCACGCAACATTTCGCCAGTTGTGCGGTAAATTTACATTGCTAACCAGCATAATACATCGCACATCCCGTCGCTGAACTGTTGTC
Source organism: Herpomyces periplanetae (assembly GCA_009733715.1). Lineage (NCBI taxonomy): Eukaryota > Fungi > Ascomycota > Laboulbeniomycetes > Herpomycetales > Herpomycetaceae > Herpomyces > Herpomyces periplanetae. The sequence goes on along the minus strand of WMKJ01000001.1, from coordinate 285,912 downwards.
AAACCCATTAATGATGCGTTATACACATAATGCTAAAGCCTATTAGTCCTGCTTCGAAAAGTACCAAAAACCGTAGCCGTTCTTTGCCCCAAGCAGTACTCAGGATTACTGCGAAGGAGGGAGAGCCAGTGTTTGAGATGGGACCTGGGTAGATGCTTAAAATAGGTCAACTGATAGTGAATGAGGATAATGAATTTTTGCTGGCCTTGACCAAAGTTTTCAATAGTTAAATCGCCTTAATACCATCACCGTTAGACTCGATCAAACAGGACCAGGAACAGCGTCTTGGCACGTTTGGACAGACAAGCGCAGGAACGGGCCGGCAAGCCGAGTTGGTTCGGGTGTGATGGAGATGGATCCGGTTTGGTGGTCACGGTCGCTGCCGGTTCGGATTTAAATCGCGCACTTTTGCCGTTCGGTTTTTGTTGAACTACGCGGTGGATTCGTACATTCTTTTCCGCTTTATTCAACTAGCACATTTATTGAATTCTTGTGTCTACAGTCAACCGCCTCCATCCACATCTACTTCCTCTCCCTCATCTTAACAATTTCATCCCATCTCTTCCCTATTTTCCTCCCTATACGTTTGGTTATACTTATGTTGAACAATACATTCAATGATCTAGGCTTAGCATGCTTAAATTTTCTCTTTATCTTATTCTAGTCTTCTTTACACCTGTTTAAGTCTTCGTTTGTTCTCCCATGCTTCTCTTTATACCTCTCGCCAATTCCTCCTCTTCCTCTTCTTCCCTTCCCTCAATATGTACGGAAAGGTTAATCCATCAAAAACTACTTCGATTAATTCACAATTAAGCTTTTCAAACATCCAACATACCGAAGATACGCTTCACCATCTGCTTAACCTTGAGGTCAGGTTTTTTCTATACTTCATCAGTAAAATACTCTCCGTATCATCACAAAATTAAACGTTAACACCCTCCACAGACAAACTTTTTACCCGACGTTCATTCGATCGACTGTCAATCAGAAATTCAATGGTATATGCGGCCATTTCTCATAGACTTCCTGGTAGAAGCTCATTCGGCCTTTCGACTGCTTCCCGAAACACTTTTCTTGTCTATTAACCTTCTCGATCGATACTGTTCACGACGTTTTATATTCAAACGACATTACCAATTACTCGGTTGCACCGCTTTACTTACTGCTGCTAAATATGCCGACCGAAAAGATCGTGTCCCTACGTTAACAGAAATGCACACTTTGTGTCGATCATTATACGATAAATCCATTTTCCTTCAAATGGAATCCCATATGCTTCAAACCCTCGACTGGTTAATCGGTCACGCTACCGTTGAAAGCTTTTTACACATCCTCATATCTTCATCTCCAACTCATCCCCAACTTGAGTACATGACTCGCTATATCTGCGAAATTTCCCTCACCTATCGTGACTTTGTGTCAACACCACCGTCAGTTTTGGCTCGATCTGCTTTTGCCTTGGCTCGTCATATTTTAGGTTACGTTAATCCTCTTTACTGGTCATGGGCAAATGATTATAACCACCAAACTATCATCGGTTTATTCAGTCGTTTATACCATCCCTCGCCCGTTTTAATTCGTAAATATTCCTCATCCAGTTTACAATGCGTTGCCTTCACCCTTGAAGAATTTCTACGCTTTCCCCTAATAACACCCTGTAAGCTAGCATCGTCAACTGGCCAAGCTAATTCCAGCACCAAAACCACTTTCAAATCTGCCTTGGACACTCCTTCCGGTGATTCCAATGCAGAACTTTTATGCCAATGTCATCATCATACCAGTTCCGATCTCTCCTGTATAACCTGACCTAACTTCAACTTCCCTCGAAATGTCCCCGTAATATGCACCCCGATATATAAACGTGGCCTTGAATCTACCTTTTCACGACTTATCCTCCCGTGAAACATGCTTACTGCGTGTGATAATATAGTTAATCATGCTGGTTTAACGTCTACCAACCCAACTTTTCCCCTATTTCGTATTTTGCACTAATTTCACACTTTACTCACAGTTCCCTCTTCCTTAACGTGGCGCTGATCACTGCTTAAACCAACAACTAAATCATTATCACGTTAAGTGACCCGATCACTGGGTTCCTATCTCTTTTAATTAATGATTTCAGCACTACATCTTTGACCTTGAGCGGGTAGTTTTCTTGCACACTTCCCCTCACTGTCATGAAGAGCGCGACCTTAGGTCAATGCTCTCCGAAACACCCCATCTTTACTTGCATACACTGTTTGTTATCCACTATCGTTCCTCTGTTTAATATCGTGCCATAATTACGCTTAACATTACCACCAGCTGCTTTATGTATTCACTTTCAACCCTTTTTTCATTTCACCCGTTGGCTAGATTCACTTGATAGCATGCTTGCCTTTAGCCTTTGACTCGTTATATGGGCATGCACAGTTAACCTCCACTTGTTTCTTTGATTAACTTTACCATAACTTCACGCTGCACTATACTATAACCCGTGTCTGCGAACGTACGTACAGTTAATCCCGCATACCATAAATTGCGCCCCCTGTCATAGTACTAGTATTTATCCAAGCTTATGAACTTCCCTCTCATTCTTACGGGTATCACACCCGTCATACAGTGTCAAATGTATCCATTTTCACTATAAAAGATTATCCGTACTCTCTACGCACCAGGGACAGTCACCCCAAGTTTTTCTGCTTCCTTCACCGTATAATCGTTATCACTAACGGTATCCTCATCGTTAACATTTTCATTAGCGTTAACTACGTCAACAAAGCCCGAACTATTCCCTGTGTATAAAAACTCCATATATGCATTTACTGAAGGAACGTGAGGTGTTGCCCCTCGTTTGTCATTTCGTTGGCGCCGTTGCGGTCGTGGCCGCGATTGTGATTGCGATTGCGACTGAGACTGCGTTTTAAACGTGGCTGATCTCCCTTTTCCACGACTTAGATCGTTGAACTCCTCAACCTCATCTCCTTCAGTATTTATGGTTGAAAGAATATACTCCATGTCTGACATTCCCGATAAGTTCGCCACCCCGTCTCGCATATAACAGTTGTCATCCTCATCTTCATTTCCGTTATCAAGTTGATGATTCTCGTTGTCATCATCACCATTCAAAAAAACTTGTCTTGCTATATGCCGAGTACTTTTTTTCGCCCAATGCCATAACTCTTCGTAAAATATCGCTACATTCATCTGATCCGCTTCAGCACCAGTCCCAACACCACCGTTACATGAAGCATCTCGCGACTTGTATGTAAACCCAGTTGTAGCTTTAGTTACATTGCTTAGGCCTTGGGTTTGCCAATCTTCCACACCGGGTTCAAGTTTTTTCCGCAAAAGTTGCGTGAGAATAGTTTCTTGAGTTGCACCGGGAAACGTTGGAAGAGGATAAGCATGCAATGAGCCAAATGATGGTATATGTTCACCATCAGTTTCCATATCAACTTCTCCGAATAAACTTTCAACATCACGCTGTGAAGCATCTCCAATGTAACCTGATTGTGAAGCATCTGCAGTATGAGCTACTATATGAACAATTAGTGATTGAAGGGGTGCTGTGACCAATTGAACCGTACGAAACAGCGAAGCCCAATCTGGTAGAGGACATGCACTGGGATTATTGGTCTGTCCACTTCCAACGTCACTAACTTGACCTTCGATTACCCCATGCGCTGAGGCGGCAGCATTCGGTATAGAAGTGGCAATGTTTCCTGATGGCGCAGAATTAGCGGGTGCGGCGGCTGAATTTGTCGCGAGATTCACATCACCGACAAAATGTTTCGCTGTTGTTGTAGGTGCAAAATTTTCTATACGAGATTGTAGTGAACGTAAAGAAGTATCAAGGTGTCTTAGTCTATGGCGAGCTTGATCCAAAGCTTTCATAGACCGCGGTGCATCCGGTGGTATATTATAAGTAAACGCGGTTTGACTACTGGAACTCGTTGAACTGCTAATATAGCTTGATTGACTTTGATTCGTAGATACGAACCCTCGTCTATTAAAACTCTCAGTTGCAGACGATGTCATATTCACTTACCTACATTCACACGAGGATTTAATAATGCTATCGCTGATACTTTAACGTTCTTGCGTACATATATAAATAATAAAACAGGAAAAGGTGAGTACGCCTAGGTTAATCACGTTTTGAATATTGTTGACTAGCGTAAGTAAATGATGTTAACAAACGCTCTGAATTGAAATGTAATAACAGCAACGAAAATTCTATAAAAATATTGTGTTAATGTTGCTTTAGAATTTCTGGAACTTTTTAACAGCTTTGCCCGTTCTCGGTAACACGCGGAGAACGTTAAATCGAACCTAAAGTGTAGACAAGGATGATAAAAATGAATGTGTGAGTGCATGAATCGCAAAGTTGTATCGAGCTGCGCTTATCTCGCTTATAAAGGTAAAATCTTACCGTTTTGCTGAGGGGTCGGCATTGACCTACGGTTACTTGGTCACCTTCTTCCACACGGAAACATGGTGAAACGTGCGCTGCCAAATTTTTGTGTCGCTTTTCATATCGGTGATATTTGGGAATATAATGAAGGTAATCCCTACGAACGATAATTGTTCGGTTCATTTTCGTTGACACGACTGTTCCCGTCAAAATTCGCCCACGTATCGACACCATTCCAGTAAAAGGACATTTTTTATCGATATAATTTCCCTCGATCGCAGTTTTGGGCGTACGAAATCCCAAACCAATATCTCTAAACCATCGTCGACCCGATTTACCTGCCGATTTAGCACGACCTCTAACTCCTCCCAGTACTTTTCCGGGTTTCGCATTCAAAAATATATGTGGTTGTTTTTGAAATGCGCGTTCCGTCTGCGCCGACGTCGTTACTTTTTGCACCATTCCGATTCTGATAGTGTTTAGATCGTTTTTACTAATGGAGATTCACTCTCTTTTCATCACCCTTAAGACATTATTGTAGAAGCATATACAGGTTAACAATTCCATTTTCAAGGAAATTTCACTAACCACGTAAAATTTATACGCATTCCAAACTAACCACTCATCCACTCACCCAATTAAACCTGGCACAAATCCACCAAATCCAGCAGCACTTTTCGAAAATTACGATCACCAAATACACTATCTGAATGATAAAATTTTGTTCACACAGTCTCTCTCCCTGTCAAAAAACTGCTAACTCAACTAAAAGAAACCCGGTTTAATCCGCGCCAAACTATCCTCCAAAAATTACATTTTACACAAATTTTTGCCAAAACTCGCTTACAAACCGAGTGTGCATCACGTGCCACCATGATGACCAAGCACCCTGCGCCACAGGGGCTGCGTTCAGCCCTACCGGAACAAGAAATCTCCGATCAAATCAGCCCTACCGTTGCCCTTGTAAACATATTTCCTCTTTAGGAAGTCTGTTTTCCTCCCCTTCTTCCAATCGCGCGTTTTTTTTCCTTCTTCGTGTATATATTAATCTTACTTTCCTTAACTTTATCCCTTTAAAAAAAAATTCTCTTCGCTATTCTATCAGTTGTTCGATGTCCTTGCTCCTTTAATGTTTTCTCTTCCTTCTTAAATCAACAAACTCTTCATGTGACATTTTTCTATCCTTTATTGCTACTTAGTCTGTCATTCTTTTACCCGCTCCGCTACTCTTCATACATCATTTTCCGCCAACGGTCTTTTCGACTTACATTTCATCCACTGCATCACTTATTATGTTTTCTTACTTCTTACCATACTTAATCATCTCGTTTTAATTTACTGCATCTTTTTCCCCTGGTATCTACCCTTGCATATATTATCGTCACTCTTGGCCTACTCAATCTTTCACAGACCGTTGGCGGTTTGCCTTCTTCCATTTCGTATACATATTACGATCCTCTTAACTTTATACCAAATAACCCTTAAAATTTCACCTGGTCATCTCTTACCCTTTCATCTTGTTCATTATGACCGAAGGCAATAAAGAAAATATTAATTTATCCCTTAACTTTACTCTGCCTCCATCCATCTCCCAACCTGTACCCCAACTTTCTCCCAGCAAGTCAAAATTTCCCCCTCCATCATTTATAAAAAACCTTCATCATGCAGATTTCGATTCCACATGGTCCAGGGTTGACAACAATAAATTCGACAAGCAGCAACGCAGAAAATCTGCCTTTCCCCTTACCACCTCAGTACGGTCCATTCTTTCAAGCCGGGACGATGAGAAAGCTAAACGCAAGGAAGAACGACGAAAGTCTCTAGCTAATCGACGCGTCTCATTTGCGACCGAAGCTACTGTCCATACCTGGGACGTTATCGAGTATATTCGCGATATTCAACCCAAATTGAATCCTGACTGTAAACCAAATCCTCCCAAGCCTGAACAACCAGACTTTTCCGTTATCGATAGCGCATCCACATCTACATGCTCTCCCGCCCCTAGAAATAATTTAGTATACTCTACTTCTCCGAGTAACGACGGGAGCCTCGAAGACCAAGACAATGACCTTACTGATACTGCAATGTCTCTCGTTTCATTAGCATCCGACTCAACTGATTCTAGTGCTGTTCTTAATCTTGCCCTGCAACAGGCCGCTGATCGAGCTGGAACTCGAGGTATAGAATACGACGAATACGGCGAAGGATGTGTACCCATGGAACTCGTCGAAGATGAGGTAACTAACGCTTTTCAACCACTTGTATCAAACATACCTACAATTCACCCCAAATCCTCTCTGGATGAACAGGATCTCGATCAGTCGGATGATTCCATGGAGTTAACCATGCCTCTTGGCGGCATTAAAACGCCTAATGCTAGACCTGTATTCCTTGATTCTAAGCCGGTGACTAGCGCAGACAACTCTGATGTCAACTCGTTTCATAACAGACACTTGCCTACTCCTTCCCCTGAGCCATCGACTGAAAAGCATACAATCTGTTCAACGATCCCCACGCCAAACCCCAGGTTTACGGCTCAACCACTGGCATCACTCAAAGTTATGACAATGACTGGATCACCTTTAAGAAAATCTCCCATAAAAGATGCCATTGCTGTGGCTCTAAAATCAGTCTCACCTATCACACCCCAAAGCCCTAAATTGGAAAAACTTTGTTGTGATCTACGTAGCAAGCGAACACCCGATAAGGCATTAAACCGTCGTGTATCAAGTTTCGCACCCAAAAACCAATTTGTGTCCCCCGAAATGGGAAGAAAGCTATCTTTTCAAGAGTTAGAATATAACCCTTATGGTGAGACGCACAAGGATGCTGCCAACCAGAAATCCGAATCCTTAATGCAAGAAGATTCCGCGCCGCTGCAAGCTTGGGAATTCGTAAGAGCGGTAGTATCTAAAGCATGTATTACCCCCTTATCCTCGTTATACACAACAAGTGTAAACGGCGATACAGAAGATGATCGTGTTAGGAATATGGAGGCGAGAATCCTGGAAAATCAACCTGCTCTTTTCCAGCTCTATGCAGAAGGTGATAGAAAAACTCAACTTGAATTGAGCAACTTCATTAGAATGTTAACAAGTTTATGCGATGGTATTGAATGGGAAAACTGCCGAAGGCAGCTGTTGAAAAAATTGGTTAAGGAGCTACATGAAGGCGACGAAGAACACGAACCCTACAATTCGGAAAAGAATCAAACTTGTCAAGCACGAATAGAAAAACCCAAACCTCCCGCTTCACCAACCCCGCCTATATCTAATTCCGAGGAACTAGTGAAGCAAGCCGTCGAATCAGACAGTGAAAGCGAACTCTCATGCACTCCAGGGAATCTTAACGAAGAAGTCACTGAAGCATCTCAAAACATTAGCCAATGGTTACAAGAATGCGAAGCTATGATTGCAGGCGAGCCAAACTGGCGAATCAAGCAGATTGAACAAGATAAGGCAACATGTTGCGTTATCCTGCAATATGACTTTGAAATAAGCTTAAGTATAATACTTGAAGAGTCGCGTATTGAAATTCCCGAAATTGACACACTGCAGTACAGCGTGGAGGAGAGATGTCCCCTGGAAATAGACGGATTTGCCGGTGTCAGACAAAGGCAAAACTTTGTAAAGCATTTCTTCTTAAAGTTTCTGCAACGTCATATCAGCAATTGGACTAGTAAAGAGCGCGGACTTTGGCCGATCGTGAGCTTCTTGGGTACATCTTGGACCGCGGGTCAGACTCTAGCGGAAGTAGCCCGGCGACTGCATTTGAGATACGTTACTTTCGAGGTGTGTGAACGAGACGATATGATCACTATTGCATCCGACGTAATTATTCGGCGGAAAAATGGTGAAGTTGCATGCAAAGTTCGCGTAGAACTTGAATGGGAAATTGGAATCGATGAAGGAGAAGAAGAGATTGGCCTTGCGATTAATACCCGAGTTCGAGCTGTACCGCAAGAGTATACAGAAGAAGGCAGACTGAACGAAGATGAGCTAACCCGATTTGTCGAAAATCGAATGAGAAGTGGTGATGTTGAACAAGACATCGAAGGTGTTTTGTACTGGCCAGAGGCGGTGCTTGAATTGCGAGAATGGCTTGAAACAATTATCTGAAAGTTTTTCATTTATTAGACATAGCTAACGACGAAAGGCGATCTAGCGCTGCGTTGACACGCGAGCTGGAAATTTTGGCAGGACGTGACGTTTTATTCTCAAAATAATAGTTAATAGGATGGGCTGGACCCGCACTCGACTTTTCGTTGCCATACTTGGAATTAAGAAGTTTAACTACTGGTAACAACCATTTCTCTGTTTTATCAGGCGGCCAGGCTACAGTTGAAGCGAGAAACTGCTGTAAACCAGGAATATTCGGCATGGGAGGTTGTGAAAAGATTTGTGAGAAGTCGTGAGTACGCCGTGATATGTGTGTGGCAGCATGTATTTCTTGTTCTGTAAGGTGAACAATCGGCGAAGTGTAGAATTGGCGTACGGTAGCATCAGGGAACGTGGGAGGTAAAACTAATTTGGATATGAAGGATTTGATGAAACGACGGCGAACCTGCGTTTCCGCTGCTAGATTGAGAGTTTTATTTAGATACTCCGACTGTTTTAACGACCACCAGTCGCGAAATGTGTGTAAATCGAATCCAAATTCACTTAATAATTCAATTGCCATTACGGGTCCAACGCCGGGTAAACCGAGGAAATAGTCGCTGCCGAGCAACTCGGCGAGAGAGATAAATCCAGATTGAAGCATGCCGTATGTTAGCCTGAAGTCATGCAAGCTGTAGCATTCAAGTGACTTTTTATCGCTGAAAACGTGTCGATACACGTGTAGATCAGGGCCCGCGTCATTGTGAAAGACAAATATGTCCGAATCGTCCGTAATTACTCCGTCTACTAAGCCCAGACTGACCAGCTGTGAACATTGAGCTTCTGCCTCTATAGGAGCAACAATAAACGGAATTCCAAATAATCGAAGTAATTCCTGACAGTCTGAGATCATTCCCGCTGTAACTTCATCTGCATCACGAGCTTTCCGCTGAAAATCCAGTCCTAGTGTAAGTGCAGTACTTGCCAAATTATCGGCTTCATTCTGTTTGTACGTGAGAACATCATTGATCGAAGCAACACCGGACTCCGACAAATGAACTTGACTACTCTCAAGAGTAGCTAATGAATCCGAAAAGCATTCAGTGTTGGATTTATCGTGAACATCATGAGAAGATTCCGCCAAACTTGGCTTGGCCACGTGAGAGTTATCGGGAGCCGCAGACGGGCTCACGTGCTCTGTCCTACGGGCCGGAGCGGCTTCAGAAATAGTGACCGGTACGGGTTGGTCGGGAAGAGAGCCAAGTTGTACTTCGGTATTTTGTGATGGCGTTTTCTCCGAGCTAATTTTCGGTTTCGGGATGTCTGAGATGTTTGGGTCGGTAGCCTCGGCGTATTCACCGTCAAGAATTTGAATTAATCGCATGTAAGCGGAGTTATCCCTTCCAACCTGATCTCGTTCGGGTTTTTGGTTGTGAATATCTTCGGTTTGCCGAAACCAAACTGGCATATTATCCCCGGATTCTCCTTTCTGGGGTAAATGATCCTCTTTGACTGAATTAACGTCAACTTTGTAATCGGACGTTTTAGTCGAATTTCCAAATTGTAGGTTTATTTTTTCGGTCGAATCAGCCAGAAATAATAAAGACTCCGTATCACTGTTATCCTTTTGATGTTCTGTAACCAGAACGATTGGCGAATCGGTAACAGTAGACTTACTCAACACCGACGTACCCAAATCCAACGATTTCAAATTGGAGTTAACTCGCTCTTTAGTTTGTTTAACGGCAACTTTACATTCAACTGGCGTGATTAACTCGTTTCTCGCTTTCGTGTTTAATTTAGCCGCTTGTTTACTCAAAGAGCCTGTCATACTTGTAATTGTACTGGATCTATCTTTCAAATCACCTATATTGTTCTTGAAAAGGGGTTTCCGTGGGCTAAATGTTCGTTTGGGCAGCAGGGTCGATTCTATCTGTTCTTTTAAATTGCGCTCAATACTTTCAACATCGTTTTCATTATCTGGTTCAAAGAATAAACCATCATCCGTTTCTTCATGCTTGAATACATTCAATCCTTCGATAGGTACATCTTCAAATTCATCGTCAAACTCATCACTTTGTTCATCATGAACTGTCGCGGTACTTTTGAATATACTTTGAGTTGGTGTAGGTTTCACATCGTCAGTGTCTTCTTTGTCTGAATCGAATCCAAACTTTTGTCGCTTTGCCACCGCAGGCACATCATCTCCCTCCGCCATTTTCCGTCTTATCGACCCTACACCAAAATGCCAGCCTCCGTTATCCCCTTCATTCTTAACCAATTGGTAAGACCGACTAAAGTCTGACGCTAAAGGCGCATCCCACGTTCCGTTTGCATTGTCACCAGAGCTTTGAGTGAAACGTAATAATCGCTGTGTTAATTCATTTCGCTGCTTAACTCGCTCAATTTGGAACTTTGAAAATTCCATTTTATCGCAAAACATTTCACTCAGCTCGTCCTTGGAAACTCCCATTCGCAAACGACTCCGCAATCGTGCCGAATGCAGTATGTGATACTGGTCCACTTTAGGTAAACTTTGAAAAGCGTCACTATCAAAATCAATTGCTGAAAAATTTCCCCTCTTCATTGCCCGCCGTGCCATGTCTAGTGCTAGTCCTTCTGTGTCGGCTTTTCTTTCGGCATCATCACCTCCCGCCCACTCGTCCGTACCTTCATCTTCACTATTGCTCGCACTTGACACTTCATCATCGTCACTAAGATTTACGTCATAGCCAAATTGTTGCATGTAGGCTTCCATTCCACTTAAATTGAGTAACCTTGGATCATTTTCCGTACTCATTTCACTGACCATCAGTCGCATACGTGGTAAATCAAACTCATCCACTTTCCTGTGTTTTGATGCCTCTTCCCGAGATATTTCACGGATGCTCTCAATACTCCTTTGCGTCATATTCCTATTGTCATTATTTATCGGTGTGTCTTTTGCCAAGAGTAATTTGTTTTCACCCTTCATGATTTTTTGTCTTAGCCTAACGGCCATTAACTTGTACTCCACATCAGCTGCGTCTTTCCTTCGTCCTTCTCGACCCCTTCGCCTTTCTGAAACAGTCTTTAACTTTGCTAACGGTACTCCGCCGTCAAAAACAAACACTGGCTTAACACCCCAATACAACAATTTACACACCCTCCTAAAGAATCCCAAAACGTGTGCATAATTTAAAACATTTCCATCTTTTCCTCGCATTGCTTTCAAAAATTGATATATCCATATGCTGGCATCAATCGCCAACCTTTTATTTTTTAGCTGATCAAACCCAACGGGCCTCCCACAGGCTTGTAAAATCGTCCATAAGCCCTTTACTCCCATAATTTTAAACTCATATCCCCACTTTCACAAGAGAATGTATGATCAAAAACTATTCTGTGATAACCCTTTCCTTGAAATTTAATTTATCACACCAACCCTTATTAAATTTCTCGAAGCTATCTCAATCAGACATCATCTGGACACACTTCCCACACATTTTCCACTGGCCTCCAACAACTGAATGTCATGATGATGTAATACATGTAACGGGTGAGTTCTCCACTTTTACAGAATTTTGTAGCCGGGATGTGACATTCTCAGGCTTAAACACACATGAAACAGCACTTTTCCCCACAATTCCCGTTGATATTGGGAGGGCTGCAAGTCGTGATTCAGAAGGAAAGACGTTAATCCGCACTGGTGGGATAGTGTGTTTCAGCCCTACAGACCCATCTCCACCATCCATGGTCTAAATGTAAAGAATTTTTAATCGAGTCCATCAAATTGCAGTTGTTCGCCCCCGCTGGGTAAGTTTCTGCCTTGACGAGCTGTTACACTAGTGTAGGAGAGTTCGCGGTAACCTGTTTTATTCATCACCATGTTCCTAATTCTACCTTCGGCTGGGCATGGATTCTCATGTTTGTTTTCTTCGCGTTTGCCTTGGTTGTTCAAATAATTAGGCGCACTCATATCCGTATGAGATAGTATTGATTTCATTCGATTATTATTTTCCTTAAGTGTTTCTTTGTCTAATTGATCGTCATTTGACCAATCGTCAATTTCGCCATAGTATTCTGGCGCCACAATTTCCATCATTTCAGGTCCGTATCCTTCACTCTCTACTTCACTGGCATCCTCTTCTCCTTCAACATCACTATCGCATTCGGACATATTAAGATTATAAGCACTCGGAATCTGTCTAGTCGTCATGTCATTCCTTTCGTATAAATTTGGCATAGACTTTTTCATAGATATCTCTTTGGCATCAGCCTTACCCTTGTGGTTAATCTTCTCTATGGGTTTTCCAAACACATTCTCTCTTCTCAATTTGTGGGAAACTTTCTGCTTACGGGATTCTTCAGTATTATCATCAGCTTCCTCCAATCGCTCATGCCATACTCTGAATAGGTTCCCCCCACCAGTTACCATACGACCATACACGTCAAACCCTATGCCAATTACCTCCTCGGACTCAGTATGTGTAACGCTTGTTAAAACTCCACACTTATTACGCCTAACTTGTGCAAATACAACGTGTCCAGACCCTAAACCAGCTGCAATAATATCGTCTCCGGGGGGAAACCCGGCTAAACCCTCCGGTACAACGGCTAATGAATCAATTGTATCATCATCTACCATTGATATTAGTACTCTTTCTGGTTCCTCATCCCATTTGCCTCTATTCCACACTAATAAAGATCGGCCGGATCCAGGGCCTACTACTAATCGATCTTCAGCTACATTGTTACCAGGCAGGACCACAGAGCTGAGTAAATCCAAATCTAAAACTTCTTGACTGGATAAAATGCCCTTCCGGAGATCGTTAACAACAAAACTGTCCCCACCCGTGCTTATCCATTGTTTACTGAATCCACTTGTGCTCGCCTCAGTCGGTCTTAGAGGTGAAATAGATGCAATGTGCCAACTGTCATGCGGGTAAATACACTTTTTCGGGCGTGTACTCACTAAACGGGATGCTTCTAAAACGTTTGCCTCCGGCACCCGAAGATCAAACACACATAAGGCACCAGAGTCTGTTGCAACGAGTAAATTTAGCGGATCTAAGGGACGAAGAACTGTTGATGCTTCTGGATTTAGTTCGGACAACTTTGATGAATCCATTGTATCGTTTCGGAGCATGGTTTTGCTGACGACTTGTCCACTGTTTCCATCAGCTACCTTGATAATCCCATCACCACCGCCTGAAAACAAAGTTGAACCGTCTATACTGTATGCTAGAGTACGACAGCTGAACTTGTGCCTCCTTGTAGACCATACGGTATTTATGGTTCCCATACCAGAACCGTCCAGTGAATTCGGTAATTGAACAACCTCAACACGACCATTTGATAAACCTAAGGCCACTACAGAGTGACGGGGATGCAGCGACAATGCAAATAGTTCGGTAGATAATGGTAATGAGCAAATAGGATCTAAAGGAAGCTGATTATCCATGTTTAAAGTTTCCTTTGGTTAATTTCAGTGAAAATTCTAATATGTCTAACGTATAACGCGCTTTACGACCCGAGTTTTTTATTACTTGTTGATGATTAGCCCTTTTAACAAACACGGTAAAAATCTGACGAGGCTGCAAAAACGTTTAGTCAGTCGATAAGTTTGACGAATCGAGTATCTTTCACAACTTAATGTCACACATGGATGTGGGGAAAAAGGGATGTTGACGACGAAGTGCACAGCAAATTTTCGTTAAGTTTTGCGTAGCGCAAAAATTTTTCTTCAAACGCTTAAAGAGCCTTAGATTCGAGGGGAAAAGATACCGTATTTGGCGTGTGAAATTTGAATTGAAGAATATCTGGATAAACACACGTCACAATGGATGACGATGTTGATTAAGCTGTTTTGTCTCAGTAATAGTATAATAGTAATGAGTGAGTCGAATCTTCCAGGGTTTACGGACAGGTAAGTAATAGGCTGAATTAAGACAAGTGTAAAGGATAGGTAGCGAAATTATTCGATGGAGTGAGAATAATTATAATGTAAATGAAAGAATTTCAGGTTAACAAGTTTTGGGGGATTTTATGAAAAGTGGGTCGTAAGTATATAAAAGCCTGTGAAGATTTAGTGTAAATATTTACTACCGATAACCAGCGGTAGTATCAAGTAGAGCAGGGAGACGATGTGAGCAAGTCCGATGAATATTGGGGGCTCGGAATTCCAGTTAACCGGGAGATAACAAATGGAAAAATTGGTTAAGTTGTACGGTGATAATTCTAAACGATAATCAGCATGATAAACCAATTAAGTAAAAATAGAAATGTAGAGTTTAACCGAGGATTATATTAAAATGAGAATTAATGGAAAACCTACAAGAAACTACTACAATCAAATATCAAAGAGAAGAGGTAATTGGGCCAAAGCGAAATTAAGTAAAATGAACCTTTTGATGAGTTAACACTAGTAGCTAAGAGTAAACGATATAATTTAATAGAATGTAAATCAATTAAAGTTACGAAGACGATAAAACATATAAAAGGCAAAGACTACGTATAAGATGATAAAAAATAGACCGATGGAATAAGTTGAATTAAAATTTAGTTTTTGTTAAACGAAAATTTGCAAAAAATCTCGATGCGGCAAATTTTCTTTCCGTTCCGGTTAACACACAGCCACTAGTATCACGTGCACGGCAAAAGGTTGACCCGAAGCCGACTGAAGAGGTCACGTGACAGAGGGATAAGTTTGGAGGTTTTGGCGGGACAAAAAGATGAATTGACGCGGAAAGTTGAAAGAAAATGGGCGGTTATTGAATTAAAGTGAGATTTAGGCATAGAGAAAGACAGTAAGCAGGTAAATTAATGAGTAGACAAGGGATGAGGGGAGAAATATCCTAAATTTAGTATTTAGTTGAAAGGGATGATTGAGGGTAGACAGGTATACAAGAGGTTTGAGTTATATGGGGTGAAGGTCGGTATACATCAAAATGAAATAATACAGAAATATCTTGCAAAATAGCCTTTAAGAGTTGTCTTGTGAAGGAAGAGATACTAGGATTGGTGCTATACGGCGAACTTTTGATTTAGAAGGGGGATTAGGTTTTTCTTCATCATTCGTTATAGGAAGTTTTTGACTTATTGATGATTCCAATGGCTCTAAAAATTTAATGAATTAGCTTCTTAAGGGGATTTTTTCCTATTCATACCATTATAATACTCACTGGAATTAGATGGAACAAATTTCGAATCTTCATTCAAAGGATGATGTTCTATTGACGTAGAACTAACGTTTGCTTGGTGAATAATGTCAATAGTATTCACTAAAGAGCTCGAATGATTATGTTGAGGGTTTAAAGTATCATTTGAATCAATTGGAACAGATGTACAAAATGCTATGGAAGGCTCGTTAGTTAAAGAAAGTGAAGAAGCCTTCTTATTGAGAGAGTTTTCAATGGAGGATGAACATAACATTGAGTTGTGATAAATCTCACCGAGTTCGCCCGGAGCAAAAAAGATCGCGGAACAGAACCCGTCAGAGGATGAAACAATTAAGGTATTTCCATCATTTGACCACGACAAATCGGTTAAAAATGCATAATGAAGATTGTTGATAATGGAAATAGGCTTAGTTTGTTGGGTGTCATAAATATAAACAGAGTCTTGAGATATGACGGCAAATATCATCCGATAAGGTAGGGAAAAAGCCGGTGAAGCCTTGTTATTTGTACTTTTACGTGATTTTGGGTTATAGTCAACTTGACGAAGGGAATAAAATTGGGGGGAAAAGCAAACGGCAACGGTTGGTTTTTGATAACCCGGGAGATAAGCTACCGGTCCAGAGGCAAGATCAGATCGTGTATAAATGTAGACTGTATTCATACCCTTATATTGCCCTGCGGGAGAGAGAAGTAAACTTCCATCGTACGAAAAGGCTAGCCGGCGAAAAAAGGAAGTATACGTCTCACTGAGGTATATATTGAATGGTTTAGATGTTAAATTCGTTGGTAAATTCGAAGAATTTAAATGTTCAGACGATGAAGCATCAGTGACAGAGATGTTGCTAGAAATAGCTTGATTTGAAGCAGTATTAATGGCATTTTCAGAATTATTGGAAGAATGATCTAAAGTCTGTCGACACTTAGGTTCATTAGGCGTAGAAGCAGGGGATTGTACGGTAGGAAGAGTTGTATGTAGTGAAGTACTTGAAAATTTTTCAGGCGATTGGGATGATTGGAGGTGCTCCATTTTGGTGAGTTTGGCGTGTAATTTCACAGTCAGAGGGTGGTTGGTCTTGTGCTCAATTGAATGAACATGAACAGACCTGTCGGAAGATTGAGTAGCAATAAATTGATTTAATGGGTCCCATGAAACACCCTGTACGTAATGGCTATGTTCGGTTATTTGATTCAACATTTGACCTGACTGGCGGATAAGCTTCATCAATAATAAAAATAGTACATTGCATACCATTATAGGCATTATATATACGAACGATATTGTCCATACTACCGGTAACAATAAAAGAACCATTAGGAGACCACGCAAGATCATATATTTCTGATCCCATGGACCGGTAAATTAAGTTAACTTTCCATGATTCTTTATCTTCAAGTTCGTCTTCACCGAATGATGTAGCATGAGGGTCAAAGTTCGCAACGGGCATCCACAGCAAGACATTACCATCATCACCGGCGCTTGCTAATAAATTTTCTAGATTAGAGCAAATGTCAGGATGGGGTATTAGAAAATTTGGTAAAAGAAGAACGTACTGGTAGGACACCACCGGACTACGTTAACAGCCTGGGTATGCTTTGAAAGTGTCGACAAGTAGGTTACCGTTGGAGGATGTGTATGTGATGAAGTAATTGTCCATAAACGAACATTACCGTCACCTCCACCTGTAGCTAATTTACCCGAGTCATCTGGTTGGAAATGAACTGAGTATATGGGAAATTGATTATCATGCCACTGTATGAGGAGGGGAACCGCTTTCATAACGGGAGGAAGATTATTTCTTTTAATAATTATAAGAATAGAGAAGATTTTTAAGCAGATGTATAAGAAATAGTGAGAGAGCAAATCAAGTGTAAATAATTAACGAGATTGAATTGAAAATTTGGTGTGGAGACACGACACGAGACAAATATATAAGAATTAAATATAGATTTTCCGACTTTCTACAGTCGCAATACCAATCAGAATCAGAGAATACGTAACGAGATAAATTAAAGGTATATTTCAAAAGACATGGATAAGTTTGCAAGATAAGATTAAAAAACAATTGGTAGGAGTCTATTAAACTTCACGTTTCCCCAAAAACTTCACGATCCACTAAGCGTTAGCAGCTTCGCCACAGTAGAGCATCACGTGATTGGCGAAGTTGGTTTTACTGTTTTGGGAAATGTTTTGAGGGCAAAGTTTGGGGAATAGGAAAAGAATGGTTGTTTGAATGCAAGGGAAGACTTGAATCAAATTAATTAGTAGAAGAGTACATGAAATGGATGAGTAGTTCTGGGGGAAATAGCAGTAAATGTTTTCTGCATCAGTGGTAAGAATGAGGTAAAAAAAGTAGTTTGAGATTGATAGAATGAAGGTTAGTAATTTTCAAATAATGCTATGGTGGTGATAATTACGGTTAAGAAGTGAAAAGAGTTAATATAGGAGTTTAATTAGAATGATCTAATTCAATAGCAGATTGTTCAGATGTGGTGTTCTGCCGGTACTGTAAAAACTTTTCAAGGCTGTCACGTCTCATACACTTCTCTAAAGCACGAACTGAAGCCTGAAGTGCAGGTGCTGCAGATGATTCAGGTAGTATATTTCCTGGATAAAAGGGAATGGTTTAGTTAGAAGTAGATGATTCAAGACTAGGAAGAAATACTGGCTAACTTTTAACGAGTGTATCACGATCGGGTCTCATCATAAGACTTCTTTTAAGAGTATCTGAAGTTCGTCGCCTTTCAAGTTCGACTTGTTTGGCTTGTAAAGTACTAGATATCAAGAATTAGAATAGTTAGTATAAAAATAATTTTGAAGACAAATTAATCCATAGTTTAGGCATACGGAGCCGCTGTTGTGGGTAAAAGTATATGTCTCTGTTTCAATTCTTCTACGGAAGGTCGAGATGTTAAATGCTTTTCAAGTACACTTCGTGGTGCAACGTTGGAAGTTGAATTTTGTAGTTGATCATGGTTTGATAAACCGGAAGATGATGAATGAGTTGGAGAAATAGAAGTCATGGTTAATTGTTATGATGAATATAAACTGTATAGGACCGTGGTACGGTAGGAGTGGAAGTATTTTCTGAGTAAATGAATAGTGAAGAACCAAAAATATTAAAGAATGGAAAATTTAAAGTATCATAATTCTTTCAATTATTCCAAGGAACTGAATCTTGAGTACAATGTAAAATGTATTTTTTGTGTACGCTTTATAGGCTCAATGGATAGAATTTATTTACAAAATGACCAGAAAAGTAGAAGCTTCGACGAACTCTTGAACATTCGGGCATTTGTTACGTTCCTTGGAAAGGGCATGAGTTTCTCATGTGGAAACAATAGCCACAAAATGAGCAAAAAATGTTCAGTTAATTGAACAATCCATCATGATAATTTGTTTCATGATAGAGGGAAAATGGGTTAATCGTAAACAGTATAGAACGTACCAACCCAAGAGTTTGCCCTTGATAAAATTGAACTCTGAAATATCCTAAAAGTATGAGAAGATGTTGGATTCGTCATGTTTAGATGCCAGAAGTATTATCGGTAGAGTAATATTGTTGGGTTATAACTGTATCATGTTGTGTTTTACCTGATGAGTTGAAGATCTAATTTTCTGTAGTATAGATGCGAAATACAATGCAGAAATTAAAAGCTCACAAAAAGAATACATGATTTATCAATCATTATCGTTAGATAGATTTTGGCCACAATACATAAATCTATTTCAAGTTTAAGATGATCATCAACGTGTATCGCCGTATGAATTAGGGTGGTAAGTTTGGTAATGGTGATGATTTCTCGAGATTATTTCTACAGTTCAAACAAGAAAACAGTGAATATGGATGATTTTCTAAGGATTTACTTTCAACATAACCAATCAATGCAAATTTCAACGGTTAAATCCTATGCCGATTTACCAAATGCCACCCATTAAACTCGAGATAATACGTATCGTCAGAGTCCTCTTAGCCTGCTAGCAGAAATTAACTGTTCACTGTCGTCGAAGTTTCCGATCGCATATTTACTTTCAAACACAATATAGCGGTTTCCTTGAAAAAGACAACAACAGAATGTTTGAGTTAATTGTTGATCATTCTTTCTACCTACAAAACTCGTCGATTGAACCAAGTCCTAAGGAATTGTAATGATTTGGTTGGAAATTATTCTGAGCCAGCTCTTCTAGATCTGCCCAAGAGCTATGTGTATTATCTATCTGCTTTGTTTTCTCGAGTTATGTCGCTTTATCAAGATATTTTCAATTTGGCATATTCACTTATACGCTCTTTTTTGTCACTCGTTTTGAACTGAATATTTATATCTTTAATCTACAATTTTATCCATTCTATTTCTATGACCTATATAAACATTCCTACTTAACCATTCGTTATATAAATCAATTTCCAGTATCCCGTTTCCCATATCCAAGCCCATTTCGACGATAAGAAGTTTAAATATAACTGATAAAATGAACGGTATGATTCAAAGCTAGACTTGCTACATCCCTTTGAACATAGCTTTCCCAAAGTTTTCTTCAATTCAAATTCATCATGCAACGAATTGATCAACTTACCCTAAATATCATTATTAGTACCTACACTCTCATATGGAACTGCAATCGCAGTTCCAGCGCTGACCGCCGCGGCCTTGTATATCAATGGCAGAAACTACATTTCAAATGATCTCGAAATTTTTTTCAGTTTGGTTCGCACCGTCGCAGCAACGAGATGGAAAACTGTTGTAGATCGATTAAATCTTTACTATAATTTAAAAAAACTTGCAAGTTCAAAATCCCATTCTAATAAACCCTTTCTTCTCTACAACGGAAATTCATGGACATACTCTCAGGCGTATAATATATGCTTAAGATATGCTAAATGGTTAGAAGATCAAGGTATAAAGAATGGTGATATTGTAGCTATGGATATGATGAATAGTGAAAACTTCATTTGGTTTTGGTTTGCCCTTTGGAGTTTAGGTGCTTCTCCAGCGTTTATAAATTATAATTTAACTAATGAATCACTATTACATTCAATACGTACGGCCAACGCCAAACTTTTGATTGTAGAAAGTGATGTATTCAAAGAAATGTTTACGGATAACGTTCGTAAAGTTTTATCAAGCCAATCTCCCCTTGGAGACAACGTTAATCCTATCAACGTTGTTGTATTCGATGATAGTTTACGACAAAAAATCGAAGCCTTACCACAGCTTCACACACCCAACGAAAAGCGTACGTGCAAATCAGCAACTGGAATGGCAATATTGATTTATACAAGTGGAACTACCGGAAGGCCTAAACCTGCAATTGTCAGCTGGGAAAAAATCCATATTGGCGGAACGTATCTTGGACTTTTCTTGCCGTTTCAAAACGATGAAATAATTTACACTGTAAGTTTGTATTAATTAACCATTTAAAAACCTTCAAATCCAACAATTAACCAATTTACTTCTTCCTTGTAGTGTATGCCTTTATACCATTCATCCGCAGCAATCCTCGGCGTATGCGCTACCTTAATTGCCGGAGTTACAGTTAGCCTAGGACACAAATTCCATAGATCACAATTCTGGAAAGATGTTCGTCAGACTAACGCAACTTGTATTCAATACGTCGGTGAAACTTGTCGTTACTTGTTAACCTGTCCTCCGTCTTCTTTGGATAGGCAACATAAAGTTAGAGCAGCTTTCGGAAATGGCCTGAGACCTGATATATGGGATAGGTTTAGAGAAAGATATGGGATTGAAACTATTTGTGAATTCTACGCTTCAACTGAAGGACCGTCTGCTTTATGGAACAAGTCAAGAAATTCTTTCTCAGCGGGAGCTATTGGTAGAGCAGGCCGATTAGCCCATCTAGTTTACTTTATCGGAATCAGCATTGTTCTTCTAGACTTTGAAACAAATCAACCACTTCGAGATCCGAAAACCGGCTTTTGTATAAGAGCCAAAGCAAATCAGCCCGGTGAACTTATTTACAAGTTAAACTCTCCCATTAGACATCAACGCTATCAAGGTTATTATAATAATCCTGATGCTTCCACTCGAAAAATTATCCGAAATGTGTTTCGACTTGGTGATGTTTGGTACTCAACCGGCGATATAGTAAGGGATAATGATGGTCGTTTATACTTTTGTGATCGCATGGGTGATACATATCGTTGGAAGTCTGAGAACGTATCTACAACTGAAGTGGCCGAAGTCCTCGGGCAAATTACCGATGTCGAAGAAGCCAATGTTTACGGTGTCGCAATACCAAATCATGATGGAAGAGCCGGTTGTGTGGCAATTGTTCTACGGGAAAGTTCTGCTAACCGCCCTCCCACCGATGAAGTTTTATATGAATTAGCCCAGAAAGCTCGGAGTAGTTTACCTCGTTATGCCGTTCCAATTTTTTTACGGTGGTCTAGAGATATGAATTCCAGGACAACCGGTACCAACAAACAACAGAAGACTACTTTTCGAGATGAAGGTGTGAACCCTAATATCGTTGAAGCATCTGGTGATGTATTGTATTGGTTACCTCCCAACGTTGAATCGTATCAACCCTTTTCTTTCGAGCAATGGAACGATTTGGCTAGTGGAAACGTTCACTTATGATCAATTATTTATTCTTCATTCGGTCATATTCACTCCTAACGTTTTACATTTGTTAACCCTTTTATTCACCTCATACATGCATTCATTTGGCTGTTGCTTTTCTAATTTCCCTTGGTGAGGATTTCTAATTATTTTCCTTTTATGATACATTTATCTCATTTCTACCCAGTTTACCGTTAAAATTTCCCTGTAATAAAAATCGTACCTAGTATAAAGTATTGTTAGCGCACATAGAATGTTTCGTCTTTATTTTTCTTGTTCATCATATAAGAATATTCTTTTCTGCAAAATTAATCATGTAACCCGATAGATGATAACTGAGATAATAATCCTTTTTTAATACAATAACAACAACCCATCTAAATCCGAACTTTTTGGTATTGCACAGTGCCGACGATAGAAGCCTTCATCCGACTAGTCGATGTTTTAGATTCAGCCAAAACAAGTACTAGCAAGCTAAATACCCAAATTATTGGCTACCGTCACGCGCCCTGATGGCCAAATGGCTAAGGCGCCTCACTAGTATCACTTAGTTGTTGCTATGAGGAGATTCTCGGTTCGATTCCGAGTCGGGGCAGGCTCCGCCAGCGTACGGCCACGTGACTTCCATGGGTCACGTGCGCGCCTGTGTTTTTTTTCCTGCGCACGGCCACACCAGCAACCCCGTTCTGCCCCACAATATAAAGCACGTGATTTTGCGGGGGAAAACGTGGCGTGCGGCGACGGAGGGATTTAGGCTAAGCGTTGGACCTGAGTTTTCACAGCGGTATTGAATATATATTATATGTGGGTTGTTAGTTTATTCAAGGGGATTTCAAGTAAAATTTTTATTTTGCTCGAAAGGTTGAAAAATTTTCATTCGGCTTAGCACAGTGACTGAGTGGGTAACCAGAACAGTATGACAGCGACCAAGCCTGGTGATAGATGCAGCGGAGAAAACTGTAAAGCTGTAGCCAGCAATTTACAATGTCCAAATTGTCAGAAATTGGGAATAGATCGATACTTTTGTACGCAAGAGTGTTTTCGCAATAGTTGGGTACGTTAAATGTGATATGCGTGTAAGCCTGGACTGGCTTTTTTAGGTGTAAGGAATCACAGAAATTGGGCCAAAGACCCCGTGTGAGTATAAACTAGTTAACGATATACTGACTATACGAGTGAGAATGCGTATGAAATGCGACAAAGAGTTGCATGATATTAATGAATATGTCCTGGCGAGTAGAGTTCGCACAAATTGTTGCATAAAACAAATAAAGAAAATAGTAAACGGGAGGAAGGGCGTGATGATGGAAAAGTTTATGACCCATTCCCCAAATTCATGTACACGGGAAAATTGAGAGCAGCGTATCCCTTAAGTGACAAAAGAAGCGTTTTGCAGAACATACGCTTACCAGATTATGCACAAACTGGAATACCCAGTTCGGAACGGAAAGCCATGAAAGGAACACAGGGTAAGAAACCGCGAATTTTAAACAGTGAAGAGATTGCTGGAATGAGACGAGTATGTCGTTTAGCGCGTGAAGTATTAGACATAGCAGCTGCATCTGCTGTACCAGGAGTTACCACGGACTATATTGACAAAATTGTGCACGAAGCGTGCATGGAACGGGATGCATATCCTTCACCATTAAATTATTATAATTTCCCGAAAAGTGTATGCACATCGGTTAATGAAGTAATTTGTCACGGAATACCGGATCAACGCAAATTATGCGACGGAGATATACTCAACATTGATGTTACCTTGTATCATGGAGGATTCCACGGTGACTTGAATGAAACATATTACATTGGTGAGAAAGCGCGAAAGAATGCAGATGCAGTAAAAGTAGTTGAAACGGCGCGTGATTGTTTAGAAGTAGCCATAGCTGAAGTTCGTCCGGGTATGCCGTTTAAACAACCAGGAAACGTTATCGAAGCTCTAGCAGAATCCCGCGGATGTGGTGTAGTTCGTTCATACTGCGGTCACGGAATCAATGATTTATTTCATTGTGCGCCAAATATACCCCATTATGCGCGTAGTAAAACTCCCGGGGAAGCTAAACCCGGTGTTTGCTTTACTATCGAACCCATGATAACATTAGGTGAATGGAGCGATCGAACATGGCCGGACAATTGGACAAGTGTAACGTCTGATGGTTCGCTAACCGCTCAATTTGAGCATACTCTTCTTGTCACTGAGACGGGTGTTGAAATATTGACGGCCCGTTTACCCAATTCTCCCGGTGGTAAAGTTGGTTTACCCAGCACGGAATTTTTAACCGTAAAAAATTCATAAAATCAATTCATGTACGTTAGCCATTGTTAACCATTTAACAATTCTTAAAATGGGTTAAGCGCAAAAATGTGTATTTCGTCAAACAAGACGCGTGAAAGCAGAAAATTCGTTAAAATTCCCCATTCCAAAGTCACGTGGCGGGACCGGTACCGGAGAAGTTTGGCTGGTGGACGGGAAATACAAGCTGGCAAACGACATAATTAATTTGATCTGACAATTTTATCTTGTCAAACGTTAACATTGATACATATATCGAATGGGAGTGTATGTGTGTGTGTATGGTTAAGCCTTAGTACAAAGCGGGAGTTTATTGGATGAGTGCAGGTGAAAAAGGGTTTTTGTTCATGCACGATCAACGATTGAGTTTATAATAGAATTTACTCAATAGGTAACTCCAAACAAGTACTGAGGATTTGGAGATAATCCAGCCAATTTAAATTTGTGTTAGGGTTTAAGGTGCAGAGCGGGCGGGGAGGAGGCGATTGAGGTAAGCTGGAGTGTAAGGACGTGGTTGTGCGCGCATGAGCGAAGCGGATTGACGCGTGAAACGGGATATGCAAAAGGTTAACATTTGTGTAAGGAATAACTAGATTAACGTTAACACAGTAAAGGTTGACAAAGCTGTACGCGACAATGTTTAACTGCTTTAATACGATAACACACTGAAGATATCTAGACACACTTCCCCTGCTTCACTAACACAAGCAGCGTTAACTCGTGTATACACGTTACTATCAAGTTGCCAGTCGAAGTACAGCGTGCGCAGCGTTCAAGTCGGTTGGCGGGCGCGTAGGTATACACGCGCCGTTCGGCATGCTGACTGGATCGTTTGAGGTTGTAATTTGATCGTTATAAGTGGATAAACGTGTGTGTGTGTGTGTGTGTGTGAGTGTGTGTGTGTGTGTGCGCGTGCACGCATACATTGGCGTACACATTTGGAACTTTGGTTCAACATCACTAATCGTGACAGTGGGTGTACATTTACAATTTTGCATGTAAACTTGCGGTCACGCTCACACGTAATATTCGATCGATTTCAACACGGCACAATGATCGGAGAAGCTTGGATTTATCTGTCAGCATTGTTGATTAACGCGGCAAATCTGTTTTTACAAGTTTATTTTACCATAATGTACAGTGACTTGGAATGGTGAGTCCAAAATTGTGGATGTGCGCGCTTGCGCGCACACGCTCAACTAATTCGGCCGTTTTGCGTAGTGATTATATTAATCCGATCGATCTGTGTAATCGTTTAAATCCTTACTTTATACCAGAAGCCGTGATACACGGGCTTCTAACGCTACTGTTTGTGGTAAATCAATTCTGGATCGCAATCTTGATCAACGCCCCTCTGTTAGCGTTCAACGTGAAGAAGTTAGTGATATCTTATGATACAATCAAACAGGGACACGGGCGCATATGTGCGCTTAATTAACGTTAACGGGATTTTTCGCTGTTTAGATATATCGACAAACAACATTTGTTGGATGCTACGGAGATTTTTCGAAAATTGAACAAACACAAAAAAGTAGGTTTCTCGTAATGTTGACTACCCAAGATTTACGTTAAAACTGACGTATACTAGGAGTCGTTTATCAAATTAGCCGTATACTTGGTCCTGTTCTTTTACTATCTATACTCGTTGATTGTAGCGCTGATTCGAGAGGAAGAAATGTCGAATTCTTCA
Organism: Herpomyces periplanetae; assembly: GCA_009733715.1. Classification (NCBI taxonomy): domain Eukaryota; kingdom Fungi; phylum Ascomycota; class Laboulbeniomycetes; order Herpomycetales; family Herpomycetaceae; genus Herpomyces; species Herpomyces periplanetae. Next base: position 259,697 of record WMKJ01000001.1, on the reverse strand, counting down.
TCGGCGGCAGCCGCCGCAGCAGGCAATATTCCTGCAATATCATGATTGGCGATATATTGCATTACGAATAAGCCTTAAATCTAGGTTGAGGAAAGCAATTGTGATGAACGTTAAACTAATTAATTGGACATTTGTCGTGATTGTGATGTGAAAAAGCAGCGGCGGATTCGATGGCGATGGGGAAGTAATGTCATAATACTGTTTAAATACACAGAAATTTCCAATCGTCCAACTTAACTACACCCTCCAGCCCAACTTAGCAATAAACTAAACGTATAACTCATTAAATCGTACTCAACGCATAGCAGTCGATGGCACATCAGGCACGGACATCACCTACGTCGTTGTCTCAACCTTGCAAGAATCCGCCGATATTGGCGCAAAAAACTCAGTTCCCAATGCGTTGCGCACCTGCACGTGATGCTGGGGTTTGCCATGGAAGCCGAAGTCGCTTGCAAGGTCTCGGTCACGGGTTCCCGGGGGTTGTGGCGCACACGGAGCGGAAATAGAATTGGCCTTGCCCGGCACGGGGCATTGCTGGGGCGGTGGCGCTGGGTGTGTGGCTGATGAGCCTCGTCCCCGGCGGCTTTCGACGAGGCCGCGAAGTCCACGTTTTTGAAGGCCGACCAAAGGATTCAAGTCTCGTGGTGGATAGACCAATTTTTGTATTTTATTATGTGATAAAGAATTTACTAATGGTGATGACGCTGCAGAAATCGTAATAGTACCAGTATCATCAGACTCACTATCAGAATCAAGAGATGATGATGACGATGATGATGAAAATGATATCGCTGATGACGTAGACGCATTTCGCGATACTGAGTGTCCCGTTCCAGACCGACTGTTTAATGTTGGTGTACTTGTTATACTTCTAGATTCAGGCTTAGAGTGCGTAGTCGATGTAGGCGTTAGTTCTACCCGGGATAAAGCCGTCTTAGGTCCATTTTCCGTATTAGGGGTTCCATTATTGTTAGAGTTTGCTTCATCTTTCATAGTAGTGTTGATCTTCAGTCCAATTAATGACCTCAACGACACATTCGGTCGATTAATTAATCTTCCTGCCGATTCACTTATAGACGCTGGTGCCATTACTTTTTTCTCTGATGTATTAGCATTTAAACTCGTCGAGTCAGGACGTTGAACACCACTCATTAATATTTGTTCAGATTGCCGGTGACTCCCTGGATTAACTGTTAGTCCATCACTATGTGACCGTGTATGACCAAGCTTTTGCCTATGACTTGATTCTTGAAGTGACCCAAATTTAACTCGCGATCGAGCCTGAGCGTGAGCTTGGGCCGGGGTCAGTAACTTAGATCCCATCGATATACTCTGAGATTTGTTTCTAGTCGTTACACTCGGATTCCCATTTTCATCACATTTGACTTTATTCAAAGTATTATCATCTAAACAACTAATGTTTGACGACGATGAAGTAGCACCTTGAGTATCTTCCTTAGCATCCACAACCACACTATCCCCTAGTACACTACCCCATGGAGAATACTTGACAGTACTATCCCCACTGCCCGATGCTAATGCTGCTGCATTAAAAATGCAAGGAGTATTCCTGAGATCAAGCATTGCATGTAACTGTTCTATTACAAGTTCGAGTAAACCATCAATTTGGTAGGGCCTGGCTAATAATAACAACGAACACAGCACTTGCGGCGTATTGAGGGCTGAATGTAGCGGTGGCAACGACGATGTATAAAAAAAGTAGACCAAGGCCTCTAGTGTATTAATCGAATGCGGCATGTATAACTTTCGAAGACGACGTGGCGGTAAGAAAACTGGATTTCCGTACATCGAAACATTCATCTTCATTGCAGGTGATTTTGATGCATCCAACTGACCCATAGAAAGAGGTACAGCACATGGTGATGGCATGGCTCTAAGCGCGCTTATGTGCGGTGTTGAAGATTGTAAAGTAAGTCGATTTGAATTTACATGTGAAATTATAGATGAATGTGATAATGAATGCCCGTGGGATGGAGCCTGATATCCATGATTTGTTGCATTAGAGGATGCCACCGAAGCATTTCGTGATTTCCAAAACCCGACAAATCCGTTAACCGTATCCCGGAAATCCCGAGTTTCACTTGTTGAATTGTTCGTACTCTGTGATAATGAATGAGAGCGATGATGAGATGATGAAGATGCTAAAGCCGACGGAGGAGGTGGTGGAGGTGGTGGTGGAGGTGGAAGTGGAGGTGACTTCGATGATAAAAGAGACTGTACTGTAGTTCCGTTGTAGTTATGCCGGGGAGCTGTTGTGGAAAATGAGTGTGACATCTTGGGATTTGATGGCCCTGAACTGCAAGACGAACCACCATGAAGATGAGTATACCTAATGCCACCTTTGTCTTGCACATGGGGAAAATTATTTGATAAGGCACCCTTCTGCCGCAGTTCAAGGGGACTTTTAGGGGGGGGGTACAGGTGATGCATGAAAAGATTCATGCATTGCATCTTGAAGTAGCTTGTTGAAGTAAGGTCCCCATCGTACAGAAAGAATCCTTGAATTAACATACAACTTTTCCCCATTTAGCGCAATTAGTTCCATATCGGAAAACTGACTAAACGAGAGGAGTGTTTGACCTAATCTTTTAGCCTCCTGGGACATTGTACGGTTCTCGAAGAAATTCCGTCGCGTTACCCTTGATGGACATGTCGTGGAAACAGAATGAAGAAATTCGCGGATTTGCTCAAGATTCACTTGTGTCGAAGGCTCAAGTAGATCAAATCTTGGTGCATGAGAGAATACGTTATGCTTCGGTAATTGTTGAGGGTTAGATAGCGATGATGATTCCGCCGGTGTGGGGTTGAATGAACCAATAAGTGACTCTCGTGGCCGGCTTGATGATAACCCTCCAATAGGAGAGGTAAGCTGAAACCGTAATGGATTGTCATACAAGCCAAATGCTTCTAGTTCAATGAAACAGACGTTTTTAAAGTTGATCCGTCTATGATTGTAATCGTCGATTAAGTTGCGCTGGCAATCACCCATAATGATAAAAGTATTCCGTTTGGGCCACAATATACCGCGATTCCAACTAGATTTAGAAAAAATTGTCCCTGACATTGCATCAATTCGACTCCAGGTTAAAGAACGCAAATCAAGTGCCCAAATGGAGAATTCTTGCTTTGATGAAGTTAAAAACGTCCCACACACGATGAAATGATCGGCGATAATTCCACCATTAGGAAATCGCAAGCCTGGTGGAGAATGATTCCCCATTGGTTTCCACTCGACCGTTCGACCATCCGGAAGTCGAACCTGTAATTCTAATTTAACATTTAAAAAGTTATAATTTGAATAAATGAGCATCCCCGAACCGCTGCAACGACCGTCGAGCGTAGTTGAATCAACAAATGCTGTAACGATAGCAGCTTCCCCTGCGGTAGAAGTGAGGCTAACAGGGGGAGATGGAGGTGTAGATGCAGAGATTGGATTAACATTTAACTGGGGGAAAGGCGATGGGACGTCTTTAGTCGAATCAGAATCTTGATTAACTTTGGATATGGGGAAAAGGGTTGATGATGAACATGATGACGAAGAGGATCGTTTTTCCGGGTCTAATTGATAAGAAGCGTGAAATTCCGGGGAAGGCTTTGATGGCTCAAGTGAGGAAGACGAAGTTGACGATGATGTACACGATGATGATGAAGATGATGACGTAGTAGATGCTGAACAAGACGATGCAGTTGATGTTGAAGCTAAGGCGTTACCGAAGCCAAAGCTTGAAGCTGCACTAAGTTCGGTATCACGTCGAATCCGTGAACCTAATTGCGATATTAATTCAACGCTGATAGGACACACTATGCTCCGATACGCGCCGTAACTCTTATCCATAAAGTGCGTTGACGTCCAGCGAAAGCTCCGTAAATTGAATACGCTAATCTGCTCGATATAATTATTAGAGGCGTCTTGCCCCCCAATGATAATCAACTCATTACCGCCTAACCCTGAATCTCCATTTGTTACAGGCTTGATTGGTTCAGGTTTATCCTCTTTCCGACGAAGTTTATTACTGCTCTTGTCAGACCCGTTATTTCCATTGCAGCCAACGTGGTTAGACTCGTGAGTAGAGGGTGCTGCTACGGGAACATTGCTCGGTCTTCCATCGGTGAAAACTGTAGAAGATGGAAGAATGGCAGCGCAATGTGCGTATCGACCTTGAGGAGCATCAACTGTTTCAATTTTTATCCAGGTTAAACTTGGTATATCAAAGATGTGAATATCGGACATAACAGTTACTTCGGTAAAAGAGTCTCGAATTGCATTACCCTTTGCACCATTTCCTTCTTTTCGCGATCCGCTGGCGGATTCCCTTTGTATTGAAGAGATTGATGACATTCCTCCGTAACAAACTAACTTGGTATCCCCTAGACCACACATACTGTGAAAATAACGTGCCGAAGGAATATCCCCTTGACAGCGTAACTTTTTCCATCTCCGATTAATTAAGTCCAGAACATACATATCCGATGTAAGTACGGGTCTGCTGCGGGACAAACTTCTACCACCGAAAACGTATAACTCATCTCCAACGACTGTAGTAGTAGCACCAACAAGAGATCTAGGCCGCTTTCCAGTTGTATCGTAAACATTACACACAAGTCCTGACAACCCTGATTCTCTTCGATTTCCTGACATATTCGCGGATGATGTTGAGCAAGTTACTGAATTTGTAGCGCTGGAATCCTTAAAATTACAGCAGCTGTCGCTGGCAGAGGTACCCGTGCCTTGGATTTGTCTTAACTTCCCATGGTCGTGTGATTTATGACACTGGGGGATACTTTGAGCCATACTTCGGGATGATGGGAGGCTATTTAAGCTTCCGGAGCGTCCTGAACCGGTTAGGTCTCGTGAATTTGGGGAAGAAAATGTAGGTGTATAATTCGCGTTTGATTCATCACATGCTATATTTTTTGGAGATCTGAAATCGGATATTCCACAAGATAGCTCATCTAATGTAGAACTTCTGGTATATAATGAAGTGCCACCTGTCACCATATCTTTCCGCAAGCTGTTAGATATGCTCAAGGTTCTTTCAACACAATTTGTACTATCCATGGAGGGAAACGTAGAATCCAAAGGAGCTGATAATGCTGGCGACATTGAGGCAATTTATCTGGATTTCAAGTTTCTGTATAACCCTTTTTTGGTACGCGTGCATATGCAAGTGTACACTTTTTCGAGAAAGCTGGAATAGTAGTAAAGAAAATAGGAGCAAAAGCGTTGAGTTGTTATATATGTGCGTTAATATTCTCAAAAATATCTCAAAAACTATCACAATCAAAAACTCCTAACCCCTTGGACAATCTCCTGGATTAATCAAATTGCCCATCTAAACCGTCGTGTCCACAGTCGGCCAGAGTATCCCGTGGCGCGTATGCGCTTCCAGAAGAACTAAGGAATTGTTTATTCCGAGTGAAAAGGCTGTAGAAATTTCCGATCAGCATGTTTAATCCGTTCATCTATCTATTTGACCCTTTACTTACCCATTCATTTATACACACAACGTTGTCAAGTATGATCATGCAAGGAGTATCCTGCTTGGATACAACTTGAGACCAAATCAATGAAGGACTTTCCACTACCAGTATGATTACTGCACACCACCAACCAGGCGACAAAGGCGAAGCAAGACTAGACGGGGATATGAAAGGTAGAAACACGACTCTGATCACTAATCGAGTAAGATGATCGGCGCCACACACAAGACCAAATCCAGTTAAATACTATTATGTGGGAGCGTCAGGCGAACTTGAGAGTGACTACACGGAAACGTGAACTAGACCAGTCTGCAGGGTGAGGAAAGGATTTTGTCAAAAATATGTCGATCGAATAAAACGATCAGCTGCGGAATGAAACGGTTGGCACAAATAAACACGGGAGGCACACGGTAACGCGAATGCATACACAGGCATAGATAATTTGGATTGTTCTTTGGCTCGTTTTAAATATAGTGACGACTTTAGTTGTCCGCTCGGTCTGCCTGACAAGGAATATACCGGAAAAAGCAGGCGAGTAGTTTAGCACAATTCGCCAGTAAAGTGGACAAAGGGACTAGGATAAGCGGTGTAATAGTTAAGAAGCGGGGCGGGCAAGGAAGTTATAAGGTATGAAAGAAGGGAATCAGATGGGGAGATGGCGGCGACGAAGTAGAGTAAAAAAGAAAGAAAGATTGAAAAAGACAGGGCAAATAACTGCGCGAGGACGGCAGCACGGGTAATGATGAGTAAAATGGTATGAGGATTATGATCGACGATGCGCTCACAGTCGAGGTAAAAGAAAATTATGGGAATAAGAGTGATATTAACACGACGAAAACGCGTTGATCAAGTTTAGCGGTCAAATTAACCAAACCAATGCCAGAGTAGACTAATACTACTAATAGCCGGGGCGATATGACGACTGGGATAGCCTTGGAAGAAAATCTTGATGTGGAAACAGTAAGGAAAGCGAAGGGACGGTGAGAAGAGAGATGTGGATGGAATGAAATGTCAAGGGGGAAGGGAAAGGGAAATAAAAAGTAGAGTGAGTGTAGGTGTGTGTTAAAATAGAAAGGAGAAAATGATAATCACGAGTAAGCAGAATGAGTTGACGCGAGAGGTAAAAATTTGAAGGGATAATAAAGTAGTATATAATAAGTTGAAGGGAGTAAAAGTGAATAATGCTTAAAATGAAATAGACTAGGAATTGATGGTATGGCGCATTACGGACGAGTGGGTAAGTGGGATAAGAGTGAACAACAACTGATAACTTAAAGTTACTAGCGCGAATAAGCGTAGCAATGCTAGAATGTTAAATTAACGGTAACAATTTTGTGCAAAATTTTTAAATTATGAAAGATTTTGCGATAAAAAGATAAATCAAGAAAGTGTTTTCCCTTTTTCAAAAAAAAAACTTTTTAAATGGCGCGTCACGATCGTGGCCCAAGCGAAGAATTCAAATCAGTATTTAAAGGCTGGAAAAATGATAATCCGGCCCAAGAAAAGTCACGAGACAGGGAGATCGGGAAGCCGAGCCGGTTCCGGCGGATGGGAGCGGGAGGCGGCGTGCCGAGATGGGGAAAAATGGGAAGAAACTTCACGATTTAGTTTGGATGAAGTTTGTTATTCAAAGGGACTAAAATATTGTGGAGGTTTAATGAACGGAAAGGGATGAAGTGTGAAATTTGATTAACAAATTAAGCAATTGAAAAAGTAGGCAGGGTTTGTAGATTGTATATTGTTATGGATTGGGAGCATTTTGGACAAATTGTAGATTGTTATATCATTTAATACAGAGTTAAGTTAGTGAAGGAGAGGAGAGAAGTAGGTATAAATTATTTATAGATAGGAAAAGTTTTGGCTTTGTTAAAACAGAATTATTATCAAGTTAAACGTACTATGACTTCATATCTAGGAGGAGGGTTTGTTGATACAATTAACGCAGCAAATCGATATCAACAATGAAGCAAGTTTCGCTCTACTGTTCACCGAGGGAAGTTTTAGTCGTCTCGAGGACTTTTTTCCATTTAAAGTGTCCCTAATACACTTTAACAAATTTGTTTCGCGTAATATTTTTATGTAGGTTGGGTTGTCAATCCACGATTAATTACAACAATCCTATCTCGTAGATCCTCTCTTCCCTATATCTAACCAGATTAGTTCTATACTTCCAAACGGATGGATTTTATTTGAGTTATGTTGCGCAGGCTCTACAATTTTACGTATCAGTGGACTCTAACGGCAAACACATTATTGTAGCGACCATCAGGGTTTCCGGAATGGTTATTTGTATAGCTAAATCTTATCTTTTTCGCAGTCAAGCCCACTAAATAGATTGCTTCTTCTCCGAGGCTTCACATGCGTGTGAGTGCACACGCATAAACCAGACGGGACAAGACGAAACTCACACATTAAGTTTGCTAGCGGGTCTACCCTACACTAAAGTTGAATTGTCGCTTCTTGCAAAAGTCATACATTTTCAGGCTAAAGGTTTATGCACAGATAACACCGCTATTATTATAGTTAAAATTCAGAAGATTGTTGTCTCACACCCTCCCTTTTGATAGCTCCTGCGGTAGAAAGTTTAATCTCCTCAATTAACCATTTTAAGGCCAAAGAAGGATTACTCAATGTATGTGCTCATAATAACCGATATAGCCGTTTAGCCAAATAACCCAAAATCCTAACAAAAGATAACCAAGCGGTGGTAAGAATAATTAAGAGTTTATAAAGATGAGAGAGAGTACTTGCTCGCATGCATACGTATTCATGATAACCCTTATCCAACATCAAAAGCGTGGCTATTCTAACACTTTTTCGTACAGCAGCAGCCAACTTTCTCCTTCTCCAAAGGTGTAAAGCGTAAGTATGGCTTTACAACGTTTAGCTTGGGATACATTTTCTCGGCTTCTTCCGTTGAAACTGAAGGATGAACGATGACATCTTCGCCTGGCTTCCAATTGGCAGGAGTAGTGATTTTCATACGATCACTTGTCTGCATTGAATCAATGACACGGAGTATCTCGGAAATATTTCGACCTGTTGACGCCGGATAGGACAGAATTGTGCGTATCTTTTTATTGGAATCGATGATAAATACACTCCGAATTGTTAAAGCTTTACCAGCTTTGTCAACGTTTGTTATATCTTGATGGTCAATCATATCGTAGAGACAAGCAACCTTGCGCTCGGGGTCGGCAATTACGGGATATTTGACGGAACAACCTGCCAACTCGCCAACATCTTTAAGCCAACCATGATGAGAGTCGATATCATCAGCGGAGAGACCGATTAAACGAGTTCGACGACTGCTGAACTCATCATAAGCTTTGGCAAAGGCACCCAATTCGGTTGTACAGACGGGTGTAAAGTCCTGAGGATGGGCAAAGAGTACGGTCCACCACCCTTCTCCACCATTACTACCATCTACGACTTTTTCACCAACGATTCCTTTCTCAAGATACTTATGAAAGTCAATTTTACCGTGAGTTGTATCCGCGGTAAAGTTAGGCGCAGTTTTGCCTAAACGGAGACTCTCGTGAGTCGATGGAGTTGTTTGAGAGGCCATTTATCTGGAGGAAGAAATGAGTAGTGGTCAAAAGCGAGAGAAGGAGGGAGGATTTAGTTAGTTACAATTTGATATAGTTGATAAACTTAGTTTGTATTCTGATGCCCCTTAAAGTTCGCAAGTGCAATAGTGCAAAATGGTAAAATAAATCAACGGATGCACACAAAGTGGATTTGTACTGGACTTACAACAACTTTTAACGTTATCTTTGCTTCTGGTTTTTCTGTTGTTGATATAAGTAAGTGTGCGGTTTGTCGGGGATGGACGATTTTGGCGTGCAATACGTTATTGCGATGACAAGATGAGAGTAGACAACAGCTTGAACAAATTGTCCTAAAGTCCCATTCAATACAGAGATACTAATGAAATGTGCAGGTCAAACCTTACTCGGGCTAATTTAATCTTATATATATGCACATGAGCCTAAAATTGGAAGTATGAATATATGGTAACGGACAAATGTACAGGCATGTCTTAGTGGCCTCGAATGTTTTCTGGTTGTTAATACTTAATTACAATTTTTGCAGGTGAGCTTAAAAACCAGCTACCGTTGTCGGGACCTCTGGAATTTTCTAGTTTTCGAAAATTACATCATCGTGTAGGTTGTAATTGTCTCTTAATTCACTCAATAGCTGATACTCTGGTTAATGCATCCACATTTTACTGTTTGTCCGTCCTTACTATTTTAACACTACTTAGGCTTAGGATGGTAGGTTGAAAAACTTAGTTGTCTAAACCACATCTTTTTTAACTAAATATATCCGTATATGCACTCGTATTCCACAAGTCATTTATTCTCATTCATACTTTAATACCCCTTTCATTTGGAAAGGTTAATTTTATGAGGGTGTAGCGTAGTTGTGTAGCTTTGAAGAACATTTTTGAAATCACCATGTAAGGAAAATTTTCAGGTTGGTAACTGTGTATAGATATATATAGGAGTGTAAAGGTCAACATTTGACTTGAAACATGTTTCTTTTACACCCATTCATTCATCCTTAAGTCACTAATTTTAACAATTCCGAGGCCGACGTATACCTCGTTCAAGAGATGTAGGATTTATGCCGGAAGATTTTACAGAGGACAGTTAAAGGTAGCACTTGTAGAGATTGTAATAATTGGTTAGCTTACCATTTCAATATTGCATTATCATAAGACAATCTCCTGGTACTAATTTTGCCGTGAAAGGTTTGGCTTGGTGGTATGATAAATATTCGCAATTAGTGCGATCCTATTACACCTTACTGTTTGAGGAGGGTCTACTTATACTTGACGACGTTTTAACGTAAACAATGCCCGTATACTGAGTATTGTCAGCTGTATTAGCGGGAAACCTGTTTTAAAATCCACACGCAACGTATATATCACCAGTAGATTCTTATGCACATACGCAATCTAGGACTTGCCCAATCATTTATGGATGTATACTCATCTCCTTAAGGACTGGCGCAAGCACGCACGCATGCATGCAAGCTTGCACAAATCGTAGCTAGTAAGGATAATTAATGACAGCCGTTCGTTCGCTCTGGAATTATTGCCCACAAATTAAGTAAAAGATGTGTAAAAGATGATAGTTGTGTGAAGAATAGGTGTAGTTGCCAGAGAAAAACGTTGATTTACATTTAAAGGAAAATTTGCGGAAGCATAGAAAGTAAAGCGTAGTGATACCGTACGATTGTACAAGTCTAGTTTACTATCGTGTGCCATACTCCAAACAGGCTTCAATGTCCTCTTGTACATAGAGCTGCGCCCGTTTTGTTAATATCCAAAATAGGCTTTACCTTCCGTAGTTATTCCCGAATATATCATTCTCGCCTGCCGTAAACACAACCTCCTGCCTGTTCAAAACATAGAGACACCCTCCCGTTGAATTTATTGTACGCATCAGGAAAGCACGAACCCTCCTCGGCTGCTACGTTACCTATTTTGTATGCACTAACCATTTTTGTTGGGACGGTTTAACTTGCGCTTTCCGTACGTCCACGGGTAGGGTGGGATTTTCGTCTTGTCTGATCTGATTGTAGAGGAAATGTAAAACCCCTTAGTAGTATTAGATGGACAAAAACTCTGTAATACATTCACCGTTTACGTCATTTCTACAATATTTGGATGAGCGTTTTAACGCCTGTCTGAGCGTACAATGGTGAAGGCTTTGTGTGGTTTTCTTCAGCTAATTGCCCTCCACCTAGGTTTATTCTAACTTGTACTAACCTTACTTACTCCAGGCTTCCCTACTCTTACTACTCTTCTTCTCCATTTAATTTTTGATTCTACTTAATTTATCAGGATTTTTACTCGGATTGTTCAACCTTTTCAAATACACTCTTCCCTCTCTTAACCACGATTATTCCCCCCTTTATTCCACCCATTAGTTCTACCTTTCAAGTTACAATACCTCCACTATACAACAATAATGAGCTAACAATTGTTATATCCATATACAAAATTTGGGTATTATCCTCTGGCATAATAACCCCAGGTCAATTATGTTTTTTCAATGACCATCTCCCGATGTCGCTATCGAGGGTCGTTCATATTTCTTTTCTTAAATCAGCTATAGCTACTGTTCCATACACCCTTATTTACTGTATTTATTCAAGTAGCCTAAGATTCAGTGAAAAATCTAGCCCCATCATGTTTGAGCAAGGACCCAAACTAACTGATTTCCCGCTGACCGGATTTCCTTAAGGCAGATAGGCAAATGTGGCCTCCCCTCTCTTCCAACGCTCGTAAGAACAATTTCTTAAATGTGTAAAACGCTCCAACTGGGCATTTTGTACACATTTTAAACATTTTAGCATTCAACCACGTAGCTTATCCAAAATTAAGCCGGAGATGAAACTTTTCAAGCTCTCTCCACTGGCAAACGGTGATGTTGCACTGCCATTACGAATAATCTTCAAAATTATCTCCAACCCCTAGAGTAACGGTGTCGATGAATTAAACGTTGACGGAGACTTTGACTCTGTTGATACTTCATATAATCTATCACCTCCTCCCTCACTACTGCTTTGTAACACCGTATTAACCATTAGCTCGTTTTTGGGCGGCCGTCTCTGACTTGTAGCTATTATGGAGCTTGTCATCTTATCTGAATGGTGATGTGGTGGTGATACTGATGCTTGCTTTCCCTCTTTTTCGCTAACATCATCTTCCTCGGCTAACATTTTTTCTTGGGGATAACTTGCACAGTCCCCCGTTACCTTCAAGTCAACCAGTGGCTTAAGATTATCAAGATGGTAAGAATTTGGTTGTAAATTTGAATTTTCCCGGGCCGCCAATCCGTCACAACCTGCATCCATCTCAAAGACTTGTAAAAACTCAACACTCATTCTAGTCCTTTTATCGGGCGATAATTTTGGTAATTCTCCAGCGGAAAAATTACTGGTATTATTGTTATTATTATGATCATTGATGTGCTTTGAACTCATTAACTCGGTGGTGGGAAGTTCACTAGATACCGTACCCTCTCCATCCATTTCGGCAGCATCAGTTAAAGCCAACTCACTTGAATCGCATTCAGTCAACTTCTTAAGGCCAGTGACATTTGAAGAATCTAGTAACCTTGATCTATCAGAATGATCTAGTTCACAAGTGCCTTTTAATTGAGCATCGACGGCATCTAATTCTTGCTTTTCAGCTTCAGCGCTTAACTTTGCCCTTTCAAGGGAGGAATTTTCCAGTGTACTGTCACTTGAGGATTTCTTTTCAAAACTTCGCTTTAATGACATTTGCTTCTTCTTACGGAACATACGTCTGCGTATGAAAAACGCGGCTACCCCTGTAATGGTTAAAACACCGGCCAACGTTCCAAATGTTATACCTACGACGGCTCTAACACGCAGTCGACTAATAATTTTTTCATCCCGATTAAATAAGTCTTCGAGTATTCGAGATTTATGTTCGGCATCTTCAACGTTAACTCCGACTGAAACAGGATTAACGCCTACGGGACGATTTTTTTGGTAGGTGGTATTGGGTAATAAGGCAGGGTATATTGTAAATCGTCTTCGTTCATAATCCGAGAAAAGGTAAAGATGTTGCAAGGCAACCCGACCTAGGGCAGCCTTGGTATTTGATTTAAGCTTGCGTATAAGCAAATATCGTGAGGGAACGCCGGTAATAAAGGGCTCCCTAGCTTCATAGACAAGGGATGAATAAGGTATAGAGATATCAAGGTATCTTCGAGCTTGCCAATTTTCCAGAGCAGGAGAAAAACGAAATTTAAAGACGGGATTGGTATTAGATAATCTGTTATGAAGGTCGTCGGATATGAAGTACATTTCCCAATCTTTATCATATTCAATACCTAACAGTTTCTCTAGTAATACGCAATAAGAGGGAGGCAGCCAGATTGCAGAAATTTTAGTGTTGATACTTGCGAAGAATCCACCAATGATAGAAGTAATGGATGCTTTGTTTCCGTCAGCAAAGCTGACGGTAAGATCTTGTACGGCAATTGTAAATTCTTCGGAAACATCATCACCAAAGTTAACGGTAAGACCGCGAGAAGATTGGTCTATTCTGGAAGTATCATAGCCACCGAAGGTTAAACTTCCGAAGACAGGAGGGGAATTAGAGTATAAACCGGCGGTGTAGCCCCAAGTTAAGCTAGATATGATACCTGTACGTTTTAGTTCAGTGAGTAAGCTTGTTTGGGGATGGTTAAAGTCGGTAAAATTGATAGGTAAAGGACTAAGTGGTAGAGCACCGACGAAGACATCCTTGGTAGCGATAGCACCGATAACACGATTTGATACAGTGGGAGCACCACTGCCAGGCCAGCCTAATTTAATGGAATCGTAGCCGTAATAAGCGTTACCGGACATGCCAAAACGTTCTTCGGCGAGTAAGGACATTTGGAAGAGGCCAATTTCTCTCCAGGAAGTAGATTTATTTGAGTTGAAGGTAAAGCCACGCTTTTGGGGACAATCGGGTAAATCATCAGCAGTGCAACCGTCAGGATGGACAACCCAAACGGACGAAAGGCCGGTAGCGGGTAAGACACGGACTTGCTGAGGAGGGGAACCTACGAGCAAGCCGAAGGAAGACCAGTAACCATCTACACCGTCCCTGATATGGGTAAGAAAATGAACAGATGGACAAGCAACAAAACGGGAGTACGCACACGAATGTCCGGCTGTACGTACGTACGTATGTACGTACGTGCGGGTGGACGTGTGTGCGTGTAGTGGGAGGTTGAAGTACTTACCAGTACTGTGAAGGAGCAACAATGAAAGTTTTGGGAAATATTTGTGAGCGTAGTTTAACGGTTGGTCGACTTGGAGGAGGAACGCAGGAAACGAAATGGCAATGAAAGGTGTAGAAAAGGATGAAAAGCATAGGCCAACCCATATTCAGTGTATGCTATAAACGAGGCCGAAAGGCATAAGACATGCCGAACTATCGGGGTATATTGAAAAAGAAAGATTGCCCGCACAAATGAACAAATCGGGGTAAACTGAGCATGAGCACGAGCGAGAATGGGGATGTAGTGTAGGCGGCGGGAAACGAACTTTAACTTTGTCTGAACGACAATGAATGGTATTTTGGTATCGTTCAACGACACGGGGGGGTATGGTTAAAAGGGTTTAGTTGTAGGTATTTCAGAGATGTAGAGAACAAGTTCAGATATTTTTTAAAGATGATATTGGATAAATAAGGGATAAATTTGAGACTGGAAAAGTGGATTGATAAAAAGATGGGTAGGTATTGACAGTGTAAGAGTGTAAAAGAGTAGAATATGAAGGCACAAGGAAGTAGATCGAGGGCAAATCTGGGGTCTGGTGATGATGATGGTGATGGGGATGGTGGTTATTGGGTGTGATATAACTATGAAAAAGTGAAAGTATAGAGACGAAATGGAGATTTGGAAATTCTGGCTTTTCGAAAAACCCTGTTAAAGAATGACGATCAAATTTTCCCCGGGTAAAAAGAATAATAGTGCAAGCATGTAGTAATGAAAACGGGTTTTAGGATAATTTTTTCTTTTCTTCTCTTCCTTTCCCTTCCCTTCCCCTCCCCGCGTAAGATTGACGATTTATATTGACGATGCTAGTTTGGAGAGGAAATGGTAGGGATTAATGAGTTGGAGGTAAAAGGTAGAAAATGGGGATAAAATTTAGCGTTGAGTAAACGGGGAAAGTTAAGTGTAGATGATGGCGATATGATGTGTAGGGTGAAGATAAGATTTTTAAAAAGGTTAAAATTTTTAGGACAGTTTTGCGTAAAGTTAAAAAATTCCCTGAATTTTGCCTCTTGAGCTGGGCATGGGAATAAGACAAAGGATCATGACACAGATCTAATTAATTTGGACGGGGGGGGGAAGTTTTGGATGATTGCGAGGAAAAAAATAGTAAGGTTTGTGTACTGAAGAGGACAAAATATGGGAAAAGAAAGGATTGTTGAAGGTGAAAAGATTTGGCATATCTTTTCAGCTTTGGCGATCCTTCATATAAACATGGTTAGTCTCTACTGGGTTGGGAATAAGATTGAAAAGATTTTGAGTTTTACGAGTCTGGGAACGGATATTCGTTTACAGATGGAATTATCCATCATTGTCTTGATTGCAGTGTGTGAACGGTTGAACAAGTTAACCTTATACAAAGTGAATTGTCACCATGATGATGATTTTTTCATGATCTCAAGGACAATGTACAACATTTAAGAAACGATATACGATGATTGTTGTAATTAAATGATCGAACCACTTTTACGCTTTTATTTTCACGATTCTGAGCAAAATTACACATAAAAAAATCGACTTTACTGGCACGATCACTAGTGGAACATTTCACTTGTAAACTTCACGTTTATTGACTAGTCTTGTGGGTAGAAAACCGTAATTCTGAGCAAGTATGAAATGTTTGGAGATGACGAATATCTATATCACACTTTCAAGGCTAACTTGTCTTTTTGATCGTTTAGTTAATCTAGAAAATGGATAATCACGATACAGGCTTTCTCGTCTGATCGAAGAGACGGGTGGATGAGATGAGATGAGATGGGATGGGATGGATTGGACCTTTTGATACAACCATCTTTACTGTTGCAATGGTCGACGATACCTTGAACAAAATTATAACGACATTTTTTTGGACGACGACAGTCTTCATCTCCATCGTAATTTCAAGGTATAAAATCCGGTGGATTAAGGCGCTGGGATACTATACGGTGAAATTTGCTTTACAACTACAGGATTTGCCTTTAATAATTAAAGAACAAATTAGAATGGTCTTACACTTGTCAGTATCATGGGCCCGAATAACGCGGTCCAAATCTAGAACTTTTTAGCATGTTGGACATGCATTTGTAAAAGTGTCTTCGAGTTGACACTTATGTGAAAATACAATAAATTGTGTACCACCATCATCGGTTTTATTCGACTGTCTACAGTCTTCACAACTAGAATGTCGAGTTGGGGAGTATATGAACTAGATGGGAATATGGAAGAACGTATCTCTACTTATTTCAAATCCTATTCAATGCGACTAAACTTTTTTTGATAATCCATTAGTTGGTTTATTGCCATTTATAAAAAAAAGGACTTCCTGTAAAAGTTAGCCTAACGAGTGTTAGCAAGCGGGAATTTGGTACAAAAAATTTCTTATGCTACTCACGAATCCAATCAATCCTCCACAGTCTATTACGGCAGATGATAGTTTAGGATTGCTTGTTTCAAGGCTAGCAATCCATTACATTCCGGTTTCTGGCGGGAGGAAGTTCTAATCCATCACAGCGGGTCCAGGATTCAATTACAAGTGAATCCTGGATAATAGTTTGCAGTACAATGATGGTGTATATGGGAATTTGACAAGCTAATGATTAAAATTACCCTGGGGAATAAAATGAATATATATTTTTGACTACCTAATAAATCAAGGAAGGGGATTTTTTTGTGAATTTTTTGTTCTTATCAAAATATTCTTACATCCCTCTGGCAGTGGTTCTGCCCCCACGATCAGATTGGTCCAAGAAGAAAGACACAAGGCGACCGTAGCGCAGTATTGGTACTTCACGATGTTTCTATGAATGAATTAATGAATAACTTAGACCAAAGATTATTCTCTTTAATCATGCTGGCTGGATTTCACGCAGAGTGTGATGTATAGAATGGTTTTAGTCGGATCGTTCAGCATACATGTCACACGGTAACCCGTAGTTTGATTCAAGTATGTTAACTGTAAGTTTCCGACAAATTAGCCATAAGATTGACCCAATGATATGTACAAAGCTTGTACAATCGTGGCTCGCATAAAATGGGGTGAATTTAATAACAAAATAGATGTATACAAAGGCGACTTTTGGCATGAAATATAAGGATGGTATATTGACGGATTGAAATATTCTGGTTTAATTTCCTTGCACTTTTCAGCAGCTTTTAGGATCAAGTTAGTTTAATGGTTTAAAAAGGGAGATTTAACCATAAGGATACCTTTTTCGTATAATCCAGTTACAATGATAATGTTTCGAAGAGAATCGTATACTGCAGTGGTGCTACTTTTAAAGTCACCACCGATTAGAATATCATGGTAAAGTGGTGTTGTTGAATAGTTCAATAAAGGTTGCCTCCAAATGGATACCCAACTATCACAGGATAAATTAACTGAAGATAATGGACTATTTGCAGATAAACTTTTAAGTTTTGCAAGTCCTTGTAATGAAGGGGGAAAAGCATGGCCGGCTAATAAAATACCATTTAATGCATCACTATACCAAATATTATCAGGAAAAAAGTTGGACTTGTACACCGCCAACTTTTCCAGATGATGAGTATGAGAATTTTGAATGATTCGATATAGAATTAAAGCGGGCGTAGAAGTAGATGCAACGGCAATAGTAGATTGATTTAATCTAGTGATTCCATTTGCAAAAGGAATACCAGATGCAACAGGTAAAATGGAAATTTGGGAAGTATTTAACGAAGGCTGATGATGATCCACAGTTCGGTTAAAGTTAACATAGACAATATTACCGCCAGGATAGGCTAAATGGGATTCTAATGATGAAATAAATGAACCTTTTGTGCTGGGCCACGCATGATCATTGGTTATATAGGCATCTCGAGCACCGAGGGCTAGGACAGAATTGGGGGATTTAAGGTAAATTGAATGATACAGTGAAGAAATTAAGTTTGCCTCGTGAAGATTAGGGGAGTAATGAAAAAGATGAAGAAATGGACCAGTTGGACTGTGATCAATCACAAAGAGCGATTGAGTTTCGGGATAATAATCGATGCCTAATGGATGAATTAAACCAAATTTTTCACGATGATGATTGTGTTTAGAGGAGAATTTGTTTTGGATTGGCCGTGGAGAAATGGCTGGAGTTCGATATAAAGAGATTTCATGGATTTGGGGAGATTTCCCGGCATAGTCTAAATGGAATAAATGGCCCGGAGTATTTGGAGATGTTAAGATTCCCTGAAATGCATGGAATCGAATAAGATGATTATGATCAGTGATGGTTTAGTGTGGAAATTAAGGGAAAAAGAGAAAATGTGTAACGATTAAAACATGCTAACTGTCCCATACCATGACAGTGTTCCAAGTAGCTCGACCAGGATCACAGCTAATAATGGCAAAAGAGGAATGTTTTGACGGGAAGATTTTAATATCTTCACAACTGTCAAGTTGATCATGAAAGATGATTTGACGACTTGTATTGGAGTATTTTGAGGGTAAATGGGATTTGGCGATGCGAGATGGAGCATTTTTCCATAGTAGAGAAATTGCGTGGAATCGAGAAAACAAGTTTGCAGCTGGATAAATCTGCAGGAAGATTTCTCCGCAGAGAAGCGGGAGGATAACGATACTCAACAATTGTAAAAGCATCGTGAACCGTGGTTTTGAACTGCGAAAAAAGCTCCGTGATGTTTTGGCCAAAATCCAATTCGGAGAGCGGGAAATGGCAAAATCTGGCTTTGACTTTGTACAGCTAAGATGAGCTTTCCCCGAAACGAATGGAATTGGTTTGTTGTTGATTGTGAAGACGGGCACAGCAAAGAATTGTTTAGTTGGGCGCGATGCTGTTCACTTTGGTCCAATCCACCCGTGCAAAAGAGTCATCCATCGTGGAAAATGTGGCAAATTCAGACTATTTCCAAACGAATTTTCTTGGATTCACTTTGCCTTGTGCCGTAAAACAAGTGCAACCGCCGGGAAAATCCTTCAAATCAATCGTTTCCACGTTCATTCACTGCAAACGCCTCTCTTGGATCTTCAACTATCGCCTGGTCCAAACAAGTTACCCATAGTGATGACTCTTCCCGACTTTGTATCACTTGCAATGAATCCTTGTTCGCTCTCCCCGACAAATTCTTCATGATTCAAGAAATAAAATCTTCCCATTATTCTTCAAATATCCCACTATTTCCAGACAGTTTTTCAGCCTATTTATGGATTTGAATTTAACCCCAGCTATTAAGCAGTCTTGATTTGATTTCTTGCGTGTATTAACCAGTATAATTTTTCCTATAAAACCACATTTTTCCCCCTCTCATCTGTAACTATCGTGAAATCATTTTTCCCCTTTTAACCGACCATGCTCTGGCAATGTTGGATTCCTTCTAAATGGTTCTTCACTTTATCATGGTTTCATTCAGTACTTTGTACTTTGGACGTCATTCCAAATCTTCATCAATTAGTTCAAGGTAAGTATAGTTCTTTGGCCAAATAACCCTTGCAATATCATTCTCTTGTATACTAAATGTGCATCATGCATGCCCACACTCCCGTATTTCAATTTCCTTTAGCTTCTCGTTCAATTCATCCTCGTGATCCTCTAATCACCCCGGGTCCTATACCTGTTCAAGTCAATCAAAACTGCCAAACTTCTTGCGTGGTGAATCGTCCTGCTGTCGTCGTTTACGAATGGTCATCGTATAGTGTATCGACTCATATCACTGTTGGAACCTTATTCTACATCGTTGACGAAGATTCGAAAACTACTTCAACCTCTTTAAAATATGATCCTTTACCTCCCGGATACTCTCTCCCCGAAAGAAATTCCCAAGGACAACTTATCTCCACCATCACCATCGATAATCAAATGTTTGGTATAACAACAACCGTTCTAACTTATCCTACACCTTTCACAGATTATAATTTAGGCTACCATTGGTCCGGTGTTCTGAATTTCCCCGGCACATCCAATTTTCCAGATGTATGCTCAACTAACAACGATTTTCACTTTTTCCAATCCCATCCACCCCTTTCTCTCTTCCACAGTATAAAAACCGTCTACAACTATCCCCAAGATTTCCCCGACGCTGACTTCATCGGCCAAAATTATGCCATTAACCTACGTTATGTTCAAGATTATTCCATGAACTTTTTCACAAATGCCTTTCCCAATGAGCTTCCCTTACTTCACTGCGACTTTCAGGATATTGAACCCATGGGTGTATTAATTAGTGCTTCCTTTCTAACCCAAACTCGAACCATCTACCGCCCTCCCCGTCATCGACTTATCCGTCGAAATCCTCCATTTCTCGATTCTCTTGTGTCGAATCTTCAACCTACAATTTCTTCTCCCTCCCTCATTTCCCAATTCTGCCCCATCTCTCTTCATCCTACCCCTTCTCTAAATCATCTTCCTGATCATTCTATAACATCCCATATGCCCTCCAACTTTCCCTTGACCACCATTGCTTCTATTTCCGCTACTCCATCCATCACAATTCATTCCATTTAATCACCATCTTCCTTAACTTCATTGAATTCTCTTGGATACCTTCCCCTTCATCTACCCATATTGTTCACTTGCTTGTAAATCCCTTTCATTAGACTTGTATAATCCCTTCTTTTTCATCTTGACTTCACTCATTCATCCTATTCCATCCTACTTCCCGTTCCATCGAACAAACTTTCTTGAACCGCTTTAATAATTTCTCCTTTCGACAAACAAAAATCCACATGTTCGTTCAATTTTTCATCATTTTGTACCTTTTGTCTACTTCCACAAACTGGACATTCAACTAACTTATCACCTTCCATCCCCTCTTCATCTTCCCGCAACCGTTTACTTACAATCGCCACCGTACCATCTCCATCTTCAGCTCGATTGAAATACCATTTAAGATTCTTTCCCCCTTTCTCCCTGACCCCTTCTCCAACCAGTCGTGTTAATCTTAAACCTAGCAATCGAATCTTTAATCTTCCCAAATCCGCCTCAAGCTTCTCCAAAATTGATTGTGAATACCGAAATAAATCTTCCGCTTTATATATCGGCTTAACAACTTGCCTCTGTCGCGTATACACTTGAAATGTATCAAGTTTAACCTTCACTACCAACGTTAAACCTCCCTTAATTCTTGTATCAACACAATCTTTCTCCAATTGCTGCGCACACGACAGTAGTTTGCTTCGAATTTCCTCTCCAGAGCTTGTTTCACCAAACGTTCTTTCACTTCCAATACTGCGCTTCTCAACCTTGCTGATATCTACTAACCTGTTCCGTCCAATTCCTGCATACACTCTCATCAAAAATTCAAACGTTTTATCCCCAAACAACATCCTCAAAATCCCTCGATGTTCAAAAATATCTCCGCAAACTTTAATCCCCACTGCCTTTAATTCCCTCTCTAAAACTTGTCCAATTCCATTTACTTTTCTCGTCGGTAAATTTGTCATAAACTCCATAATCTTCCCTCGATCCATCCCTATTTCGTATTGTCCATTTGGTTTACCGTAATTAGATGCAATTTTGGCTAGCATAACATTACAAGCAATGCCCGCTGACACCTTAATTCCAACCTTTTTCTGTATTAAATCTCGAATCTCTTGCACTACCTCCCACGCCGTTCGTTTCTGTTCACCACAATACTCCGTAATATTAAGATACGCTTCATCCAAGCCCGCCGCCTCAAAATTCTCATCATACAGGGTAAATACTCCTCGAATATCCTCTGCCACTTTAACATATTTATTCATATTAATCCCTATACAATGTAACGATGGGCATAATTTTTTCGCTACAAAACATGCCATACCACTCCGGCACCCGTACTCCCTGGCTTTATAATTACACGTACTGATAACACCTTCTCCCACCGCAAATGGTATGTTCACCAACTCTGGATTATCCAGTTCCTCAACCGCCGCGTAGAATGCATCACAGTCAATGTGTACAATCCTTTGCGATAAATCCCGGTTAACCTCCAGCTCACTCAATAATTTATTAGCTCGATAAATCTCTCCGCTGAGATTTCCCCTTTCCAGTTCATGTTTGCGTTTAATTAACTTGTCAATTTTATGTGTAAGTATCTCATCTTTTTCTTCTTCCCGTGTAAAATACTTAGAACCTTTCGACACTTTATATATAATATTTGATACCTATACTCGTTCTTATGTTAACGCTTTTGCCGTGCCATTCTTATATTTCAGCAGCTCTCCATCATCATTACCTGCTTTTGATCTACCGATTCCAGTCCTGCTTTGGTAACCGACGCTCCTAATAATCGATACTTTAGTGTGTCCTTATACTTCCAACTTGAAGAACTCCAAGTTTCATCATGTTCCAAGCTATTAACCATTTCTGTTTTCTTTTGTGTTAAATCTGCCAACTGACTTGACGATGTCGACTTTAATTCGTTCGCCATCTAACTTATCGCCTATTATATTTCTTGGTTGATGGGTCAATTTAAGATGCGAAAACCCCACATTCGCATACTATGGATTAATGGGCATTAAATTAACTGAATTCCACTTATATTTTGCTAGGTTTAACCATTTGTTTTGGTGAAGAAGAGTTAACATCCTGAATTCCCCTTTTGGGAGCGCATGGTATATGATACTGAGGAATTAATCATCGGCAAATAAAAGAAAGTTAACCGGCAAATGGATTCATGTAAATGTGCTAGGTTAGAGTTTTAAATTTGGTTTCTGCGATGTTTTGTACAACGTATTAAATTAATGTCTGATTGTACAAAATGTTTATCTGTACATAGAATATCGAAAAAATAGCTACGTTGTATGAAACGAGGATTAATGTTTAGTCCTAAAATAATCCGTGTGCTAAGAATGAAAATTAATAGGGATACGTTGACTTGGATATTTTAAAGTAATGTAAACATGTGCTTAATTTAAAACGTCAAAATGTTCAATGAGCAAAAATAGTTTAGTGTGATGATTGTACATGATGAATTGCGAATGGAAATGGACCTATACACATGTATAAACTCATCTAAACCAAACCATTCAATACACTCTTCCTCCCTCTGTCTCTCCTGTACAAATTATCCCCATTTTATCAATTCCCTAATCCTTACCTGATGCTTTTATATCCGAAATTCAGGTCACCACAATTATAGTCTCCAACGCTAACTCCAGCACTAACATTAGCGCCAAATCCTATCCATAAAAACGCACGTGAACCCAGAATATAGCGTAATAGACAGAGAACTTGAGATATTACAATTCAATTGAACCAAAATCCTCCAAAATAATTGTACGAATATCGTTTCAGTGAAAAACGCAAAAATGTTAGGCCAAATCAAAAATTTTCACGATGAAATTTCGACGCGTCAGTTCAACCTCCGACAAATTCCTCCGTTCCGCACATCTTACCTAATGCGAATCATGTGATCGGAAACTATTTATTTTTTGAAGCGAATTTGGAGTCAACGATCGATCGAGTTGATGGAAAAATTTACTCGATGGGCTCGTGGGATTCTTTAATTAGAGCTCAATTTTATCGGGGATTCCAGCACATTTTTATCGTTTCATATTAATTTATTTATCTTCAATACTTATCATTATCGATTTCTTCTCCTGGGAACTTTGGGTCGGGTTATTCATGTCCAACGTTTTTATACTCGCGATACGCCTAAAGTGGTTTGGTTAAACAAAGTTAAAATTCTACTTGTTCTACACAATATTGGCAATTCGCATTCTTACAAAATGGTTGTGAAAACATCGTCATGCTCACATCTACATTGAATCCCCCGATCTATCGATCATAATATTCCCTTTTGAGAATCATGTCATCACATGCAAATAGAACTGCCACACCGCAGTCGCATCATTTACCCTTTACACCACCTAACAATTATTTATCAACCAAAAATTCAGATTCACCCCTCAAACCTCGACTTGCTGCACAATTTACTTCGTCCGCTTCGTCTTGCTCTCGTGTATGTCGAGAAATTTCATCATCACATAAACGTGCTACTTCCACCGTCGAAGATTCATCTCTTTCAATCACCCCTTCCATTACCCCATCCCATACCCGTGATGGTTCAACATCTCGTTGTACCGTTAGATCTGGCTTCTCACGTTCTGCTTCTCCCTCTATTTCAACTTCTCCTCCCAAATCGAAATGTAGCACATTTGGATTTTCTTCTTTGAGTCACGTTTCAATCAATAACTCTCCAAATCGTCCTCTAACTTCATCAAGGCTACGTTTACCCAATTGTAAACCAAAATCTGATCATGACTACTATCCCCCTTCCCCTTCTACAAAGAGCACCCCGACAATACGAGTCGGTAAATCTTCTATTCCCTCTCCTGGTCTAACTATCGTATTCCCCGATACGTCGTCCAAGGCTACAACTTCTTCCAGATTTATTCGTGCTGATGATGTCAAACAATTGGACTCTTCAACATCTCCCGGAAAGAAAATGCCCACATTTTTTTACGCTAATGGCGTTAAAGAAGACTTTTCTCCCCGTATACCATTATCTAATCGTTCATCACCTCGCTCAATGGTCTGCAGTCTCAAGTCACCTCAGCTTACCACTAATCACTACGATGACCTCAAGGCCAAAAGTTCCATCCTGTCAAACCCATTATCTTCAAAGTCTTCTGCCAATGTATCCTCAGAGTTAACAGCCACGCCCAACTGTACAACTGCAACTTCATCCAAGTTACCCTTACATTCCACATACCAAAATATAAACTCCAATGTGGATAAAATCCCGAAACACGCAAAACGGGAAAATTCTGTGGGCAGTCAAGTTTCTAAACCGGTTACGGGAACAACATCAGAAGATGTGAACAATTCGGAAATTCGCATCACCTCACAGGGAAATTCACTTTTGCGACCAATAGGAAATGTGGACCAAATAAAGCCTAGGAATAAGGAGCAATGGACCAACCAGTTAAGGGAAATTAATGAAACCGATACAGGAAAAGTCGCGGCAACTGCTGAATCTCAAATGACGGTTGTGCAACAGACTATCAGCACAGTCAATACAAGTTCAGGGTCTATCCGTCCTACCCAATCATGTGAAAGAGGTGCATGTCAGACCACTATAACGACAAACTTTCACGAAACTGGTGATATCTCATCCCCAATTACATCAAGTCCATCGTCACCTTCAAAAATTGGATCACAATCATTGTGCCTTGATGATGCTGCCGCCAATGCCAGACGGAACCGCAAAGTTCTCGACCTGGAGATCAGTAATTCAAGTTTATTAGCCATTAATCGACAATTAGAGCGGGAAATTCGTAAACAAAAATCCGAAATACGCCGTTTCAGACGTTTAACCCGCTGGGGTCGTATCAGTGATCTTTCATGTAAAACCCTCACTGCATCACGCCCAACTTCAAGCGAAGTTGGTGCAGGAAATGGGTCACAAGAACTATTACTTTCAGTGTCAGGTTTGGGGGAGAGCATGGAGGATTTGGATAGTACTTCAGATTCAAATGAGTTTAATGACCGAGAAATATTCTCTGCCGAATCAGAGTCAGAGTCAGAATCATCAAGTCAGAGCAACTCAGCTGATAGTTTTAAATTGATGAAGGATGAAAAGATCCTCCAGCAGGATTTGGCAAAACATCGCCAACTTATAGTGGATTGTCAAAAGATTAATCAAAGTTTAACCAAATGTTTAGGATGGACGGAAGAGTTGATAATATCGGGTAAAAAAGCCTTAGAATATACTGTTCTAGCTTCCGATATCAGAGGTGGAAGAGTACTTCCCGAGGAGTGTATTGAGTCCCTAGAAAGCAGAATTCCCAACGAATATCCTGACGAAGGCCCTCCCGAACGCCCCAAGGAGGATGGAAGCATACTTAGTGTATGGGGCAGTAAATCGCGAAGGGATGAAACCGCTTTAGTAAATGACAATGTCGCCACTTGCACATCCAACTTCACTCAGCCTAATGTGAATGAAGAAATAAAAGGCTCATATGAGGATCTGATAGCCGATTTTTTGGATGCGCTCTAGCATTCGCCTGAGATGACCCACAGTGCGAACAGGATTTGATATGTCTTGAAGCTTACTCGGAGCTTTACGGCCTTAATCAGGAGGACGCTAGAAGAAGAAAATCATCCGACTTGACCAATAGTAATGATTGGATACACGGACCGTTTTGTTAAGTGGAGTTATCGAGTCTTGAGTCCCTGTAAGAATTATACATGGTGAAACAAATTTTTGGTTAATCCACAATATGTGGATAAATTTTTAAATTGACCGTATCATGGAGCAATGATAGTTTGTGTTGTAGTCAGGATATAGTGAAACAACAAAAAATTAGTCTATTGTTTCTTATAGCAGCAGACAATAGATTCCGTGTAAATTTTGTGAAGTGTTTGTTAACTTTATGAGAATTTTTTAGACGCGATGGTCAGTTTTTAGCTTTAAGAAATGAATAATTTTTTTCGGCCTCATTTTTACCCTTTTCGGCATATTGTCAATTCAAGCCGTGCCGAACCGAGCCAAGCCATTCCCTCTTTCCCAATCTCCAACTTCCTTCCCATCCCGTATTTTTTCATATCCCAATCCCGGTCTCCCGTTCATCTCTTACCCGGTATCCCGACTCCCCACAACTTCCCCCGCCTAGCAAACTAACACATCCACGTAATGTAAGCGAGTATTAGTAAGATAGCACGTGAAAAGAAATTTTGTGTGTGCACGGACGAAACAGATCCCGCGGTGGAATTGTGATGAGTTCACGTTCGAATACAAATTCTTAAATATGTTACCCGGGGAGACTAGTGCTGTATCAAGGGTTATAAAATCACAAATATCACAAGGGAGCAGCGGGATTAGAAATTCAGAAGGACAAGAAGAATCATGTCTTGCTATTCAAACTGGTCAAGCGTCAAGTGAAGGTCGTGTGCCTACGGGATGGGCGGAGGAAATTTGTGTTAATGATGCACACTTTCGTTGGGGACTACACGAAAGATTTACGCATACTACACAACAAGGTGTATCGCACAACGCGACACCAAAGCGAGGTCACAGAGAGCGTAAACGTGCCCGTGAGGATACGGGAAACCCGAGTATCGTTTACGGCCCCGGTGCGTATAAAGGACCCTGGGCTCGCTTTATCGACGAAGACGTCTCCACCGCTACTACGGAAGCCATTTCTGCTACGGTAACTAAACATCCAAAAACCAGCGACAGTCGCCCCAATGTTAACCCGGCCACCAACAGTGTCACTGATGCTGACACGGATACAGATGCAGACGTAGAAATTGTTTACGTTTACGAAGAAGATCAAATTGAGGAACAGCCTTCTGCTCCAAGTAAAGCGGGAACTGACTACGTGGAAAGTGAACACGGCCGTGAAACGAGTCAGCTCCACGCTTCACAGGCTTATGATTACTTGGGTCGCACGTACATGCACGTCCCCCAGGACTTGGGCATCAATCTGCATAGTGAGCTCGACGTTCATGATATCAAGAATTACGTACCAAAACGCTTAATCCACACGTGGAAGCAACATACAAAGCCTATTACACAAATGCGATTTATTCCCGACTCCGGTCACTTGCTTCTGTCAGCCTCAGCAGACGGTACGGCAAAACTATGGGATGTTTACCACGAACGGGAACTTTTACGCACGTATAAAGGTCATGATAAATCTGTAAATGACATTTGTTTTAATGCGACAGGACGCCAATTTCTGACGTCATCCTACGATCGATACATGAAATTATGGGACACAGAAACGGGAAAATGCATATCAAGATTCACAACAGGCAAGACTGCACACTGTATCCGATTTAATCCGGATGTTAACATCAACCACGAATTTTTGGCGGGAATGGCGGATAAAAAGATAGTCCAGTTTGACATTCGTAGTGGGGAGCAAGTTCAAGAGTACGATCATCATTTGGGTGCAGTAAATACCATCACATTCTGTGATGAGAATCGTCGATTTATAACCACAAGTGATGATAAATCACTAAGAGCTTGGGAGTATGGAATTCCCGTACCAATCAAATTTATTGCCGAGCCATATATGTATAGTATGGTACGAGCAGCACATCATCCTGTTAAGCCTTGCGTGTTATTTCAATCCTCGGACAACCAAATGGTAGTTTACGCTGCGACTGATCGATTCCGTCAGAACTGTCGTAAAGTGTTTCGTGGTCACAATAACGCTGGGTACGCGATTGACGTAGCCATCTCACCGGACGGATGCATCGTTATGAGCGGCGATACAGGAGGGTACGTTTGCTTCTGGGATTGGAAAACATGCAAAATGTGGCATAAGATACTAGCAAGTGAAACGCCAGTTGTATCTTGCCAATGGCATCCACGGGAAACTAGTAAAGTAGTAACTGGTGATTTAAATGGCGTGATCAAATACTGGGACTGAGAAGAATGCAGTCGAATAAGTTGACAAAGGGATCATGATGATAAGATTTATAAAGACTTTGATGACCTCGAGATCCATGATCTGACACGAAATTGGCCACACCTAATGTGATGAGAGCAACTTTTACGCTTTGACCACAGTAAATTTTGCGTTTGCCAGACAAGCATGCGAAAGCGCGTAGGCTCAAATTGATGAATTTCTGGACGGATCCACTTACGACACCGTTTTACGGTGTACAAAGGCTCATTTGAGTGGAGATCTAACCAGCGGACTCGATGGCTATCATCAATGAGATCAAGTGACGGAGATTCACCAAGTTTTGACCGGGTTGTATCATTTTCATGATAATGCCGACGTTCAAACGTTCCGGACGGTTTGAGGATAGATTTTCGTTTGGTCGGCGTAGAAGCTGGTTGGTTTGACGATGATGTTGACGTAGCGGAAGATGTTGAAGGGGTAAACTGTAGTGTGAGGATTGATTCGAAAGATGAACGCGCTTCAAAATCAAGAGCAGGTAAAGTTGTGAGAGAAGTATCACGATGTGGACTGATAGAATCGGTGCAACTCGATGACCATGAACACCGTGAGACGACATTTTCAAATGGAGTATTTAAAAGTGTCAGACCAGCTAACGAAAAGGTACCTTCAACAGATGGTGACATGATGGATGTGAGTTGAGTTGACGATTTACGAGATTCATCACAGACGATTCCGGAAGTTTTCATTGCAAGAACCTGATCACCAAGACATATTCCGGGAGTCATTGTGAAAGGATTTGATGAAAGATGGTCCAGTGTAGGCTGCATATTGTCCTGTGATTAAAAAACAGAGATTCGGGACGCCCCCCAAGAGAAAGATCAATGAAGATTATAATAACTCAAGAAAAATGAGAAGTGAGAGATAGGCACGCGTCAAAAAATAAAGCTTTAAGCATGAACCTTAAACCTTTAATTATACGCAACGCCGAATGGAAAAAAATCCGAAGAGAGTATATTGCCGAGGTTTTATAAGGAGGAAAACTATGAAAATAAAGGATAAAATAAAAACTTTTTTCTTCCCATAAATTCCATCCGTGATACCGACGAGGATGATAGATTCCCTGAATAAATAAATAACTTTCCAACACGCCCCCATGCAACACGAAGTCACTGCCGCAAGCGCAACCGCTACGCACCTGCCCAATCCGCTGCGACGCGCCCCTCGCACCTGCTTCCCCGTCGTCCGCACTTGCCTCCAACTCTAAACTAAGCAAGTACCACTCACCCCTCCCTCTCCCCGTTCTTTCCCCAAAAAATACCCACTCTTCTTCCTCTTTTGGTCAAGTCGCCGCGTGTTTGTAAATCTCTCAGCTTGTGATCGTGATACTTGCAGGGTGTAGTGGTGAGTGAGCGGTTTGTTTGCTAGCTGTTTGATTGACTGGCTGACTGACTTCTAGTAACACGATATGATATATTTTAAACGAAAGTAGCTTTGATTTATTCCGACAATCAACACACCTTGGCTATTTCACCGTCTTCCTTTCCCCTCTCTTCGCTCGTTCCCCTCTTTTTTCATAATGGTTATTCCTGTTCCCACGTTCAATGAATTATGTTGTTAGTATAGCTATTGTTGATAATAACACGCTCACTCACTCACTCGCATCTTTTTATTCCCCTCAACTCACTATAATATTCCCCTATTATTACCTTCCTACGTGTTAACTTTTCACTCTATACCCTGATTAATCGTGTAGGAGTGTATATATACGCGTTCCTGTCGTATCGTACCTTTGTCCCAAAGGCCTACTCAATAGTACCTAGTAAGACTACTGAGACGAATCCTATTCCTTCCCGCTCCTAATTCCTTACATTCGCTCAAGTGTCATCACACTTCAACTGTGGCTCGCGATCCATTTCATCAAAATCAATCCTATTTTAACACTGCTAATTAAACTATTCCCACTCTCACCACACATCCTCCCTTCCCACTTTCTCACGTCCACTCATCCCCTTGGCCTTGTTTATCACGTGCCTTCCCTCTAATGTTACAGTATGCTCGTGCGTTTCACTTTATTAATGTCTGCTTGTTCCACTTTATCTCCCTTTGCTACATGTAGATAATTTTCTGTTCTATACTACTTCTTCTCTTTCTCATCAACTTTTTATCCCGTTTCACTATCCTCCTCCACCACCGTTTTAACGCGTGTAACATTCATCTCAACTCTTCCCCTCAGTCTACCCTTCCCACATTCACTAGCCAGCATTCCCCTCCCTCGGATAATCTTTGCCCCACTCCCGGCGCATTTTCTTACATGCTACATTAACATTTTCACGAATTTATTTAAGATTTAGATTTTCTATTTTTCTATTTAAAAAGTTTTCAACTTTATTCATATAGCGGTATTTAGCCCGCATATCACTATATATAATATATGTACATATATACACATTCACCGTGTGTATAACGTAATGGCCCTTCCACCTAACCGGACTTCCCCGTTATATACACTTCTAATTCATCATACCTTGTGATGCTGAATAGATATCTATATCCAAATAACCCCGTTTTTCGTTGTATAGTGTAATAATCCTAGTTAACAACCTATCGCCTTACCCATGCTTACCCATTTCCAAAATGCCATTAAAACTTCTACCAAACCTGTGCGTGCATCTGCCTTTTGCCGTTTGGCAATAATGCACACAAACCTTTCCCCCCTTGGACCTGATCAAGTGAGTGACGTATTAAGCAACTCCAAGGTCCGTATACCCCTCCCCTTACAGCAAGTAATAGCGTATCAGACAATGTGGTTCAATTCGCCCCTTTAAATGATTCATAAATCGACGATGTCGTGATGACATCGATGCACGTATACTACGCAATTTTTCCCTAACCCAATCCCGTCGTAATCCTTTACGACACTGTAACCAACTTGCTACCACCCCAAAACTTCGTTCCACGCAATCGCCAACACCTCGACTGCGTTCAATATACTTAACTGAATCTCCCCGCAAGTCAAATTTAACAACTCGTCCCCGCTTCTCTCCATTCTCTTTGCCCTTTTCGGCCTCAAACGTTCCACACGCTTTCAATATCGATTTTCGTGGTAACAAAGTTATTACACTTTTCGCATCCTCTTCACTTTCATCATCTACTACCGTCGTACACTCAGACACACCATCTTCCATACTCATTGATGTTGATACTAGCGTAATTGCCTTTTCTTCGTTAATGGATTGCGCACAAAATTCCATAACAGGGAATACATCCAATATAAACGGTGCATGCTTTCGCCTTTTAATCCTGATGGTTGACGATAATGATTCTCCTCCTAGCTTAACCCATGCTTCCAGAGTTGTCTTAACTTGTGCTAAAGTTCCCACTGTTTTGCTTAATTCCTGTCGTGGTATATAACTCGGCTCATTCAACGGATCAAACTCTTCCGGTAATGCTGTCGATCGTGACCTCTGTCGTGGTAATGGTAAGCTTATCGGCCACTTTCCATTTACCGGATTAACAATTGGACTGGGTGATAACCGGAATGTTGGCAAGTATGACGGTTCATCAGGTCCAAGTGTAAAATTGACAGGCGGTCGTGTCCACGAGTGAGCAAACGATCGAGGAATATCTTCACATTCATTTAAACTTTCATTCAAACTTTCACAAGCCCTTCTCAGGTCCGGTAGTGATAAAAAACAGGCTAATTGGCTCGTTGGTGTTGCCATGACCACTTACTCAACCCCCCTCCCCCTCAAGACTCTTATTCCTTTGGTTATAAAGTCTTCAAAAATTTTTCAATTCCAGTGCTTACGTTGATATCTCAACGGTAAGTTTTGAGTATAATGTATTCGATGTATCGTTTGTTCGTTCTTTCGTTCGAGTATATAGTTTCAGGATAAAGTTTCTAAACGTTGGTTTTTGTGTAATCATTCGCGATCTAAGTGTATAGTATTCAGTGGTATCATGCCTTGCGGCAAAGAGGAAATTCTTTTTTTTCAGGGCCGCACCGAACTTCCCCTGTTTAAATAGATGTTAATTCGTGTCCTTGATCCACCCATCTACACTACTCTAACCCACCTCGTCAAATCACGGTTTATCGAGAACTTTCTTATCGTATTGTTTACCTTTGGATTCAGTTTACACATTTTCTCCCAATTTTGTTTACACTTACTTTAACATAGCCCAAACTTTCGTTTACCTTTTTCCTTCACTCCCCATGTAAAATATGTAAACACAAAATAACATCTACCATCTCTACAATTGTCAACCCTTGCGTACCCTCCCCCTCCCCTTTCTCCGCACTTTTTGCCGACAACATTTTTACTTTACCGTACTATTCTGCCAGCCATACTACTTCTCCATATTTACAACCTGAAACTAAACCCGGTAAATTCGAATGTTTTATCACATACATAAATACAAACACCCTTTACCAATTCAATTGTTAATCAACTATACCAATTCAACATGAACATGCACTTCTTCTACCTTGAATCTTGCTAGTAAACTCACTTTCCTCATCTATCACCTATATACATCTCGATCCCCACATGACGTAATGTCAACATTTTTCAAAAATACCGTTTTCGTTGAGATCTCCATAATTCTAGCCTTGCAGCAGCTCCTGCCATTTATAAGCAGTTCCTGCAGCTATCTCAGCCGTCGTTCTTGCCATTTTCGCTGCCCCTCTTCCCCTTCGTCATCTTCCAAAATATTTCGATGTTTAGCATGAGGCAATTTTTGCATGATGGACTTGTTAAAGTTTTTGGTGTTAACCCGTTTCTTCAGTTAAGTTTTGAGCAGATATGCGTCCGGTTTGTTAGGTTAAATTGTATATCCAAATATGTAGTTTTGTAATAACAACACATCTTTATGTTATATATTCTCATCCAATTCCACTTTTCCTGCTTCTTCGTCCCGTATAGTTAAAGTGTAATACTGCATTGCAATTTTTGAAAGATTTTCTCAAGTGCTGTAATATACTAATGCTTTAAGTCGTAATTTTTCAAGTCTCAACCTACGCTTGCACCCTTCTTGCTTTGCTGTCAAAAAATCTTTGGCTTTCCACAATGCGAAGTTGAGCCTGGATCTTTTAAGAAAGTGTTCTTTGTGTTGATGTTCATCTGCGACAGGATCTCCGTCAATTCTACTCCAGTAAAATTTAACTGTATGCAACGGTTGATCAGTTTCATAATCAATCCAACGAACTCGACATCTCTTTCGCTGTTTTCTCACAACCTTTTCACCTTCAATGTGATCAGTATTATGCAGTGCTCTTCTTCGTAAGCTACTTCGAGTCATTAATATTCCTCGACCAATTCTCATTGATTCCCTGTCCTCTGATCTTTCTTCTAATAACTTTCCATTAACCCCCGGTATAATACGCAACAAATAATTCCCTTGTTTCTCCAAACCTTCCATAGATTTACCATCAAATCCCTTAACTTGCACAATGGAAATAGCTTCTCTGATGTTCCACGGTAACTTCAAGGCTAGATCCATTATTAGCTTCTCCTTTAAACCTGGCTGCATGATACTCTCTTTAAACTTCAAATTTCCCTTTTCCTTTCTTTGGTAATCCCATTTCTTGATTTTTGCCTCACCCCCACAGACAATTCTTGCTCTCATTGTGTTAATCTAATCAATTTGTTAACCGTTGTTCATATAACTTCCCACAATGTATTTCCTTCCGCTATACTTACAATCTGCAAGCATTTAACCAAGTATTGTTGATTGACAAACTCACTGTAAGATTGAGCTAACGATGTTATCTACACGGTTATTCATTAATATATCGTTCCTTCTTAACACAAAATTTTGTGTTTCAAAATCGACATGGCATACCGCTTTCATGCTTTGTTCACCCAGCTCTCTAGATTTGGTGGGAAAATGTTTCCAAATCTCTTGTTCCAAGCCAGGCGATATGCAAACCCAACAAACTTCGTGAGCTAGTTTACCGGCAACCATGATGAGATAACTTTTGGTTCGCTTTTTCGTAACTTTTAGAGCAACAGTTCACTCAACAATCGTCTAAGTTAACTTGACAAAATATTGGCGATCCACCATCACCTTCATAACAAGATTTAAATGGACAATTTTTCCGATTAACCCAAATTTCATACCTACTCTCTTCATATGTTTTGTCTGTACTTCTCACCATTGAAGATCCAATGACCATATCAAGATTCAACTTAACTCATAAGGGAGGAAAATCAATTGACAGAATGCATCGAAATTCCTGGTATTTATCTAGCTTCTTAACTAGTGTACCGGATGTTCATCTTTCTACTCCTCCTATCGAATAGGGCAATATCCGAGCGACCAAGTTCATACAACCCGTTAAACATGACCTCTCAACCGGTCCTGCGGGGTAGTTCAAACGGCAATAGTTTGCCTCGGGCGACACTGACTGTCGCTCGAGTCATTGCAATCCTCGGTGTTGCACCACTCAGGCTATACTATACACTCTGATGCAAAGGTGGTTCGACACTATCAAATCGTGTTGTTACTGCTATCGTTGTTGCTCGACCTCTTCTTCCATCGAAGCTCAATTTGAGGCAACCATCTCTTTATGTTTCATTGCCCTCTCAGTATAGCTTGACTCATTCATGTTAATTGCCAGTTATTCTATATTTTGCTTCAGCATCCCGCATAAAACGCACGATTTTCATACTTGGTCGCCTGTTTCATTATTTAATTAATACGGCTTTGTAGTTAACTGAACTATCAAACATACTTTCGCTGGCGTCGGCGCACTAATCAAGACTTCATAGATCATATAGTTTAACTTACTCTTAACGGGTTGATTAACTGTCATTTTTACTTGTATTTTACCCACCGAATTCCTTCGATCCGAGGCAATTATACATGAGTATCTTTTGCTAGATATACTTAATTCATTTTTGTTGTTAACCTCGCTAGTTCAAAAAATAACAAGTACTATATCAGTCAATGCAAATGCTTCCTCATTACCCGGATCATGGGTCTAGCGCCCACGTCCTGAGCCCGAATATCTCAAGAAAGGAATACTATTAACTGCGTGCAATGCAAAGTTTTACTAACTATACTTACCCATGAAATAGTAGCTGTTTACCGGAGCGTAAGTTTTGCCTACATCCTTTACCGAACTTATTCGCAGTACTGTATCCTTGACCAACTTACACCACTTTCACAAAATATCATAATTATTCCAACCTAATACCAGATTAACTGCCTGGGGAAGAACGTACGGTATACATGATACGGTTAAGGGAAAAGTTTTACACAAATATGTAAATGGAATGTAGAACGGTTGAATATTCGAGTATGTCACTAGTACTGAAACTATGCTCCAATTTTTCTCATTCGTTGGATAATGCTAGGGTATTTTTAACGTCGCTCGACCAAAACAACATGCAAAGTAATATATGAAATAGTTAATGAGCAAACTGAAAATACTATTAAGCCAATGCAGTCCATTGATAAAGCCTGTGTATCAAATCCAAAGGAACTTAAGATAGCGGCACCAGGAATTTGTATATTCAAACCATATTTATGATCAATTAATTCCAAGTTAACGACTTCATTTACAATTAATCCTTCAAAGGCAAAGTGGAAAATTGATAAATGTTGTATCCATTTTATCGTACCTGGCATGGTTTCTCGATTAAGTAAAAAACCGGAAAATAACAGGCTGATCAACATGACGATACAACCTGTTAAGTTAGCCATGCCGGCATTTTGACATAATATTCCCACGAAAAATGAAAGTGCAGCAGCAGCTAGATTGAAGAATTCGAGAAAAAGGATAAATCTCAAGAAGTGAGACCATGTAGCGTAAAGTCCAGTCATGGGATACAGGATTATACCCATGAATATCGGGGGTATAAGACGTAAAGGTATAAAATCAAAAATTACTTTTGATATGAAGTATGCGAAGGGGTGATAGAAACCTTTTGCTCTCTCACGCATGAAAAGTAGACGTTCAGGCATAAATGTCATTAAGCTAGTTAATGAACTAAAGCCGTAGAATGCGAGAAGAAAGAAGAAGAGTCCAAGACGATTTTGAAATCCTTTGATATCATCCGTGAGGGCATAAAAGAAGTAACCTAACACGACGGATAATACTACTACTACCAGATAATGTGCCATCAAAAGTAATGGATCACGATACAAGTTTCTCCAAGTTCGCATTGATAAGATTCGAATTTGACGCAGTAATCCTACTCGATTCTTACTTGAACGATTTGTGTGGGAATGTAAATCACTGCATTGATGAAAGCTCAAGGCATTTTCTTCGTCAAGGGATTCTCTACTTTCATTTTCAAAATTTTGAAAGGACTTTTTCACAAGAATAGAGATTTCTGAGGAATTGAATTTTTCAATAAGATAGTCAATATCTATCAGGTTTTTCCGTGAGTATGAATTATGGATGCTTGAAGGTTCATTTTCAATAGTGGCGGTAGTCTTTCTTGATAATTTGACCCATTGTTGATTGACAGTGTTAGATTGATTTTGTAATAAATTTTCATCATCAACAGCGCTGGAATAATAACCTCCAGGTCTTCTAACAGCTTTACGAGAATAAGTGGATATAGTACCGAAATTTGACGGATTATGATTATCTTCGCATGTCACAAAATTTGTATTACGGCATATGCTAGGATGAGGATCATCAATTTCGGGATCACCAGCTGTGAATGTAGTCGAGGATCCTTCACTAAGGAAAGATGTAGTAATGAATTGACGGGGGAATATTGTTAGATCCACTAGATAATCTGCAATGTTGAATCCGGGAGGACATGAATATCCAATGCTGGCGAAATAGCTCTGACAAAGATTGAACGGGCCAGAGTAAACAGCATAACCTTGAGCTAATAAGATCAGTTGATCAAACATTGCGACAA
The DNA here is from genome assembly GCA_009733715.1 of Herpomyces periplanetae. Lineage (NCBI taxonomy): Eukaryota > Fungi > Ascomycota > Laboulbeniomycetes > Herpomycetales > Herpomycetaceae > Herpomyces > Herpomyces periplanetae. The sequence continues at coordinate 222,207 of WMKJ01000001.1, read as the reverse complement.
TGTTGGAACGTGGTTGATGGATGGTTAAGACGATAGTTCGATTATAATTTTTGGCTAGATTGACCAGACATTCCATAACGTTTAGAGCATTTGAAGCATCGAGACCACTAGTTGGTTCATCTAAAAACAAAATGCTAGGACATGTAACCAGTTCACAAGCAATGGCGATTCTTCTCTTTTCACCACCAGATATTCCACGCTCTTGACCACCTTCTTCAGAGCCAATTAATTTATTTCGAATGTGATAAATTCCCAATTGTTGTTCAACAATGAAAACACGCTGCTCAACAGTATTGTAGGACAAAGTTTTAGGTAAACGAAGTAGAGCGTTGTCCATGATGACTTCGTGAACGGTTAAGGTAGATAAAACAACGTCATCTTGATCCACAAAACCAATCATTTCACGGAAGTCTGGATCGGAAAATTTTTCACCGTTAATTAACATATCACCACTTACAATTCCGCGCTTGTTTCTTCTGGCAAGGATATCGAGAAGAGTTGTTTTACCGGCACCAGAGGCACCTAGTATAGCGGTAACTTGGCCAGAACCGACAAAACCCATAATATTATTTAGAATATTAGTATTATCCAAATTGTATGAAAGATCCTTAAAGGATAGAGTTATATCCTTGGAATTATCGAGTAACTTGTGAGGGATAGATTCATTATTATCATGATCATCATTGGGTAAACGAATAGATCCATGGGAACGTTGTAAGGAAATTCGACGAGAGTGGTACCATGCGGATACAATTAAGATAATAAGGATTAAGGATGAGCAAGTTATGATGATTGAAATAAGAGGAGTGTTGATGATTTTGACTGGATTGACATAACCAGGGATTTCACCACGCACGAGGCATTCTCCGGAAAAACAGGATAAGAAGATGCTTTTATCACCAAAGATGCTTCGAATGAGTAAATTTAGAAAGGGTTCGGAAAATATGGTGGAAGTTTCACCGGATTTTGTAGTAGTAGATTCAAATGTAGCGGGACCTTTGATAGACTTTTTCAAGAATTGGCCAACGTCTACAGAACCTGACTCGCCACAAAGCATTCGACCGGGTATACAGGAACATTTCATATGTTCACAAGAGTAAGTTGTAACGTTTTGGTCTGGATTGGCGATGAATTTCCATGTGCATTGGTTTAATTGACAGTAGAAAGATTCTATTTGATCAATCCAGAATTGAAAATCGCAGGTACTGGAAGAATTGGTACATGAAAAAGTAGCTTGAGGTCTACGACCAGCAAGAGTATCGAGAATTCGTTTGTTGGTAACATCACACATATGATGATTTTGGTGAATTGTAACACCACCAGTGTGACAAACAGCTTCTAATCCATTTGGAACCAATGAATTACAAGCGGTATTTTGAATGCATACATTGCAATTAATACCTGCCCATCCATCGTCACACGTACACGATGAGTTATTACGCAGTTCACGATTTTTTCCCTTGGCTAAACTCCCACAAAGTGGATCAGCACAATCCGAACCTCCAAAGCCAGGTGGACAGGTGCATGTACCGGTTGAAGGTCTACAAGAAGCATACTGCAAGCAAGAGAATTCTTCAAGATTGCAATTGAAGCAAGGGGGACATTGGTCAAGATGGCCTAATGGTGAAGATAAAGATTCATGAATCCATAAAAGGTCATCCAGGGAGGAATTTTTGGATGAGGATGAGATGAAATTTGCAAAGTTTAGCCATATCCAGATGGAAAGGAAAATATGATGAAACTTGAGACGAGGTATCAACATATTGGAGTTAATGGATAAGAAATGGGGGTATATGGATGTGAAGTATTTACCGAGTTCCTTTAATACTGAGAACTTGTAGTACGAGATCAAAGGTAGGGATAAAACGGGGGAGTCTTTTTTAAGTAAAACTTGAAATAGAATAAAATAAACTTTGATTAGCAAAAAAGAAATAATGGTAACGCTAATCTATAGATTTATGTAAAATCTGTAGATGATTTTCCCGAAGAGTTAGCAAGTTCACGAATAATAAACGCTGAATATGATGAAAGAAGAATAACGAAGATGATGATGTATTAAGAGAGAGGTAATGGAGATCAAAGAAAGAAACTTTTCAAGAGAATACAAACATTACATAGCCCGGAATTTGGATAAGTTTAGTCTAATGTGGATACGGAGAGGAGAATAGCTAGTAAAAACCACGATGTTAGTTCATACGAAATGGTTAAGGCGTGAGAATGATGATGTTGTGTAAAGAACAAGTGTAGAATGATGGTGGATAAATGAAGAGGGAAAGGTTTAAAGTTTTGCGATAGGGTATCGTGACGGGCTTAAGAGTGGAAGTTGGCGTAGAGATACCTTTTAACCAAAGTTACTGGCGTATGAAAGAGTGGTGAAAGGGAATTTGTGTATTGATCGATTTAAGTTGATCAGATGTTGTACTAGTTTGCGTGATGGGGTGGTTTGTCGACTCCAGGCTAAGTGCGGATTGGTTTATAAGTGTGTAAACAAGAATGAATATTGTTCCAACGCCAAAATTTGTAAAAACAGTCAAGAATTATCAATCGTCTCTTGCAAGGGTTTTAATCATGAATTCTTCATAAGAGAATGATTTTTGGATGAATTTTTTACTTTGGGCTTTATATTAGTGCATAATTCACTATCATGATAGTTCAACTTGTCCTTTAGGCTGAAGATATGAAAGAATGTTGCTTGTTTTAAAGTTGAAAAATACACTTTTTCATGATAAACGCATATTCACCGACTATAAATCAATGAAACCTACACAAAAATGATCTGGCTACTTTTGAAAGATAATCGTACGAGACGTAAATGCCATGTTTTAAAAACTTATCATCTCCCACTAAAATGACCTTGTATGGACATTTCGGATTCATTGTCTACAAAGATTAAATGACATACACGATCAGGTTTTACTTTATTGCTTGCTTGATTAAGATATCTCCAATATGGTTACTGAATTATGCCAAAGAAAATCACGGCTGTATACAAGACAAAATAATTTTCCATCAGGTTAACAAAGTGGACCAGATTAACCCTTCAATATACATCCTGGAAGTTTATGATCAAAACTAGAACTATTCATCTTAATACTAAATACCCATTAATATAGATTCTAACTGGGATTTTAATTACTAGAACCTTTTATAGACCGCCAAAAAGTTTTCAAGATCGATATTTCATGTGAAACATTATCATGAAATTTTGAAAAACAAACACTCTCCTCTTGACCGCAAAACTAGCCTGTCATTCTTGGAATTATTTTGCTCTATGGTTCTCATGCTCATCTGCTAGATTACACCAAATATTTAGCACAATATTTTGGATTTGTTGGGGTTTGGGGTGCCTAAATTGTAGGATTATTTCATAATTCATTAGTTATTTTGCTGCGTTGGCAATTAATGATGTACACTTTTACCTAATATGGAAAAATCTTGAGGATCAATTAATATTTAGAGTTTCTGGTTAATGTAGATTCACGATACTTGATCCGCCGCTAAAGATTGTTTCACAGGGAAGAATATATATTAAATGATAAGTTATGAATGTGTAAGTTGACCTGATCATCTCTAGTAAGATGTTGACAAGACTATTATGAAGTTCCATTAGTCGCAAGCTGTATTCTAGCTAGAGTGGAAAATTTATAAACTCGACTCTTGTCACGAATTAAGTGGGTTAATTCACTCCAATATCAAGGATTAATTGGCTGTAGCTTGCATTAATAGCCAGTTTTGGTGTGGCAAATATACCGTAAATACGATTAAATATAACCGTAGAAATTCTTTTTTCAGCATAATTCAAACACTCTGTTATCTACGAAGAACAAATTTTATTTTGATTTAGTGATAGAATATTGAAATTTAGTTAATAGCCGGACCATCATGGAATTCACGGGTTTAATACCAAAGTTTGAGGTCGAAAGTGTACGTTGTTAATTATATATATATTTTCGCCCAAAATCTTGAATAATTTAATCGCATTTAGGAGAAACCATTTTTAATGACAATATGAGCAAATAGTGGATGGACAAGTATGAAAATATTTGCAGGTATAACTTGGCTGAAACTTGTTGTGACTCTGTGTCACTGAACCAGCTAGAGAAGCTGTCCGATAATAAATCATCACGATTGATTATCGACTACTCTCGAAGATTAGATTATGGATCGATTCGTGGTTTAGAATCTCTACGAAATAGGCTAGCCAACTTATATTCGGCCAAATCCGGCAAAATTCCTCTGACCAAGGAAAACATATTAACTTGTGCCGGAGCTATTTCTGCTAACTTTATAGTACTGTATAGCTTGATTAAACCAGGTTCACATGTAATTTGTCATTATCCAACTTATCAAGCTCTGTACACAGTACCTGAGTCTTTAGGAGCCAAAGTAGACTTGTGGAAAGCCGATGCATCAAATCAATGGATTCCAAAATTCGAAGATCTGAAAAGATTAGTACAGCCTTGTACTAAATTAATTATACTGAAGTAAGATATATAAATTTGGCAAAAAAGCACCATTTTCATATTTCCTTGATTGTAAAATTTACTAACGGCAATTTACATGTTTTGATATATTCAGTAATCCAAATAATCCAACGGGAGCTCTACTACCAAAATCTCTCTTAAGAGAAATAGTTAAACTTGCTGAAGAGAAAAATATAATTATATTATCTGACGAAGTTTACAGGCCAATATTTCATTCCGTAGGTCCTCAGGAAGAAGAATTTCCTTCATCTATCATATCTATGGGATATAATAATGTGATAGCAACCGGTTCACTGTCCAAAGCTTATTCCTTAGCGGGTATTCGGGTGGGATGGATAGCTTCGAAAAACTTATCCATCATAGAACAATGCGCCGAAGCTCGTCATTATACGACATTATCAGTGGGACAATTTGATGAACTAGTGGCGGACTTTGCGCTGGGAGAAGATGTAATTCATAATTTGTTGTTACGAAACATTAAATTAGCTCGTAATAATTTGGAACGTTTAACCCAATTTATAGATGAGTTCAAGAAGTGTATAAACTGGGTTAAACCAATTGCCGGGACTACAGCGTTTATTCAATTTCATAATAATGGAAAACCCGTTGACTCGAAAAAGTTATGTGAAAATATTTTGGGTGAAACTGGTGTATTATTTGTACCTGGAAAGGAGTCTTTTGGTGATGAATGGGAAGGGTACGTACGTATAGGATACTGTTGCAATGAAGAAACCTTGGAGAATGGATTAAATGAGTTACGAAAGTACTTTAAAGAAAATGATATCATGGATTCTGAACTAGCGAAATAGGGAAAACCTTGGCTTAAAAGCTCCAGATTCCAAATTAACATGATACTTAGACACGATAATAAGACAAAACAAGAACCATATGTATATGTGCAAAGCCCAAAACTTTATAATATTGATATATAGAAAACATGTAGTTAAATCCTTTGCAAAATTTGCGCTGATTTAGCCAAATTCCTTTCAAGCCAAACGCTCAACACACCAGACGAAAACGATTTCCCCTTTCGGTAATGTCCAGCAAACCCAGAAGCCGCGGCCCAGCTGAAACACGACACTCCAGACGAAACACACGTGACTCTGGGCCTGCATCACGTGTCTGGGTTGGGAGGAGTTAAGGAAATGGTTTGGGTTTGCAGACAAATTGAACGGAGGAAATGGGACGGGTGGAGGGTTAGAGGAAGTGTGGATTAATGTGTTGTTGTTTTTAAAGAAATGGAATGGTATATTTCATGGAAAGTCAACAAGTTAAGTTATAATGAACCAATATTTCCAACAATTATTCCAACAAAATGTCAGTGTATACTGTCGGTGTGTATTTAGTGGGAATTTCGAGGAATGTAAAATCACTAACGGGTAAGTGTATACATTTAATACCTCATATTAACAAGCTCACAAGGTATATTTTAATAGTTTGATATTCAAGTTAATGCTAACTTGGATTTATTATCGTTTATTGAAATTAAAACAGCTTAGAGAAAACCAAATCGTTAAAGCTACAAATTTAATATCCTCACTATCACTTTACCCAACATTCATCACCAATGAAATTTCATTCATACATACAATAAAATTTTGAATATTCAACTTACTTCGTGTTAATGGAATCGGGATAATGTTAAAATGGCTAATACAAATTTATCTCAATCCCCTCGATTATGGAATTCACTTAAATTTAACAAGCAAACTATACTCTCCATATCACTGGCCATGGGAATTTTCACCATTTACACCTTAACCAAATTATCGTCATTTACATTATCACCAAAATTCGGTTTACGTCGAAGGAATGCAGTCAGTCGGCCAAAAAGAAGAGGTTTCCAAAATTCATTTCAATCGCCCAATAGAACACCCAACGCCGGACCTCAGTTACCCCAATGCGCTTTCGTTAGCCTAGAGGGTGAATTCATTTACATTGATCGAACCATCGTAAGAATTACGGCTAATCTTTTCCCTTACACTCCCTATGTATTATCATGGAATCGTTATATCTTATCACAACGTTCGGATATCCGAAGAATCATGATGAGACAACGAGGTGAAAATGATATATCGGAAGAAGTTATGTCTCTTGTATATCGAATGTACCTTGCTGCTCTTGGTACTGCATACGCCTACGAAAGATGGTTATGGGATTGGACTCACGATGAAATAGACTACAGTTTACGAAGATATGCATCTCAGCTAGACTTAACAAACGATCAAACTGAAGCTTTACTTCGTGACTCCCATCGAAATTTAGACATGGCCGTACGTCATGCTCAACGACATCTAGAAGGACGTAACAGATCTGAATTACTAGGCTCAACTAATCTAGTACCCCCTACCAACACAAACCCCAGCGATACCCTTCAATTAATTGATGTAACGGGAAATTCTTCCCATGGAGAAAGTAGAATTATAGAAGATTTAGACGAATACGCTCTAACAGACGATGAAGAGTCCATAGGCGTAATTGGCAGGCATTTCTGGAGCAACCAAACTAACGACTCTAATAATGATGCCAAAGAATTTAAAGAACTTCTCTACTTTATCGCCGTCGATCAAGCCCGCAACGAAGGCCAAGTTCATTGGGGAATTTCGTGTAATTCTTGCAACGTGAAACCAATACGAGGAACTCGATGGAGATGTGCAAACTGTTCCGATTACGATTTATGTTCAGATTGTGAAATGACAAATCGGCACATCAAAACACACATTTTTTACAAAATAAAGATACCGGCTCCGTTCTTTGGTCATACTCGACGAGGTCAACCCGTCACTTATCCCGGACGACCCGAAATCCTATCCCCCGATGTACCAAAGCCCTTGAAAAAGAAACTCTTAAAGTTAACCTTATACGACAATAAAGATATAGATGCACTATACGACCTTTTTTCATGTTTGGCTAACCTCGCTATTGAAGATGACATTAATGGTATTGGAGGGGCAATAGATCGAGATGCATTCAATCGAGCTTTACTCCCCGCTACGCCCGGTCATTATCCTAGGCCAAGCTTAATATTCGATAGGATATATCACTTCTTCGATATCAATCAAGATGGTATAATTGACTTTGAAGAATTTGTCTTAAGTGTGGGATGTTTGCATGCTAAATTAAAGTATGGAAATAAATTTCGACGTGTATTCCAAGGCTTCGATTTCGATGGTGATGGTTTCGTATCACGTCGAGAATTTATGAGAATGTTCCTTGCATATTATACCATTCAAAAGGAGTTAACCAGAGATTTAATAACACAACAAGAAATTGATCATGGATTAGCCGCTGCTATGCGAACAATTTTATCAACTAACCCCCTTAGCTCTATATTCACAGCTTCATCAATCGATTCGTATGAGCAAGTCCACTCTCTCGGTTCAAAGTTAGAATCTAACAGTGCAATATTTGAAGATAGTTTAAATTGGGCTGATCAAGATACTATCGAGGTAACATCAAGGATTAATCAATCTAGACAATGGAATTCTCGAACATTTTACGACCAACAGCGAGGAAGATGTTTATCCCGTTCACAACTTCGGATATACAGAGCGACTGAAGATGCATGGCAGAAACAAGGACTTTTAATTGGCAATAGTCAAAATAATTCAAGCAAAACATTTCTCCCCCGACTTTTCAAGGTTAAACGTGAAAGTAAACGTACCAATGCATGTCTCTCTCCAAATGTAGCATATGAGGAGGTAGATTATGAATCAACAGATACATCATCGTCATCAGATTCTGATAATTTATGGTGTGGGTATAAAGTCCCCGAGCGGGAGTTGGATTTGGGTCGAGATATAATGTATCAACTGGTTCGACAAGGTGTTAATGAGTTACTTGATCCTCTTTTCCTGGAAAAAGAGTTAAACTTAGTTCAAGTGAGAATATCAAAACAAGCCAGGAATAAATGGAAAATGGAGATTGATCAATTTAACCAAGCCCGAGAGCAATGCTTAATAGAATCGCTTATCTACGCTCAGGCTTTACTTCATGTTGACTCGAATTTACTGTCCATTGAGGATACATTGGAATCTCTTTATCAAAATAATCGTGATACACTTAACTTCAATGAATGGAATACCCAGAAGTATGCGTCTCATCCATCCGTAAAGCCATTGATTAATCCTCATATTGGAACTAAAAAATCCGGTAACAATGAATTGTCATGCAATGATGATACAGCTGATGACCTCCTTTGTGACACTAACCTATCACAATATGGTGGACCGTCAAGTTCATCATTACATGAGAATTCTCATCCACCCAACAACCACATGAAAAATTATGCTAGGCGTGTTAAGTATAACAGTAAATTACGCATTGAGCAGAATAAATCTCAAGCATCATCTGGAATTTGTGAACCGCTTCCCCTGCGATATATTCGCTGGTTGGCTGACTTGGAGTTAATGGAAACAAAAGACATGAAGCATCTCCCATCACTGGATGCTGCCTATATAACAACAATGGAATTTGAAAGGTTTATGCTTGATATTGGATGTGCGGGTGGGTTCATGGAAGGATGGCTAGATATTGGGGGATTATGATTCGAACAGGCCTCCATAATTGAATTTAGGTAGTCAGTATTGTCTAGTTAGCTTGATCGAAACAATTGCCGCTTGAATGAGATTATCACAGTAAATTATCAATTCATCCGTGCTAACAGATCGCCTGGTATGCTGATAGATGCAGTATTAAACATTTGCTATAATCATGACTGGGAAGGGTTGTGTATAGGTGCGCACGGGAGGAGGGAAAGATACTTTAGAAATTGCATGGTTTATTTGATCGGTTGATTTTTTACTCACTACTTTGAACATTTGTACGTACGTACATGCATATAAATATATGTACCACTTTAACGCTAAGTTTTACTTGGTTTAGGGACAGTTTTCCTCTCCAAATGTCATTTAGCCGGGTAAAGTTATTAGAAGTTATTCGTTAGGAATGGCTGTTAAAATACATTTTGCACGTAGTAGAATCATTTTAATAACTATATAATAAATATGTTTAGATAGTATGTCAAATTTCAACATGATCATGATTTTCATGGAGAATTTTCCGAGATTCAAGTATACGTTACTGCAACATTTATTTATTGAGTATGGATTGAGAGAGATTGTTTAATACATATTTGCTGTACAATATGTGTAGACCTTTGCATCAAACAAGTAAATAATCATTGGCGATCGGTTTAACGTATTCAAAAAAAATGTGAACTTGATGAATACGGTATGCATAACAACTAATCTTTAGCTTTTATTTGGTAAAAATGGAGAAAGTTTCACTATAATTAGTTCCAATAAAGCGTAATTCCAAAACAAAGTATCCTTAATATTATACTATAATAGGTTACAAGGGAGGTTATAATGACTATTTAATAAGTCCCTATACACCATTAGAGCGATATACATGGTGGAAAACACTCTTATTTACAAGGTACAGGTAGGGCGAGTTCATCCCACATAAAGTTGCACCTGATAATTGGATCAAGTCAACTTCATGCACATGTGCAAAATCTTTCCAATATATACATGGGACAGCTTTGCCATTTTTCACGATAAACCCAAAATCAATCAGACAATTCTTCATTTTCCCGTTTGGGAAATTTTTGGGAAATCCCACTGGGGAACAACTATTCTCCGGCAACGGGAACAACCATTCTCCGCGCCACACTAGCACCCGACGTGCTGTGGCGGTGCAACGCACAAAATGTATAAATTCATCTTCGCCTGCACGTTTTGACTTTTCCCTTTTAGATTTATCTTTTTCCTCTTTTTTCTCTAATAAGGTCAAGGTGTCGTGAATGGAATTTTCAAGTTTCGCGCAAAAGGGTGCTTGGATCATGATTTCGCTACAATCTTCTCTTCAATTGTCACACTGCGAGTCTCGTCGCGTTATACCGCCCTTCTAGCTACCATACGTGAATTTAACGCGTTAGCTACGGCTTTTTTTTAGACTCAATTGTCCTGATCATACGTCACATTAGCGTTAAACATTTTAAATCTATATACCAGCTTATGCTGACAATGAATTCACACTTGCTTAGCTTCTCAAGTATGATGGAATCTTTTAAAATCCTCCAGAATTTACACTTCAACTTACTCTTCTGTTTGCCAATTTCATTCTTAATTCTGTTACCCTGCTGGAACAATTTTTTCTCAGATGAATCATTTAGTAGATCTTTTTCTTTAATGACCACCACCACTATTTCGTCAACCTGACCATGCCTTTCCCCTTGTTTGTTGAATAAGTATATTCAAGCTATTTTAGCGAATGTTTTATGGCCTAATATCTTGCGTGGTATGCTGTAACAACGTTGCACAACTTTCATATCTGTTCTTCCCTTCTCCTCTTTCCCTCGGCCTTTACGCACCTAAATCTTTAGTTCGCCCGTGTACGCCGAACCTTTCAAGCTTCTACCTATCCTGAAACTTTGGTTAACATGCCAATAGCTCATCGCGAACACCACCCCCGTGTTGTAGACTTCCGCAACTAAATTTTACTAGCATATACTCTTCACTAGTGAATTCTAATAACTCACCATTACTTTTAATCCTTGCTTACTGGCCAAATTCAAAAGTGCCCTCGATACACCATTTTGGCCTTATTTGACAAGGTTCCGTATGCTTCATCCCAAATATTTGGATCCCCGGCCTACATTCTCCAAATCAAAATTTATCCTTCTCACATTCCATATTGCGATATCTGTGGCCTCAGTTTACCTTTTCAATATCATCTCTTTTGATGCATTTATCTATCTATATCGGAGGCCCCTGTGATTGTTTCTTTCAGATTACTTTTAAATTTGCTAAAAATATTAATATACCATCTGATAATTTTCAAAGTTTCACTCGACTTTCCTATTCCCCTTCCGAAACTTCCCGTATCTTTCTTGCATCTATCCCATTCGACAACCCGCCTACTTTAACGTCCGAAAACTCTCTCGGTTGCTTATTGGAACAAGTGTTTCAATTTTGTCTTTGACAATAGCTATTCCCATACATTAATGTTTGTAATCCATCATTATCGCCTCGAAGTGTTCCTTCATCCCCTTAGGGCTAGATAATCTTTTCCAGACTTCCATTTGATACCATACGCCTAGTTCTAAATCGCTCCGTCTTTCTTTGATTTCCCTACACGGCGACCTGCTAATCAACTACCGCGCTGTTCTCTAATCCATCTTTCTCTTCCTTCCTACCCCGCTTATTCCCCTCTTATTGCTTTAAACACATCCTCATTTCATTCAAAATATGCATTCTATCCACTACTTCATCTCTCTCCTCACCATCGTCTAGTTTACTAATTATTTTTGCTTATTCCCCATCTATCACAATCCTTTACAGTGGGTGGTAACAGATCACGAATCTATATCGAACAGAGTTAGATCATATCTCATCAACTTGATCTCAATCGGTTAGATACATCTTACTTTTGCTCGCTTGGTTTTGGCCATAAAATTTCCGTTGGGGCTCATAGTTTTAGGCTACTGGTTCACCTTTGGATGATTAACTTGACTTAAAATATATATACTTTATTTGTCAATTATTGCCCGGACACCTAATTTGCGAATTTTTGTGAAATCAGAGTAACACTGATTTTATTATTCTCGAGTTAAATGCTTTATTTCTCAAATGACCCGTACAGGCGAACATAGTTGAATGCAATGGCCGTGTTATTCTGACCTAACGGACGGATGAATGTGGACACATACCTAACCGTGGCCTCTTGGTTATTATATTTTCAAGTTTCAATAGCGTGCGGTAAACGTCATGTGATAAAAGGTTTGATAAAACTCAATGGTTTAGTGTTTAGAGCTCTATTTATCTTTTGCGACCGACATATTTTCGTCTAAGGCTTGTTTATTTTCTTGAAGCAATTGTCAGGTCACATGCTTTTTCGCAGACAGACGTCTTAAGAAAAATTATTCAAGGAAGAGTTGTCTCTTACGCTTTATTAAACTATTACTGGTTCGCGTCGGTATCAACTTATACATATACACGCATACGTTAACGCTACAGCAAGCACACGAGTATTTAGAGGCGTTAAATAAATATTTCTGTAATCGCGTTAAGGTGTGGAGATTGGAAAAATTGAAAGGGTGTGAAGGTTGTTGGGAGATTTTAGTTTATTGGGAAATTAAGGGATTTTTAATTCGGGGAAGTGAGTACAAGGTTCGATTGGAGAGGGAAAAGGTATACGGAAAGGATAAGTGAAGATTGGGCCAATTGGTTGTTGAATCTCACTGTAACGGGCTGACTTGAGAGGAAGCTGAGGGGGGTTGAAGTCGAAGGAATTAAATTTTTAACGGAATGGGGAATCAAGTTTCTAAACGACATCAGGAGTCGTCGGATGGATTAGAAGGTTGTCAAGGGTCAGTGTCTAATGAACTCAAACAGAATTCACGATCGTTACGCCAGAGTTTAAAAAGATCAAAATGTCATAATAAACAGAGAGATTGTAGTAGCTCACCTTCACGGAGGAGATATTCTTCATCAACATCACCACCACCACCACCACCACCATTACCACAAGCACCAGCTACAAAATATTCAGGACCTCATATTTCTTTACTGCACGATATTTCCAATGAGTCAATTCGGGAAAGTTGTGAAAAAATCGATAAATACAATACTACGGGGAGAAGTAGTACATCCGTTATGACATCGACTGCTGCTGAGATTGCGGGAGCCGGGACAGCGACGACGGGATCAGGAAATATTCAGAATGTATCATATTCTCTGTTACGTGAAAGAAAAGTTATGATGAATCCAACGCAGTTAACCCTGTTATCTCAGGATTCCGGCAGGCCGGGAGACTGGGAAAAGGACTTTAAGGGAACAACAAGTACAAAAGGGGAGAATAATCTTGATGAAGGAAATGATTATAAGAGCAAGGGAGATGAAGTTAAGCCTAAATCTTCGATACTCATTGGTGATACAGGATCAAGTTTACCAGGAATAACCAGTGTTACAACAGATATGAGTAGCAATACGATGACTCTAGGAGTTGATAGCGGTGGTAGTGGTAACGGGATACAAGAAAGTGAATTAGATGATTTCATAGTGAGATTATTGGAAGCGGGATACTCGGGTAAAATAACCAAGTCAATCTGCCTAAGAAATTCCGAGATACTTTCAATTTGTTCGGCCGTACGAAAAGTATTCCTGAGTCAACCTGCGCTGTTAGAATTATCACCTCCGGTCAAGATAGTTGGGGATGTTCACGGACAATTTCTGGACTTGATTAGACTTTTTGAAATGAGTGGATTTCCTCCCGAGAGTAATTTTCTTTTTCTAGGCGACTATGTAGATCGTGGAAAGCAAAGCTTAGAAACAATTCTGTTGCTCTTCTGTTATAAGTTGAAGTATTCACAGAATTTCTTCCTTTTGCGCGGTAATCACGAATGTGCAAATGTTACCCGCGTTTATGGATTCTACGATGAGTGTAAGCGACGTTGTAACGTGAAAGTTTGGAAAGCGTTTATCGATGTTTTTAATACTTTACCTATTGCTTCGGTGGTTGCTCATAAGATCTTTTGCGTCCATGGAGGTCTGTCGCCACGACTTTCGAATCTTTCGGATATTCGAAGAATTGTTAGGCCGACTGATGTTCCTGATCATGGGCTTCTTAATGATTTATTATGGTCTGATCCCGCCGACATAGAGAATGATTGGGAAAATAATGAGCGCGGTGTAAGTTATTGTTTCGGAAAACGAGTTATAACAAACTTTCTCGCTCGTCATGATCTTGATCTCGTATGTCGAGCTCATATGGTCGTAGAAGATGGGTACGAATTTTTTAGCGATAGAGTACTCGTAACCATCTTTTCTGCTCCTAATGTAAGTGAATTGGTCTTTATATCTTATTTAAAAGTTTGCTGCTTTTTATAAACTTTATATTGACATATATATTTGACAGTATTGCGGTGAGTTTGATAATTGGGGTGCAGTTATGTCTGTTAGCTCCGAACTACTTTGTTCGTTTGAATTATTAAAACCTCTGAGTTCCAGCGCACTTAAAAATCATTTTAGAAAACGCAGAGCAAAAAAATCTTCTTTTTGTGATTCTAACGTTTCCGTAAGTAAGCTTTGATATTTACACTGGATTTTTACTCGTTTGCTTTACTCATTTTACCATGAATTTTTAGGCATCCCTGAAAGTTTAGAAGTTTCTGCCGACATACAAGCTTTTTTTTCACATTACCAATTTTTTCGTAGTGTAAAAGCACCTCAAAAGTGTTTCCAAGTCTACAATATATTCCAGCGTAGATGAGTTTAACCCGCCGGTATATTGATCTTGGGGAATGTTGGTGTATAGATAAGCCGGGGAATGTATTAAGACAAGCGCAATCCCAGGACAGCCTGCTTACTGATTCACTAACATATTGCACGAGACATGTATGGATGTGAAAGGTTAACTATAGACAGGTCCGGGTACACTAACAAGTTTAGCAATATTCATGTCGACGATGTGAAGCTGCATTTACCCATTTTAACATTTGTCAAAAGAGATTTTTGTGCGAAGTTTGGGGCACCGCCACCGCTCACCGGCTCATCTGTTTCTCCGCTGGTAGCCGCGCCACAGCTCGCTTACGTCGCAGGTCGGTGACGTAAGCGAGGGAAAATGGTGTCTAGCGGGCTTATGTAACCGCGCACTAAATAAAAATTCCCAGCCGTGAATTTTGGTGAAGATTTTAGGGAGGCCTGCGGGTGTAAAGGATACTGGATTGGTGATCGACTATGTTCGTGAAGGAGAAGGAAAGTCTAAATTAATTAATTGATTATTTCGATATTCATATCTTCGGCACAAAGCGCGGCGCTGTTGAATTTTGGGGATCTTGTACCATTTTTATAACTTTCTTCAATAACCCCGGATCAAGCTACATTGAAGAGTGTATACGCACACGCACTCGCACACACGCGCACTCCCACACCATTTTAAACGTACGTGGTTATACTCTAACGCAAATTTTCATTTACAAGCAATGATAATTATAGCAAGAAAGTTGTGTACTCTTCAAAACATTTATCTATACTAAAAGTTTTTTCACACTTTTAATTAACTCACCTCTATACCTTCAGCTTAGAATTATCCTTATATATTATGGCCGACGCTGGTAGAGGTGGTTTTGGTGGTCGAAGTGGTGGTGATCGTGGTAGAAATCGTGGACGTGGTCGCGGTCGTGGGCGTGGTCGTCGTGGGGTGGGAAAATCGGAAGAAAGCGAATGGCAACCTGTCACTAAACTTGGGCGTTTAGTTAAAGCAGGTAAAATCAAAAGTATGGAAGAAATGTATTTGCATTCAGCTCCCATCAAAGAGTATCAAATAGTGGATTTTTTCCTTCCAAAATTAAAGGATGAAGTAATGAAAGTGAGTAATTACAACATTGAACCCTCCCCTTACCAGTCTACATCATGTTAACTTGGTTAACTTCACCATACCATACCGTATAATTCTAGATTAAACCTGTTCAAAAACAAACCCGCGCCGGCCAACGTACTCGTTATAAAGCTATCGTTGTCATCGGCGACTCGGAAGGTCACGTTGGTTTAGGTATTAAAACTTCCAAAGAAGTAGCAACGGCTATTCGTGCTGCAATCATTATTGCAAAATTGAGCGTCGTGCCAATTCGTCGTGGGTACTGGGGTACTAACCTTGGTGAACCTCATTCTTTACCTACCAAAGAAAGTGGAAAATGTGGTAGTGTTACCGTTCGTGTAAGTTTATTTCTTTTTTAATCCAATCTTTTCCCAAAATATACCTTTCCCTTATAGCAGGCATTTAGCTTTTACATACACACCTTTTTCCCATCCTTATGCTAATCAAAATTCCCCTACCTCTAATTGTTTTAGCTTATTCCTGCTCCACGTGGAACTGGTCTAGTTGCCTCACCCGCTGTAAAACGTTTACTCCAATTAGCCGGTGTTGAAGATGCGTATACCGCTTCAGCCGGTTCGACCAAAACGTTGGAAAATACGTTGAAGGCTACTTTTATGGCAGCATCAAACTCTTACGGGTTTCTCACGCCTAATTTATGGCGCGAGACCAAATTAACTCGTAGTCCATTAGAAGAGTATAGTGACGTGCTAAGTGGAAAGCCTGCTAAATATTAATATGTTTAATTTGTTCTTATTTAACTCGTCGATAACCAGTCAAAATTTTCGATGCCCTTGCACTGCTTTCCCTCCCCATTCAATTTCTCAAACGATTGCACTCTACTCCACCTCCATTAACGTGTGTGCATTCGTACGTGCTCGCATTTATTATCTTCGTGTGAGCACTAGTTCGCTCGCTCGTGTAATCACGGAATTGATGCAGGGTGTATACGTAGTTTTATTTGCAACACGATACATCTCATGGGTAATTCGCCTGTCAGTAAATTTTTCAATTTGCCAACCCCATAAAGGTTTAATCTCGGGACGTGGGTTAACCCTTTTCTATCGATGCCTGCCTTATCTTTAATCGATATCTAAAATCCTCGCCACTATACATTATCGTTGTTTAACCAATCGTCTACACGTCCACTAAATGTGCTATGTGTTAGCGTATTTTTTCCTTATTATGTATAACCTTGTCGTGTAAGGTTTTTATAACCAACTATTTAATTACTTTGTTCTGGCCTTGCGGAACATTTCCCGAATTCATCGTTTCCATCCCAAGTTAACCCCTTGTTAACCAACGTACAAACCCCCGCTGCATCATTTATCCGAACTACGTCGCCACCTCCCACGTGACCATGTGAGGGCGGAAGCGCGTGAACTCACGCGCACACATCTTCCATCTGCCGTCCAACAGTTCCTGCGTCACACAGTCCACTACTTTTCTCTTGCTCTGGAAACAATCCTCCCGATAACATAATCTTGACGTAACGGGTTGGACGATTTTAATTATCGTTCTGCTTTATTCACGTGCGTATGCGCGTGTAACTGCACTCGCTGACTCGTTTCATTTATTTACGTCTATTCAGAAATTAACGTGACCCGCTATCTCCGAGTCACGTTGACACTTACGGAGTGCGCCACGCTACGCCACAGTAAGTTTTTCCGTTGGGTTCATGCAGTTAACCTTTTCCTTTTTTCCCCTTGGAAGATTTCCTACGTGTTCCACTCCACGTTCAAGTGGATCGATCGTTCATCATGTCCTTCCGATTATGCCTCCCCGAAAACGGAAGTATGCCATAAGTTCGTGTACCCAAGTCGATGATCTAGTTAACTTGAACGATGAAACGTTGAAAAAAGGCACAAAATGTGAACGTGAAGTACAACCACCCCGCTACTGGTGTTTCAAATCTGAAGGCCGTGATCGATATGTTAACGGTGTTAACGTCAAATTTACCATTGATGATTTACAGCGTGTCAGCCTTGAAGGTTGTAATATCCCCAACCCCACCACTAATGATACACCGGGTGAAGAATGGTCTGGTGTACGAAATTATGCGGCAAGAAATTTTATGATGCAAATGAAATGCGGTGATCTAGGCTTCTTTTACCATTCAAACGTTCCTCAACCCGGTATCGTCGGTATCTGTGAAATTAGTGAGGAAGCCTCCCCTGACAGTATGTATTCCCACGTTCCCTTTCACAATATACACTTTTTTTTTTTTTAATTTTTCTCCATATCACATTCATTTCTACTCCCTTACACAAACTTGTTAACATCCACATCGCACCTTGCATGTACTTGCCCCTACGCACACATTCACTCTCGCTTACACGTCTGTCCACATTAGTGTCAGCATTCGACCCTACTAGCGTTTATTACGATGTTAAATCTACGCGTGATAAACCACGCTGGTACTGCGTCAAAGTACGTTTCCGCCAAAAATTCCCCGAGTGCATACCCCTGTCCACCCTTCGCGCTGAAGCTCTCAATAACGGCCCATTATGTAAAATGATGGTTGCCAGCATGCGAAGACCCCCCAGTGTCAGTCCAGTTTCCCCCGATGAATGGTCCTTCATTATGAAAATCGTCAACAAAAATATCGTCTCCCCCCCCAATGCACAAATATCTCTGTCTCCCGAGTAATATTATTTTATACATTAAATTTATTTAGTTTGGCCATACCCAGCATTCCTGTGTGTACAGGTGAAGCTAGTGTGCGTATATGCATACGTATACACGTACGTATACCTGGTATAAATACCCTTTTTTCCCCAATGCACGTACAGACCACTAATGGTTGTGATAAACCTGTTGTAATAATAATTAATTAGGGGTAAGGTCATCAATACAAACCTCAATATATTCAACGCATATATGTATATTTTTATATAAATATACAAATATATGAAAACGAAAGAGTTACGTGTCAAGCAAAAATCTAAATCTATGGATGTCCATTTAGAATCTTAAAGCACAGACATTTTCTGTTTTCGGAGTCATAATAACAAGGTTAGTATGCGATATGTATCGGTGGATGAACTACTGAGTGGACAGAATCTCTTGTTCATGCCATCCACGATTACCAGTAAAACTATTGGGCTAAACAACACGGAACATTGATGCGTACAAGTGGTTATCTCCGAAGTTAAATAATACAACGTTCGTATTGTCCGATAAAGGATAATTATATCCCAAAAAAAAGCAAAGTTGTTGAGAACCATATCTGAAAATGGCAAGATGCATGCAACAGTTAATAAAATTTGTTGAGAAAAGATGCACAATTTCACGCTAAGCAATTGGTGAGTATTTCGACGTATGGCAACGCTGATAATGAAGTGACTTATACATTTTTTGAGAATATTTTGCCCTATGTACGCTCGCTCACTCATTCTCAACCCTTCAATTAATTCGTCACCGTGCGTTTAATTGAAAAAATCTACCACCTCTCAATTCGTCCTTTCCTATTCCAGCATCCTTGACTCATTCTTTTCCCCGACATTTACCATGCCTGTGGCTTCCGAATTGCGTAACATCCACTTCCTTCGTTGATCTTCTTCGCCTGCCACGGCTGCCGCTGCCACTTCATCTACCATCGTTCTTGCCGTTTATGCTGCCACTACCTCCGCTGCCGCCGCTAGCTCCTGCCTCTACTCGCCAGCAGGCTGGTTAATTCCTTATGCCCCTCTTACCTTTCTCATCAGTATGACTTGTGCGGGGGACGTTTATCTCGTTAATCTTGTCCAATTACCATTTCCTTTCTTCCTAACGCTTGTATATAAACTTCATCGGTGATCCGCTTACATTATAACGCTCGTACGTCGGTTAACAACGACCCTATCTATCATCTTACTTTTACTCAATTACATACATATATATTCATACATATATATATATATATGCTTGTCCACTCGTGTATGCCTAGTTAATCATTTTCCTGTTCATATACTTATTATTTATCTATTCCATACTTATCGTTTTATCCACTCTATTATTCCCCTAGTCCTATACACACACACACACCCATACTCACTTATACACTTTCACATACCCACCCACCCCCTTACTTTGTCCTTAACCCTCACCCCCATCCTTTTCCGCGCCGCTTGCCATTATTATCGTGTGTCAGTCTTTTGCCCGAGTATTCTGTGGAGGTGAAGTATAAGCCTAACAACTACCTATTCACAACTCCTCGCCCGGCACAGTGTATATGCAGCTCCTACCATCGTATACATTGTATACGCTGGTCTTACCCCACACCTACTTTTCCCTCCCAAACTTATTCCACCGGGCAAGATAGAACCTCCACACAGGCGTGTACACGCACACGCCTTAACCATGAATTTACCACCCTCTTACCAACTTTATGATAAATTCAGACCCTTTTTTCGCAGTATCCATGAAGCTCAAAATTGGAATAATCGCGTACGACGATCTTCCCCCCAGAAAGATTCACTAAAGGGTGTTGTAGGCCGTGAAATGGAATGGATTGAGCGCGTTTACAATTGCATGATCAACACCCACAACGTTCGTGATCGAACTACAAGTGTAGCCTACCGACGCTTCTGCATTGAACGTCATTACACGGAAATTGATTTGGTAGCCTCAGCCTGGATAATTGTGGTTAGTTCCTTCATTTGCATTAACTCCTATTTCACTGCTATCCTTCCTATTCGCTCTCCTTCATTGCTACTCTGGTCCACGCTACTCATCGTATAACTAACCTGCATGTCTGCCCGTACATTCCCGCGTCCGATTAACTTAACAAGCACGAGTGCCTCGATCTGTACAAGCGCGGCTGTTGCTTACCCGAAGAACTGGACTACACGCGCGTCTCAAGCGTCGACAAAAATCTAACCTGCGCTCAACGACTCGATGCAATCTGTAACGCTTTATACGTAAGTGGTATGAAATTATCATAATCCTCCCCTACCCTCCATCTTTCACTTTCCACACCTCTTGCACAACCTGCATGTCACCGCTACCTGCGTATACACACGCACACACACACACTAAATAATTATACTCCTGCTGTTCCACAGTACGAAAAATCAATATGTCGCGATGTCATGGACGGTACCAAATTACGCGTTTTTATTAATGCGCCAATTGAATCATCAAAGGTAATACAACTTTTCTCCTATTCCCCTAATCCCCCCGCAACCATGTGTACCCTTACGTTTGCTTCCATAAGCTTGCATTACAGCACCTTTTTTACCATCGGTTAAATTACTTGTCAGCATGTGCCTGAGACAGTGCGCTAATCATTTCCGGTAACATGCTCGTATCATCATCTTACTTAATGCAAACAGCGTAAACATGGAAATCGTAGGACCAACGATGCAAAGCGTGTCCGACTTGAGAAAGCTAAAAAAATTCAGACCTGGGAAGACGAACAACAAAGTGCCGGTGTAACCCCCTTATCCCCCCATACCCGTGGATCTCGTAACCAGGAGTTGCTTAACATGACCATGTTCTTATCCGAGTCTGCGCACGAATCCGATATGATTGATGCTGAAGAAGTTTCTTCGCCAGAACCAAAGTCAACTGAGACTTGTTGGCTAGCCAATTCTCACTGTTACGAGATAAATGATTTTTCGACTCCAGCTGGCAAAATCTTTTCCAGTCCAAGTAACCCATCCCATACAGCCAACGCCTATACAACTAGTTATACCGCAGAAACTTCATTATACATGCCCAACACGACGAATACACCCGGTGAATACCGCGGCGCTTCACTGCGCAGTGATGACTTTGTTTCCCCGAATAGTAGTGTTCCATACACTGAAAAATCCGTTAAAGTATCTCCCCGAGATTGTGCTGTTGGCTTGACTTCATCCAACATAAATACGAGAAATTCAAGCACGCTTTGGTCGCCAACATCGAGCAACGTTAGCAGTGCAAATTGCAGTCGAAGTTGCAGTAGCAGTAGCGGTGTCTGCAATACACACGACGATGCAATAACCCGTAAAGTCCAGGCCACCGGGACCACATCATTATCGTCGTTGATCAATTCAGTAACAAATGTGAATCAGTCAAGCGACTTGACTGGTGACACAGCGCATGAGACCACTCATAGTGTTGTTAAATCCGCTGCCGCGGCCATGTTAGCGAACAATGATATAACGCATTTGTTGAATACTTGCTCCACGGCGAGTTCACCGACCATTTCGGCACTGTGCTCATCACCATCTCCGCCCATGACGTCACCAAGTTCAGCGAACACGTCGTTGACTCCAATAACGCCTGTGACGTCTCATGAGCCCCCACAGTCCCAGTCGACTCATCAGTCTCAAAATCATCCACCGCGATCACCCGTGCTATCGCGGTTGCTATCAACTCAGTCAAGCGTTACGGCACCCGTCCCAATATCGCAACAGCAGCGTGGTTCAGAATGTGCCATGTCGCATGCTATATCCACGCCAAATGCAGGATCACAAGTAGCTGCAGCTGCCTTAATGCCTGTTTATTCATCGCGCGAATTTTTGTGCTCGCCACCTTACACACAGTAAACTTGCTGCGAACGCGAACACCCAGAGCATGTGTACACCGCTTGCGTGTACACGGGGGTACGATGAGGCAGACAACGCTTACATTCGCGACGTTACATCTTTAAACCGCAGTCTGATGAATAAATCGGGCAAGTAAGCATCAATAACACGGATAAGACAATGATTTTGACGACGATAACCATCATGAATGACGATCATCACGATTAACGCTCAACTTTGCTTTTCGTTGGCTTTATCTTCATGTCGCGCGCGTGCGCACGCGTGCTCTCATATACACCCATTCGTCCATGATTGATAACGATTCCAACAAACAATGATAAAATGTGTACACACTTGATTTAACTTGTTATGTAGACCAAGTTGACAAGGAAATAGGCATTTAGGCAAAATTCGCTCGCACATGAACATAAATATTTCCCAGACCATCCCCCATACACGGTCTTCAACTCATCCATGCCCGCGTACTAGTGTATTACGTAAAATGTTCGTAACGCAAGCCGACAAACTAGCAAATACGCGAAGGACCATTATTAAACGAGGAAACGGATTAAGAGAGAACTAGACGCGAGGTTTTCTCTTACGAGCTGTAGTGAGATTCGGGGGAGTTGGTGATGCAGGGGAAGGTTTGGCACGGGGATGCTTAGGCTTGCGAGATCGAGTGGATTGATGACGGTGATGTTTGGGTTGGAGAGTCGATGGATAGTGAAGCATTTGTAATGCGAGGATTAAATTTAGCACAAAACCGGAAGTGCACGTGGCCAGTACAAGAGGATCATTTACTTCGTTCAATGTGGTGAATATGCGCGAAGCGGAGCCAAGTAGATACATTAAAATCTAGTGAAGGGATTAGAAATGAAATATTAAGAATGGAAGAGGAAAAAAAAATTAGGTAAACGCAGATTTAGTAAATTTAAGAATTAGAAGGGGAGTGTTCAGGACAAAACCGAAATTGAAAACTTACAGCAAATGCACTAAGTTGACCGGTGCAACGGTGTCGTTGAATAGTCCATATTTGAGGAATTTTGCTGATTAGGGATAATGCAGCGGACGATACTTGTAGCCAAGATAGATTTGAGGGAGAATTAAGAAAGGAAAAAGGCCAAAAAAAAGCCCGGGCAAGTAGAATGATAAATACAATCCAAATAATGGACAAAAATTTATGACCACGTAAGAGTAAGAGGGTTAAAGTTATGATGATATCTTGAATTGCCACTAGAATTGTTTCACCATAGGTAGAAAAGGAAAACGAGTTTAGCGTGTGATAGAGAGCCGTCAAAGTGTAAGAAATAGCTTCAAGGGCTGTAGATAAAGTTGATACACCCAAGGGAGATTGGGAGACCAATAAACGTATAAGTTGGGGGAGTTTAACGCAAGCGGACGCGCCGACGATAGATAAACCTACAGCTTTACTGAAGGCAAGTTTAAAGCATGAAAACCGGGTATGAAAATCATTGGGAGGAATAGTATGTTCGGTATGTAGACCAAGAATTGTGGCTTGACAAAACGAACCAACTTGTTGTTCAAAAAGTGTTTGGAGCCAGGAAGGAGCAAGGGAGAAGATATTGCGAAAGTGTGGCTGACCAGCAACGAGAAGATTATCCAAATAATCCGAAAATGACATTTTGTCGGACGATGAGCTAAGCTGGAGGTAGGGGATGAAAGCAAACAAGTGTAAGAGAGTATGTGTATATAAAGGTAGACGTAGATAGTGTTAACTACAAAAAATTACCTTAGCCAAGAAACTCTCCAAAAAATGCATAAAGTTCGAATATAGTAAACAAGGCGCGTTGACAAATAAAAGTTTAAGATAGCGAACATGGACTATTTAACGTGAACAAGTAGTATAAAAGTATACGGTTCGGTTTACTTAATATAGAATCATTAGCGAGGTAGATGAGACTTGAATAAGTTAATGTAGCTTAGCGTAACGTAGACAAGTCTAACATACAATATTATGATAAACAATTGCAATTAATCATGTAGTGTAAAGTCCATTTATAAGTATTATACATATCCTTGTTCAGGTAATAAAATCCCAAGCATCCCACAGCTCAATTCCCACCTTAACCAAGCCTCCGTTACACCGACTTGTCAGGAGTAAAGGGGTCACGTGATAATCATATTATGTAATGGGCAGAAGGGAGGATGGATTGGGTAAGATGGAAGGCGCGATGGTGAATGGGATGAGATGGGATGAGGGATTTGATTGGTTGGGATGGGAAGATGAGACGGTTTTAGGTTGGCGTTAGGGCAAGACGATTTGGGAGTGAGGGAGCGTGGGTGTATACGTGATATAAATTAAGGATGAATTGGTGAAAATAATTGTAGTCCAGGGTAAATTTAATGTAATACATGTAAATAAGACAGCTAGAAGCTGAGAACAGATAGTAAGGCCAACTGGATTGGTAAAAGTGTTGGGTTTTAGTTACATATTAACTCAGGTAAAGTCCAACAAGACAGTATGAGCCGTTAATGGCCCACAAGTAAAACTTGGCGGAAATACTATACACCGAAGAACCTGGAATGAGATTTGCCCAATGCACATTTTGGACGTATACGTATACGTATACATTTACGTTTACGTACGCGTGCAAATGGGCGTGGGCGTGGGCGTAGGCGTAGGCATGGGCATGTATGTACACGCACACGCACACGTACGCACACGTACGCATACATACACTAACATACTCCCATACTCACATACTCACACTCACACTCACACTCACATTCATTCGTACACGTACGCATACATGTGAACAAACACGGTTGTGGTTGCACACACTTTCATGTCTACTTCTAGGATGCTACGGGGGCTGGGTTTCGAGGTAACTGAACTTTTGTTGTCAGGATGTATTGGCCAACGTAGAGTAATGTACAATGGGATTAACTAAAACTAGAGTTTAGTGATCAGTATAAATTGAGTGATTAATTCAATATGAACAAAGGCCAATCTAAATAGTGAACGACTTGAACAAGTACGTTGTTATGTACTGGTTCGATTGTGTGATGGTCGAAAAAGTGATGCAGTTACCAAGTGTAATTGAATTACACTAATTCTTCATACACATACATATACATCTCTTCCCGCCTATACCCATGCCCAGCGAATACTCAATTCGGATAAACCGTACGCCATGTTTTACAATATTGTGGAGTCCGCGTAAGAGTACATAGCAAAAATATTCATAATTAAACCAAGTTTTACCCTATTAGCAGGCCGTATAATAAACCGGCGTACCGGTAAACTTATCGGGCTACACTCAAAAGTTCCTTGAACAATGTGCCATGAGAACAACCCGTATCACCGAATGTTCCAATCACTTATCATATTATACGAGAAATCAACCCGTCTAATTAACAAATCAACTGCACCTATGCCTCCGGAACCACACCAGTTGATCATAATTGCCATTGCCATGGTCGTCTCTGCCCCCAAAACGGTCTCAACAGCCACAAAATCACAGTCCCACCCGGAATCCGGAACAACAAATCATCTTCTGATGACTAATCGCCCCCGGCTTGGCTCCGTTCGGTTCGAGACTTTTTTCGCACATTTAACGGTGCCCCCGAAAAAAAAAAGCATCACGACTAACCAACTTTCCAACTTTCCAACCATCTAACCATTTATTAGAATGTAATGGAAGTTATCATGTTTGCACACTCAATTCTCTCTTCAATTTTAAGGCGATGCCAGTTCACGTCGGCCTCGACGAATGACCGAATTTATTTCTTTTGCTCATGCACTTGTCGCTTCGATCGTTTCATTTCCTATCAAGCGTATCCCAGCTACTTTTTTAGCCCCCTCATCTCCAGCACCTCCCTGTATTCCTTTACACTTACACGCAATTGTCTTCCAAGTTAACATTTCTCTCATGTGTGCAAATATGACCAGGGCATTGAATTTATCCTTGGCTTGTCCTCTTCGATCATTTCAGGCTTACCCGCTATCTTTTATACACGCTCATTATATATAATATATATCGTGGTAGTAGCACTCTACAATTTCCCCAGCATTGACTGTCACTGTGTAGTATTTTTCTCACTTGCTTTAACGCGTTAAACACGCTTTAATTGGTCAATCTTTCGCGTGCGCAGTCAAATTGTCATGTTTAAGTAAGTTTAGAGCGTGCTGCCGTTTCTTCTTAATCTACTCGGTTCGTTAAATAACCGCACACGCGCGTAAATGCGTGTATGCAATACAACACCGTGGTATATTTTCTAGTGGGGTTTAACGCATTAATTGACCTGGTGGGCTTGGCCGTTGGTAAAACTTGGATCCATCTTCGTTTCGATTAATCAATCATTCGTTCCCTTATTCGTTAACTTGTTAATTGGACACTCCAGAACATTAATCTTCATTATACGCTTCCTTTGTTCGTGCGCATTATCTCTACATCGATCATAACTTCAACCGGCGTTATTTGGGGGGGCCTTAAAGTTATGCTCCTCTTATCTGAAAGGCTTACTCGTCCGTAAATTCGGGACATATAAGTCAGGAGTATATGTGCATCGTGGTATGATTTGGCAATCCTGTTAGCTTGAAGTTTATTCAAGTTTCACCAGCCTAATGCTAGGTTAAATTAGGCATGGTAGCAGTTAATGGTTGCCTTCTTTAGCTTTGTTAGAACAATATTTTCGAGAAAGATTCCCTTCCACAGGTTAATTACAAGTGCGAACAACCAGACTCAATCAACGTATATACGTACATATTTGTATACATGCTCAAACGCACATACAATTTCTCTTATTCCTTCACAATCTTACCGTATTATATGTGCCCGTTAATGGGTTACACGGAACGCTGACCTGTATTTTTGAAAGGCTAATTTGTGGGTGAAGCTGAATCAAACAAGCCGTTTTGTCAAGTCGGGTTGACAGGCATTGAAATGCCGTCAACGGCGGATGGCATTGATAACCAGCGACTCTTGAACGTGGCTCTATTCACGGTACGCTTGTGTCAGAGATGTTCTAATTTGCGCATGATGCTATTAAAATCATCGTGTGCAGAAGTTTCATTTCGTTCATTCAGTGAAATCTACTCAACATCCCAGATATGCTTGTTGTGTCATCTTATATCACAGAGGATCTTAAATGTTTTTTCATGGCTACGCGATTGCTCAGATGGCGGTCATCGAAATACATCAAATGCTTGTGCTTTCATATCACCTGTTCGCATTAGAATTTCAAGGTTAAATGAGCCCGGAAACCACGGATTAGGTTACATTTTAATTGAACCGTTAATTAACTCTTCGAAAAGTTTAGGCAAATTGGCAAGCTCGTCAACGTCTACGCCCCATTTAACATCGACATCTCCTTTGTCCGTGGGTCATGGGGGAGTTAAACGTTGTTGGTATCATGCTAATAATATGAAATTTCATGAATATATATCTCGCTATCGAAAATTCCCTCTTGTTAACTCACCGGAAAAAAAGAGTTCACCGAATCTGTTCATTTTTACATTTATTCGTCGTTGGTTACGCCAGAGTATTGATGAGTCTAATAAATCACTGTGCCTTCCGCAGTCTTTGCGCAAACCGAGAAGCTCATCAAAGTATCCTAAACGACTTATAGAGTTAACGTCATCATCATCACCGTCTATACCACCGGTGATTCGACTGGTGTGGTACCGTGATATAGCGTTAAAGGAACAAAGTATGACAAAGGCAGCAACGGTGGATTCGAGTCCACAATGGGTAAAGTTATTTCCACAATCTGGACCGGAATATATCGCCTTAAGTTACCATTTACCAGATAGGCAGTCTTTTAAGACTACGTATCGAAATTTATCCCAAAGATATCGAGAAATTCCCTGGAAGGAAATTCCCCCAGTGTTCCAGGATTGTATACGAATTCTGGAATGTCTTAGAATCAAGTATTTATGGATTGACTCGTTTTGTATAGTTGATTCTGACTTTGTCGAATGGACATCAGAAGTGGCTAATATGGCAGATATTTATGAAAATTCGGTGTGTACGATTGCTTTGCACCATCATAATTCACTTGCACCAGGACTATTCACGAATTTATGTCACACTCTTGCGGATAATGCGGCGCAAGTTTCATCATCACCATCAGCATCTTCATCAACGTTGAATCCTAATCAATTTTTCCGATGTGTCAATCAGAGTCCATTAAGTCGTCGAGCATGGTGCCTCCAGGAACGAATATCATCACAACGGTTACTTCACATTACCAAGAAGAATGTTTTTCTTGAAGATCGACAAGCTGTACAAGCTGTACTATCATCACCATCTTCGTCAACATCAGTTATAAATGCTTCAACACGTTCACCCGCTTCATCATTTACGCCGTCACATTCCAAGTCAATATTTAGACACTTTAATCCGACGATTCTTGATCCGTACAATCTTAATCGCATAGCAAGACGACCGACACTTGCAAGACAGCCATTTTCAGCCAAAAGGTCACCGTTGCTATGGTTTGATTTAGTCGAATTATTCTCTCGTTGTACACTACGAAATCCTCGAGATAAGCTATTATCTATAATGGGACTGGCTCGGCGGATCCATTTGGATCTTAAGATTTCTTACTATTCGGGATGTTGGTCGGATCGATTAATTCCCTCCCTTCTTTGGTACCCGTCTCCATCGACTAATTCAACACCTATAGTACTCGATCTTAATCGAGCACCGTCGTGGTCATGGGCATCGACAGATTCTTCCGTTAACTTTTTACCAAATGCAATATACCTTTCGCTTTTACCACATGATGAAGCATTAGTTCAAGTTGAATCAATTCATCATGGATATTTACAATTTTTACCCGTATCATCGTCATCATCATCATCATCAATATCATCCATATCACTATCCACACAAGTACCAACTCCAAGTTCAGCTCATACATCGAATTCAATATCCTCACTTATATGGCTTAATGGCCCAGCTACCTTGATTCTTAAGGTTAACTTATCCGTTGTTCAAATATCCGCCCCATGCCGATGCTGTGGGTTATGTCTTCAGCAAACTTCCAATTTAACCAGTACAAATCCACCCAATCAGTTTAACATATCATCATTTGATCAACGTTTACTATCTAAACGTATACATCGGCTAATGATTTTGTCCCAGAAGACAATTGGTTGGTGTTTTGCTGATTCTGATGGCGTTGCTGCCAACTCCCTTTGCCAGTGCCAGCAAAATTCCTGCTCCCGCTCCTGCTCCCCCGCCCCCACCGCCACACCCCTGACTAATATTGTCGTCATGCCCGTCATGTTGCCGTATTACTTGTTGCTGCGCCCCATTGATCGCCACCGCTTTGTTCGGGTCGGCGTAGGCAAAATCTTTTGTTCCGTACCTACATCGCCAAAGTCCATTTTGTTATTATAAAAGTTGCGAGTTTCTCCGCTGCATTGTAACTTATTCCATCTTCTTCCCCGCCTCACATTAAGGTCCCTTGTAATCCCTTTAATCGTGCCTCTGCCCACATCACATCCAGCGCTTGTCGCACCTCCAACACTTTTCGACATTCCTCCAACCAATCCTCACTAAGCACTCTTGCCCATCCACTCAATGAATTAGCTTCTCTCGCCGCCATCTCCAAATTCCCCAACTCCAAATACTTTTCACTTCGTTTTAGTAGGGCTAAGCTATCCTGTGAATCATCCCTTTCCTTCTCCTTAATCACACCTTCACTATTTGACTTAATTGTCATCAATTTGCTCATAGCTATGCTTGCTAGATGTCCCGCTACCCCCGAATCTTCCTTCGATAATACCGCCTTCTTAGCTTCTCGTGATACTCTTCTAAACCGTTCCACGAGCTCTTCCTGCGTCGCTATACCCCGGTTATACGCTTCAGGTTTAATTGAAGCTAACGCCGCTGAAATCAATTCATCATCATATCCCAATTCTTTCACCGCTGCTAATTCATCCCTAAACGGCTTTCTTTCCCTCACTTTTCCCTTGGCTACTTGTACAGCAACCAGTAAATTTTGTGCCTTCATATTTGCCTTTAACGCTCCACTCAACTCTTCGCATAATTTAGCTACCTCGTTAACTTCTTCATTCAATTCCTTCATACCTCCCAACCTTCCCTTTCGTTCTCGTTCAACTTGATCTTCAACCTGCCCGCGAAAATACGCATACATCTGCGTCGCTTGCTCCAATAATCCATTCTTCAGACTTTCACTATACAATTTCTCCGTAGTCTCTACTTCCCTCTGTAACTTTTTCTCATACTCTTCCGATAAACGTTGTCGCTCCTTCTCATACGCCTCCCTCCATTCCACTTCCGCTGCTAATAATGTACTCTCCTGACGGTTCGTTAACGCTTTAGCTCCCTTATCAAACTCTTCGTTAAGCCGTCTAATCTCATCTTCACCTGTACTTCGAACCTCATTCATCCAACTTTCCACCTCCATCCTTAGCTTTTCCAATTCTCCCTTAACAGCACTAGCTCCATTCTTCCATTCTCCTTCCAACCCATCTTCCCCCCTTATAACTTCGCCCAACTTCTCACTTAATTTACCCAGTTTAACCGTAAATTCACTCGTAACTGTTCCCTCCACCACCTCTTTAGTCTCCGTCTCATTTGCTGCCTTTTGTTTCATTAACTCCATGTTAAACGTATTATCACTAGTCTTCCCCTTTGCCACACGCCCGCCTGCAATCTTAACGTTATCATTGTCCCGCATATTCGCCACGCTTGGAAACGGTGTCTTACCCGTAACACTGCTGACCACTGAGCTTGATGTAGACAGTGAACGTTCGGGTTTAATTGCCGTCGCAAGAATCTTTGCCCGTAGAGGTGAATCTTCACGACGCGTTTCCAATGCAAATATAATATCATCCATATACGTTACAACATCATCAGCAAACGGCACAAAACTCGTAAACAAATTATGCCATGTCGTCGAATGTAGAGCACAATACGCTCCTCCACCGTATCCCAGTAAAGTTACCGCTGCGAGCCACGCCAGAAATTTCGCTAAACGATATCGACCACCCCGTTTCTCGTAAAGTGGTGTCCTTTCCCCATTACTACCATGTTGGCTAGCTCCCCTAGTGATAATTCCCGTTCGCGTCGAAATGCCTGTTCCTGCCGATGCTGCCATAGCCTTGGTCGTAAACGCTAATCCATTAAATGCCTCCGTTACATTCGTTAATCGTGATCCGACATTCCCGTCCGAGTGCCACGCCGGTACTCCTCTCACCCATACCCATCTCCCCACGCTACCGTATTGACTGTATCGCTGACTTGCCCGAATACCGCATCCACACACGCGCTGTCTTGCTGAAAGTATAGCTTGCCACATGGTGTATTGTATCGTATCGTCTCGTACCGTATGGCGGGTGATGCGCTGTGTCCTATCGTGCCCGTCGCGTCCTGTTTCACTAGACTAACTCGTGTATTGACAACACCAAACTTGTCAACTTTCCCGCACACCCCTACACCACTTTCCCGCGTTCACTCAACCTGTACACTTTAAATATCACGTATACTCGCAATTCCACCGTGATCAATCTATCTGCCACTCCGATATTAATTAATCCTTAACAATGTATGTCCTCCGAATCTTCTGTATAAAGAATCCTCTAACACTATTTGTCACTAGCCTGTCGTCACGTGCCCTACCGGCCCCGGAGCATAGCTAATCCAATTCCCTTCCCCCATGTGTCACGAGGTCCAACACGTGACTTTCTGGGTTCGCTCAAAACTTAGCTGCAGATAGACAACTCGCGCGAGGAAACCTGCCAAATTTGCCAATGACGTTGTAGACTATCCCGTACACTTATTCCACCGATTAATTTACTACTAACCTTGGTCTTGATGGGTATAAGCCTTAATGTTGACCATACAACTATACAAAAATCTATTGTTTACGCTATACTGTCCAAGCTAACCTAACCTGTCGTCACTATATCTATCTTTCTTCCAATTTTTTCCACCCTAACATTCCATTCACTCAAGTTGACTCTTCCATTATTGATTTCTCACTTCAACTTGTCACAGATACAAACTTCTTTGGTCAATTCGTCACAATAAAATCGCGCGTTTAATATCAATTACATAATCCCGAGTTTGGTTCATGTACTTCAGGGGGATGAGGTCGCGCATTGGGGACAGTCTGGTGCTAATACATACCTGCGCACCAGCAAACGTTAAACGAAAGGTATTTTAATCTGTTAATATTTTAATGTGTTGTTTTCTCCTTGTCATATGATTTCTTCGAAAAACTACATCATGTTATACACTTAGTCCAAACAGGCACATTCACCAGACGGTTAAGATTCAAATCATGACGTCGTCACATCCTCGAGTTATAGCATTTCTCGGATCTGCACAATCCTGGACCCACCAAGCTGCCATAAAATTCTTTGATACTTTCCCTCAAAATGAAAATAATATTTACCTTCCGTGTGATTCCATACCCCAAGTTTTCAAAGCTGTGTGGGGACCATTCCCTGATGAGTCCCAGTTACCATCTCTTACACAACATCATACAGTAACCCCAGAATCTCATGAAATTCTTGCTCATTATGCCATTGTTCCATATGAAAACTCGACAAATGGTAGTGTCATAATTTCCCACGATTACTTGCGAAGCTACGCCTTAAACTTTGCTCTTCAACAAACTTCGTCGCCTGCTCACACTCTCAAGCCAAGTTTGAGCTTATCTCACGTGATCGGCGAAGTGGAATTGCCGATAAATATTTGTCTCTTGGCGCGAAAGGAGACCCGGACGGATTCGGCCTATGCGGGAATTCGGCGAGTGGTTAGTCATCCTCAAGTTTGGACGCAATGTGAGCGATTTTTGCGGCGAAAATTACCACATATTGAACGAGTAAATGCACTATCGACGTCGGATGCTGCACTTGAGGTCATCCATGATGTAACGGGTTCCACAGTAGCCTTAGGATCGGCAAATCTGGCTCGCAGATTTGCAGAACAAGATTTGATTGTGCTTGAAGAAAATATTCAAGATATGTCTTATAATCGAACAAGGTTCTTAGTATTGGCTAGTCGTACTGCGGAAATTGATCGTCGCTTGCAACGGTTTTACGAAAATCCAGAGTATGGTGAATGCCACCAAATTGATAAACCAATTAGTAGTAATTCTACTTCCTTTGTGTTGTGGTTTGTTGCATGGCCAGGATTAAGTGAACACCAGATCTTGCATATATCTGATCAATCAGGTTTTCCTATACATACTCACAACAAGGAAAATATTGCCGATTTGATTGACATAATTGGATCAAACAGGTGTATGCAGGTTACCGCCATACATAACCGACCCCGTCAAGATCAGCTATCTCGAGCATGGACTAGAGTTTACATGATCGAAATGACATTCCATCCAACAGTCAAAACAGAACACGAGCAAAGTCTTTGCCAAGAATTTAAACAGCTCGAAGATGCATTGACAGGGTTATCGGAATGTGCCAGACAAAAGAATGTACTATTTCAATTTATTGGATCATCATTAGTATCTCAAGTGTTGCGAATCATGGCAAATGTAACTTGAGCTATGATACTTGTGTGTAACAACCCCCCGACGGGGAAGCAATGAGTACAGCGATTCCACGTAGAATTAATTGATTGTATTGATTTCTTGCCCAAAACTTCCACTTGTAAAAGTAATCACTGTCTAAGAGTTGGGGTATTAGGGGAGGGTTACGTTTAAAGTAACGAACATATTCACGTTCAACATACTCGTGTTGTTTAGCTTGTTGGGATAACCGGGCACTTATTGAAACACATTCCTCCGCATATAACGGAGAAATTAATCGATAATCCAAATAAACCAAACGCACGCAATGACTGGTATGCATCAATTTGTCCAGAAGATAATTTAACGTTGAATAATTTGTGTCTGAATCACCAAGGCAAAGTAACGATGTCCACAGTTCAAGCAACTCACAAACCACTGTAATTGACAATGCACCGGGAACCACGATGTCACGATAACCTTCAACTTTCCGACAGTACTGCGAATCGATGTGTATTAAGTGCCAATTATTAATTAAACGACAATATTCCTTAATAACATAACGAGTAATGAAAAGATTAATAGAAAAGGTTTGCCCTGATAAATGTACAAAGTCCTTAGACTGGGGTGGCGTAGCATTAACCGAACCTATTTCTGGAGAAGGGGACGAGGGTTTATTCCACTGTTTTTCAAGGTTTGATAACTCCTGTTGGGAACGAAACGGTAAATACGCCAGATCTCTTAGTTCGATAATAGAAATATCTTTCTCATTAGCTAAAGCAAATGATTGTATTGAACTCCTCTGAATTTCCGGGGATGTATCAAGGGTTAAACGCCGTTCAATTTGTAAGGAAATAGTTGACGGATGACAGGGTAAAGAATGCGTTAGCAAGCATGAGTTGACAGACTCTTGACAATGTATAGCCACTTTGTTAACATTTTGACGTAAACTATTCCCAATTTGACAAGTAGAATCTTTAAACTTTCCTACCCACCATATACAACCTCCCGTCCATATACACCGTTCAAATGGCCAACCTGCGTATAAAACTTTATCCATTCCATCATGAGCACGTGAAAACCCGGAATGAAGTGGCGCATTACCATAAATCACATGCCGCAAGCACGGGGGCGGCCAAGAAAATTCTCGAGTAACGTGACTAAACAGATAGGGGAGGGAGAAGGGTTAACATTAGTCCGGGAGGGAGGTAAGCGAGGGGTTTGTGGTTATACTAGGGAAGAGTCTGGTTTGGATTAAGGATGAATAAACGTACGAATATGATGAAGTATTAAGTCCGAATAAACGTGAGTAGATTAGGTGAATAAGTGCTGTATAAGGTGAATAATCAAGGCCATTTTTAAGAGATTGAAAACTCGTAATAGTACGGGGAAACTCATCATTGAGAGATTCCTTGAAGTTTTTATAGCAACATAATTCCGTTGGTAAATGAGACGATGGAGACGTGTGTGATGAATTGTAGATTTGTTGACGAAATGATGAAAGGAATATATTCCCACGGGTTTGAACAATTTTAGAACGATGACACAAATAAAACACAAGCATGACTATCATATGACAAGATACAAGTATCATCAATCTAGTAAACCTAATCATTCATAAAAACCCTTACCTGCGCCCTACCGTGTCATAATCTTACAAAACCCCCCACCATAAACTCATTACATAAGCTAACATTTCTCCGCTAACTAGCCACGTGGAAGTTGAAGATGAGCGAAGAGGAACGAAGGAAAAAGTTGGCAATAATTTGATAGAGTTTATTAAGTTAGTCGATGAGAAATGTCTAGACCAAGTGTAAAAGATGAAAGAATACGTGGATGTTTTTGGTTAAGGGTTTATTAACGTCACGGTTTCTCGTTCCTTGTCGGCTTGATTAATCAAGTCAATAGAGTGGGAGGTTAAGTTCTCATTGGATCCTTCATCGTACCGTCGAATCTGCCGAATTTTACTAGTACGAATTTACACTACATTCCAATAGCGTAGCTATTGCCGAATCAATCCTCTATCAAATAGCGCAAAACGATTGTAGCCGAATTCATCCTACATTCCAATTCCATTGTGTATACACACCTACCTACCTCTTTTAATCGGCAACGTAAGAAATTAGTGACTTTTGTTACCGTAGCGAACCGTATACTAATCCAATGTTTCCGGTAATGACTAACAGGAGAACATTTACCCGGATAAGAACTTTCGCATTTCAAATACGCAGGAATGTTTGAAGCGGTAAGAGCATCTTGATTATACTGAGTCCTCCTTATACATGCATGTAATTCTTGACTATCCTCAACACCCCAATACATCCTATACACAGCCTTAGATTTCTTGTAGCGCATCTTTTCACACTTGAATCAGCACAGTTCAATCTTAACTTGATCGAGTATACAGCAAAACTCGCACAATGTATGCTTCTCCAAGCAAGGTAGCCTTTTTCAGTGACAGAGGATGTTAGGGTAACACTTGTCCAGGTCAGGGAAAAAAATGGACCTGATTTTGAAGATTCCGTAAGCTCGACCGCATAACATGCACCCATTTGTGATCTTGATAACTCTTCCAATAAATTTGGTGCCGTTGAGTTGGAGAAAAGATTAGTGAATGAATGGGCGCGAGCAACCGTACTGCGTATCTTGTCTCCCAATTGAATTTCAACACTCGCTCACAAAACCGTTGATAAGTTTCGGTTAAATTCACTTTAAAATGATCCGTCGGTCCAAATCATCAATCATATTTACCAAATAACACAATCCATCACTCCTATACAAGGTCAACGGATGCGCGCGCGCGTGGGCGCAGACCGTTTCCCTACTTAAAATTGCCGGTATGCTTCGTACGTGCTAAAATATGAATCATAAAAAGAATGTCTTATGCAATTCACCCTTACACACACACTTCCCAACTCAATAACCACAAACGTATCATGCCACCTCTTCCCTTCAACCCAGTCAGTCGGCTATGACGGCTGTTGGAAAAATCGTGGCACCGGCAACGTGGAGGCTGCAGGTGAAGCAACAAACGTAGGAGCTGCGTAGAATCTTTCTTTAGATGCAACAGCATACCTATTAAAAGTTGATACACTTGTCCGGGTAGGTGTTATATAAGTATTTCTTTCACGTTCATTCCATGAATGTTCTTTAGTTGCACTTTGAGCTCTACAGCTTTTACTTATCGGAGTAAACTGAAGAGGTGAGGTCGCGGGTGTAGACTGTTGAGATAAGAATTTTCGATTATCTGACATTCCAGGCAACCAACTTGAAGATATTGAGCTAACGGGTGTTGAACTAGTTAAGAATGTAGAGCTGCTCGCGGACATTGGTGAATAATTTGACGATGATGACGTTCGAGTCGCAGGGGACGGAGACGGTGTTGTATATATTTGACGAGAATTTGTCGCTTGTGATGCAAATAAGTCCACTATTCGTATAGGTCTTTTAAATACACAAATGTCTTTATTAGCGCGTGTACTGAGGGGACTTGAGTTTTCATCAGCAAAAATATTATCGTCGCCAACTTTGTCTGAGTGGTTTCCGACACGCCGAGACCCTGAGCGAAATGTGGAATCCTGAGTCTGATTCGATACAGCGGCATTACGATTCTTGACAGGTGAGAAGAGTATGGGACCACAAGTTGAAAAAGAGGACTTGAAAGTTGGTGAAGGAGTAGAGCATTCGACGGCGGTAGGTGGTAAGGATTGTAATGCTACAGAGTGTCGTGCGGCCGTTTTATATGTATTCACGTTGCTATTGTTATTGTTGTTATTGTAATCTCTAAGGTTCACTTGAGTTGGTAAAGGATGGAGTTTAGGATTTCGCATTTTACGACCCGATGATGCGCGAAAGCTGCTGTTAAAACGGTAGTTGAACCCGGCATCGTGAGGAGCTCGCACCTGAACAGGTCCGTCTGTTAAACAAGCCATAGCGAGCAAGCAACGAAGTAGGGCTACAAGTGACACAATAAGTCCGAGAAACTTGCACAGTAATTCCTGGTGATTTTCCTACCAACGAAGCACGGGCAGAAAAAAGGTCTAGAAAAAAAGGAAGATAGGTCTGCTTAACAAGCGTATGACAGAAGTTTTCACCGGTAAGAATAAGATATGCTAAGACCAAAATCGGATGCTTATTGAGCCTCAAAAGCGGTGTTAAATTCGATTTGGGTGAGATAGTGAGAAAAAAAGGGTTATATCGTGGGAAATGAAGGCGTATTAAGACGAAGAAAGGTAGAGGCTTTTGTAAAATGATGAGTCTGGAGTCCTCGGGTGAAAATGTATGAAAATAGAGGAGAAATCGGTAATCCTTTGAAGGGATGGTTGGCGGATGAAGTTAAAGTTTGTTAATTTGAACAAACAAAGTTGTAAGAAGGATTAGAAAGGGAAGAAAGTGGAAAGGATAGTAGAAAAATAAGGAAAACGTTTATATTTGCATATACGAAGGAGACACGACTCTATTACAAGTCGAAAGAAGGGAAAACGAGTACACAGGAAATAGAAATCTACGAATGAGTAGATATTAAAGTAAAATGATAAGAGACTAATGAGGCCGAAGCTCTAAAGCGGAGAGTAGAATATTCAGAGCAAAACGGTGAAGGACAAAAAAGAAAACGGAGGAAGTTAAGGAAAGGATAAAAAAAAGTGATGATAAGAGTGCGAAAGATGAAAATTACAATAGATAATGTGACAGATTCGAAGTTTTAGAAGAATGAGGGTGCATCAGATATTTATAGTGGAAATTGGGGGGGCGGTCGAGTTAACCTAATTGTGCTTAGTCATCTAAGGGGAAGTAACGTACTAACGAAAAGATGAAAGACGAGACTATTTTTAGTTGAAATATTAATTAGCGAGCGAGTGAGAGAGGCAGTGAATGGGCAAGCGAGTGAATTTTCACCGTAGTGAAATTAAAGGAAAGTATTATCTAATAGACGCATGCATAAGTCGGCACTCGGTAGACATTGTAAAATAGAAGAGCCGGCTGTTGGGAGTTACTGAACTTGGAGAGTATTAAGAAAAAGTGTAGTGATTGAGAGAGTCGGGATGAACAGATGAAGTGGGGAATTAGTTGATTGAATGATTAAATTGATGATTTATTCAATCAATATAGCTAATCTAACATGATACCGAGAATCGTTGACTAATAGGTCCTACCGATCGGCATGGAAATTGCCAAGC
Organism: Herpomyces periplanetae; assembly: GCA_009733715.1. Lineage (NCBI taxonomy): Eukaryota > Fungi > Ascomycota > Laboulbeniomycetes > Herpomycetales > Herpomycetaceae > Herpomyces > Herpomyces periplanetae. The sequence goes on along the minus strand of WMKJ01000001.1, from coordinate 183,201 downwards.
TAACATCGAGTGGATTACCGGCTAGTCGGCTGGTATTTGGGAAACATGCACTAAATAGTAGGGTACACAGAGCAGGTGCGATGGGGGTAAGTTCGGGCCGAAGTTGTGAATGGGAGATTTGGTACCGAGACACTTTACCGGTTGAGCTTAGAATTTATGGAAAGGGTAATATGGTGCGTATGAAAATATTTCTTTGATATGCTCGGGTGCTTTTGATATTTATAGACGAAAGACTAAAATGCTACAGAAATGGAGTAATAGACAATGGTAATTTTGAAAATTAGAAACTTGTGGCTACGAATGAGTATAAAATGAATTTCATGTTCCAAGTTAGTTGGGCCTATTAGTAAGTGGTCGTACTAAAAGATTGTATGGGGGAAATTTTAATAGCAGGAACTCCGGACTAAGTGGAAATTGTAAATATTTATAGTAAACGGTAAATTTTATTTGATGCAACTGAGCGGGGTTAACAAGGTTATCGAAAATTAAATTATGGTGGGAGAATTTATGGTTTGGTTATTGTACTAAGATGGTGAAAAATAAATACGTATATGGACAAAGAATTGAAAATTTAGTAGATAAAACGTCCAAGGTTATGCCAAGGTGGTTAAAAACAGCAGTATCAGAGAATTACGGATTGGTGAATGAAAGAGAATTACAACGGAGGAAGGGTTAGTAAGAGGAGAGGGTAGATTAGGGAGCATGGGTGTAGTTTTCAGAGTATCTGATGAAGGAAGTTCTAGGTGTGGATGTATGAAAAGCTGGTCAGGGGAGGGGCTAAAATTGATGGGCTTTAGGGTCAAGAGGATCTCGTGAGAAGCGGGCATAAGGAATAATTAGCAAGTGGTGGATAAATCGAACGGGTGAATAAAGCAGCAGGGTGAGTTAAGCGGAGTAATGTATAGAGTTAACGAGGTAAGTCAACATGAAACGCGTCGGTTTAACCAATGAAAGGTGAGAATAGCGGATGAAGCTTGATGCCGAATATTTTGTTTCATGGCATATGGGGAGGAGTTTTTAACGGATAGAAGAATAAATGTGAAGTTGGTAGAGGTTTTGGTATGAATGAATGTCGGTGTAGTGAGGCTGTGGGAAGGGAAGGTTTGGAAGAAGTTGGGAAAACTTGACAAGTTAAGGTTGTTATGTATAGGAGAATATTGACTTAGATAATAGTAGTTGGTGCGTTGTGGAGGGGGTGTAGTAAATAGACAATTTACATGGGAGGAGAATAACATGATAATGAGTATAAAGGATGATCATTCTACGAACAATGGCAATGGGTAGTACGATTTAACTGTGGGAATAACGGGAAGATGAGTAAGGTTAAGGAAAGATTGCGAAAATCAATAAATATTCTAATAAATGTCATGTATGCATGCATACATGCATAAATGTATGCATGCATACAAGCGGAACAAGTATTTATTGAGCTATCGAAGTTGGTTTAGTAGACGATTCCGATTTGTGAAAGCGAATAACGAAGGCGTATAAGAGAGGTAAGGCATGATTGAGGAAACGATGAAAGAAGGTTATACATGAATTAGAAGAGATTATGTTACCCTGTAACGCGCGGGTAAGTTGTAAGTGGTAAGATGTAAGATGTGAGTGATGGTATGGTAGATGTAATAATTTGAAGGATGAAGGGTATGATTGAGGTAAAATTTATAAGATTCCGGGTAATGAGTATACTTAACGTAAGTGATAGTGTGAAAAGGAAAAGGGTAATTAAAGAGCCAGTATTGGTAGCATTTACCGGAGAAGGGTAAATGGGAAACGGTTAACATGTAAAGAGAGAGAATCCGTTACAAGGTTAAGAGGAATTAAAGAATTCCAAGTCAGTTAGGTTCATTAAGATAATGTAGGCAGAGGGTAATGAAGGAAAAGGGATAACAAGAGAAGGAAGAAAATGGTAGTAGTGATGATGATGATGGTAATGAGCACAGAATAAAAGGTTGATCACGTGATTGAGTATACACGAAGAAAAAATTGGGTGATGAAGGGAAAAGTGGCGCATTAAGGGGAAATGATGAAGATAAATAACTGTGGAAAAGGGTACGAGCAGATTACACAAAGTGCAGTGTGAAAGGAAAGTCGACGAAACACAGGAAAAACAGGACATGGGAGGTACAAGCCCGAGGAGAGGCTAAGAATTTTATTGGAGCGGAATAGAACAGGAAAGTAGGGAAAGGGGAAGAGAGGGGAGAAGAGGGGAAGGCAGAGGCAGAGGCAGAGGCAAAGGGCAAAAAGTGTATAGGTGTGCGTAAATGGGCGCAGAAAGTTATGAACAGACCGTGTGTGGCGGTGTAGGCGGTGTATAGTAGCGAGTCACGAAATCCGAGCTTTACACATGTCAGGAGAGGCACAAGATTCTTTATTGACTTCTCTTTCATTCTCCCTCTTTTCCGTTCCAGTTCCTTTTCACCTCTCATTTTGCACTTTCCCCTTCCCCTTCCCCCTCCCCCTCCCCTCCCTTTCCCTTTCCCTTTCCCTTTCCCTTTCCTTTTCCCCTCCCTCCCCTCCAGTAACTTCTCCACAAAACCTCCACAGCACTCAATTATTACCAACACTAGCCACATCCTTCCACTAGCCCCCGTAACAAAGCGGTTTCGGAGGTACATTGTTCCCATAGGCCGGGTCAACATGACATTGACTAATCTCGGTGAAACCAGTCACGAGTCCGGAATTTGACGTGGTGCTGGGGGACACGGTTCAGTTCAGGAGTGGATAGCTGTGGCGGTGGCGGTGACGAGGAGTTATTCTCTATACTTTTGATGGGTAACGGTTGAAATAATCTGTGCCACAGTGTGGCGGGGTGTAATATGGTGATTACTTACCTTGATGAATGTCGTATACCTTTTGCAGTAAGATGGGGTGCAATACTACTCAATATGCCAAGCCACACTACTCTCCGCCACCGCACATCGCGGCACGTTTTATGTCCTACTTAACATCATCTGGAAAATTTCATCACCAGAATTATATTTTTGCCATAATTTATTCTCTCGTCAAATCTAACCTCTCAATATTTTTATTCATCTTTTTCCTCTATATATTTCACTTTACCCAGTCTGTCATATACGTTAATATCTTCAGTCGCGCGCGCGCGTGTATATAGGGATTTTTATCTTTTTTTCTTTCTCCCACCAATTCACGTATATGAACAATGGTCCAAGGTTTTCTGTTCACTGGTGTCGTAAATGCTTCTGCTTATCTTGGCCGATCATTCTTCTTTTCAGCACATCTGAATGTAAGTCCCGACTATCCTCTACTAGTTTACTTGTATTTAGTCGCGTGTTCATGCTTGTGTGCGTATGTACGTCTGTGCGTGCATGCGTGCGTTGGCAGATTCGTACTTAATAGAATTGTTATCGTTTAACCCCTACCTACTTATTTGTGTCGATTCACCGCTCTCGCTTGTCCTACCGAGCTACGTTAAACTTAACAAAAACCATGCCTTTACATACCACACCTCTACCAGATTTCCCAAGAGTATATTAACGTGAATTTTAATGGTTTAGTGTGACCGTATTGCCTTGAGTTTCTCTTCACCTGCTAACATGTACCCTGAGTTATGTAAAGGAAGAAGCGGCGGAGGTATCATAATAATCTAACAAGTGTCCGTGTGCCTATACTTGAATGAACCACGGGTTATTTCATCACTAATTGTGTGATAATTAAAACAAAGTTAATTAAGAGATAGCACCGTGTAAGCTTCAGGTGTGCAAATTTTGAGAATCTGATCGTTCAAAATCTTCCCAAAATAAGCATTAGTGAATTCGGTTTGGCATTTAGTGACCTACATCGCTATGACGGCAAGCGATTTTAATCGTATTGAAATTGATATTGATGATATTGACGCGTCCACCGGTTTGCTCTGCTCATCCGAGTCGTCAAGGGAGGTGGCCGACGAATCTAGCCTTTCAAATCAAGAAGGCATCAAATCTGATAGTGGGGGAAATGTGTCACAACAAGAACCATGTTGTCCGGTCAACTTTCGTGCTCACGTTAACGGTACTCGATGCGCTAGCTTTCGAAGTCATGGGGGTGGTCAATTTGATTGCTTTAAGCCAGGTTCTCGCAGTAATAGCGTGTTAAATCCTTCCAATCGACAACCATCTTCTTCGGTAGAAGCTTTTGCCGACAATCGTCGGCGTGAACGTGCCGGAACTTTTAGCACATTATTTCCCCTGCCAAAACCCGGACTAGATAGTGGGGGGGAATTAGATGTGCATGGTAGAGCTGCCCACAGTGATATTGGTGGAACAAGACTTAGCGGAGATAGAGATGGCAGAGATAGCATTCTAATGGAGCCGAGAAGACGAAGACCTACATTCAGTGAAGCTCGAAGTAATGAAGCACATGATGATACTCAATCGCATAGAAGTTCGGCAGAAGAGGATGTTTGCTACCCACAGCCACCTGTTACTACGCGTATGTGTAAAATTAACTATGATGATTTACACGAGTATATACTATCCACATTGCACGATCATATTGACGGAGCATGCTCTCCATGTTGCGTTGGGGTAAACGGAGCGGACCTTGAAAGCGGAGAGGAAAAGGATGATGATGGGAAGATTGTAAAAGATTTTGCTTGTGAAACATCAGATAGCGTGGTGCAAGGAGACTTACACGAAAGAGTTATACTAAGCTCTAACTCAATAACGGAGTTTGCCCTGGGAAAAGCTAGCACTAAGGTGGTTGATCGGGCTAATGAGGCTGGCTGTGGTGCTGGTCGTGATGATGGGGATGGTGATACAAGTCAAGTGAAAGAGAGTGGACTGGGTAAAAACGGAGATTGTATTTGTGAAATTAACCGGTTACGAAGAATGAAGAATGCGTTAAATACCAAGATTAATGCCAATAGAACAAGTTCAGTTAGTCAAGGTGATTTGGGAAAAGGCAATACAGCGGCTGCAGCCGTTACAACGACAGCAACCGCGACAACGGGGGCCACAGCGGCAGCGACAGGAGCTGTGGCTGCAGTAACAAGTAATGCAGGACTTGAAACGGGAGAGGGGAGCGGAGGGAGAAGTGAAGGATGCGCAGGTAGTATGGACGGGACTAAAAGATATCTTAATCCTCAACCAAGGTATACTTTCTTTTCATCAGAAATGTCGGAAACTATATTTGCGTCTAGCTTCTGTGGACTATTAGCGAAAGAAGAACGTTTAGAAGAATTATTTGAGCCGGCAATACGATCAGGAGGAGTATGGTGGCTTGATATGTTAAATCCACCGGATCATGCAGTAATGAACGTTTGTAAAGCATTCGGAATACACCCTTTAACTCGGGAAGATATTGCAACGCAGGAAACAAGGGAGAAAGTCGAATTATTTCCCTTGTACTACTTTGTTAGCTTTCGTTCATTCTATTGTATGGATAAACATTCAGCGGAGTATATGGAGCCAGTTAACGTTTATGCGGTAGTATTTAGAGAGGGTTTGGTTACTTTTTCATTCTCAGCGAATCCTCACGCAAGAAACGTACGGACTAGAATGGGACGATTAAGGGACTATTTACAAATGAGCGCTGATTGGATATGCTACGCTTTAATAGATGATATAGTTGATACATTTGCGCCGCCTATACGAGAAATTGAGCTGGAAAGTGATGCCATAGAAGATGAAGTTCTAGTAGCCCGGGCTGAAGATAGTCGTGCTATACTGAGAAGGATAGGTGAATGTAGAAAGAAAGTCATGTCGCTAATCCGTTTACTGGGCGGCAAAGCGGACGTAATAAAAGGTTTCGCAAAACGTTGTAATGAACGGTATGAGGTTACTCCTCACGGTGATGTTGGACTTTATCTCAGTGATATTCAGGATCACGTAGTTACCATGATGAGCAATTTGGCGCATTTCGAGAAAATGTTAGGAAGATCTCACAGTAATTATTTAGCCCAGATAAGTGTTGATAATTTGCGACAGGGAAATACAGTTAACGAAACCTTGGGCAAGGTGACTCTGATTGCCACGATACTTGTTCCTTTGAATCTTGTTACTGGATTGTTTGGAATGAATGTTGAAGTTCCCGGAATGCATACTCCTAGCCTTGCTTGGTTTTTTAGTATAGTCGGTTTTTTGGCTCTGGTAGTCTGTTTAGCCCTTCTTTGGGCCAAGCGGATGCGCATGATTTGATGTTCACCTTTTCCCTTTTGTCCATTTACGCTGTACGCCCCACCTTTTATATTCCTGTCCCGTTTTTTCTCTTTCCGTTTTATATAATGTCCGCCTATCATTGCACTATCCATCCGTTAACTCCATTTTCTTGTGTATTCACCTCACCTGCGCTACGCATCCGTGTACACTTACTTTACTACGTGTACATGGCTGTCCCATACCTGCATAGGTGTGTACAATCATGCAACACCAGCGTAATCGGCTCAGCTATGACGAATACTTGCCAATCACGTATTACAATATCGCTTGTACTACGAGAATTCTTTGAACTTTATCCCAATTTTAACCGTGCCATTTGGTCTACAACTATCACGTAGTCCAATTTACTCTTCGTACTTATCGCGAAACACTTAATCGAGGGTCGCACCTGACTCCATAATACCGTCTCGTCTCATCCACACGGACCCACATTTACCATCTCATCTAAATCACATCGCGTCACTTCATCTGGACTTTAAATTATTGGGTCGCGTATTGGTTTTTTCTCGCTTAACGCACTACCATTCTAAATTATTTTCCATGACGTCGTTACTTTTAACTCCGCCCATTTCCCTGCCTACCCCACTGCCTACCGGCTCCTTCACCCACCCGCACGCAGGGCGCGTGAGTGGGTCCCATACAAAGGGATTGTTCCTTTTGCTTTTGTAAACAATTATCCTCGTCAGAAGGACCGCCTATCTAACGCCTATAAATAGGGAGTCCCCCGCACAAGGAATTTTAAATTTTCTTCGCACCCGTTTCACGCTTAGTATTTTCTTATCCCATTACCACCTACGCTTTTTATCTAACACCAATACTACATTCTTAATCACTAGTCGCGTAATTGTTCGTAATCCTACACTATTCATTCATTGTGTGGGTGTTGGTGTGCTCGTATATCAGCCTTGTCTCAAGGCGTTTTTTTCACCGATTCCAACCTGTGCACGCGCGTACACATATATACGCATTTCCTTAAGCTCTTTGCACAATAATTCATCCCTAAATTGTTTTTCTGATTGTGAGCGAACGCGCGTGCACATTTTATGACACTTTCCGCGCTCAACCAACACACTCTATTATCCTCGTATTTGTCAATTCGTTTAGTCCGCTTGGTTGCATCATTAACTTACAGTACCTATTGGGCGTTTCTACCATTTCCATAATGGACATTGTACTCGAGGCTTTTGATACGTACATTTTCGATCGGCTCTATGCTTACATCGCCCCTGGCGCTCTTAACGCTTCGTCCACTTCAGACTGGGTTTATCGCCCCGCCAGTCAGTATTTAGCTTTTCCCCCGTCCGCCTGGGCGTATCGCGCTGCTTGGCCCCGCGATCATATCTTTCGCCAGGCCATTAGCTTGTTCATTATAACTTGGTGAGTTTGAACTCTTACGTGTGTATTACTTCTTATGCGTGTGTGTGTGTGTATGTACGCCTCTTGCTATTCGTCATGTTCACAAGCTGAGCAAGCTAACTCGCTATTCTATCTCTACTCATTTCCAGGATATTCGGTGTCTGTGCCTATTTCATAATGGCAAGCTTGTCCTATCAATTTATCTTTGATAAATCCACCTTTAACCATCCAAAATTCCTCGTTAACCAAGTTCGTCAGGAGATACATCTTGCTCTTCGCGCTCTACCCGTCATGGCCTTGTTGACTACACCTTTATTCCTTCTCGAAGTTCGCGGTTACTCTCGTCTTTACGATCTACCCTCCGAAGGTCCAGGGCCATGGTACTCATGGGCACAGTTGATATTATTCGTCACTTTTACTGATCTTTGCATTTACGTTATACACCGTGCTTTACACCATCCCCTCCTCTATCGACACCTTCACAAACCCCATCACCGCTGGATTACACCCTCTCCCTTTGCCTCTCATGCTTTTCATCCCGTTGATGGTTTTCTACAAAGTTGTCCTTACCATCTTTTCGCCTTTATTTTTCCCATGCAAAAGTGCATTTACGTTGCACTTTTTCTCTTTGTCAACATATGGACTATCTTGATACATGACGGTGAATACATTGCAAACTCTTCTGTTGTCAATGGTGCAGCCTGTCACACTATTCATCATTTATACTTTAACTATAACTTTGGTCAGTTCACTACCCTGTGGGATCGGATAGGCGGCAGTTATCGTCGTCCTAATTCCGAGCTTTTTCATCGCGAATCCAAAATTGCCCCGACGGAATGGCAACGCCAAGTTCGCGAAATGGAAAAGGTAGTGGCTCAGGTCGAGGGTACTGATGATAGATGCTACAAGGACGACAAATCATCTGCGACTGGAAAATCCTCAACTATTGCCTAGCTGAACGCTGTCTCTTTCGGGTTTCCTCCCCCATGCACGTATTCTCTTTAGCCCTATCCCCCGCTATTTTCAGCCTTAGCCCCATCCCTTCCGCTTCATTTCATGGGTTTAATCCGGTATCGCTGCACTTAACGGCACTGTATGCGATCCTGTGCTGCAACTTTCGCGCGGTGTGACCCGTTTGGTCTCAAGTTAATTTATCTCTCTCTATGTCGGCATCATCTTATTTCATTCCATCTACTCTCGCCCCCGTTAATCAGCTTTCCCTTTTGTAATTTTGCCCTATTTGCCCCGCCCAGTTCAATTCCCTTCATCTTTTTTTTCCCTTAATCTCTCTCCGCTATCACCATTCTTTATGTACTGCTTTCAACTTCGTTTATGCTAACCTCTACTATACTCCCATGTTCTGCTATCTCATTGCCCTTTGCCTTGACATGCGTACTTTTTGTCCAACTTTGTCTTGACGCCGCTCACTTTCTGTGTGCGCGCGTAAACTCTCCGATGCCTTGGCCCAAGATTCATTTTCCTCAACATTATTCAACAGCATGTGCTGGAATTCTTGACCAAAATAATTCCTCCTTTTCCCCCCCTCCCCCTTTCTGCTAAATCGTCAGGGCAAATTTCTGCTACTTTTACTACCCCTTCGCTCATAGTTGCGCTGCCGTTTGCGCCTTTACACTTATCGAGCATACAATTTTGAACAGTTTATGCGTGCGTGCTTGCGTACATCATCGTCTCCCTTGTTCTTCGCTTTCCGATTAGATGTATGTTTCCCTCCATTAGTGTATCATTCTCTCCCTCCCCGGCCAGTCGTGCTGCTCACTTTATTTACAGCGTCAGGCCGTCTGCTCGCCCTGAACTTGACCTGGAATCCATCCTTCCATTCATCCATCAACCCATTCACCTCTTTTTGCGTAAACCTGCCGGCTCTGATTGCTCATCTTGCCCGTGAATCGTAACCTAGCCGGGCATGCCCAGGCACATCGATTACCTTCACTTCTATTAAATTTCACGACAATCTCAAAATCTTCAACTATCCATAGTCTATACCTTGCGCTTGATGTCTCTTCGCTGCCGGTTCTATTCCACTTTTAGCACTTCCACTCGTTCGTGATCCCACCGTTCTGCTCCCTCCCCCTACGTGTCCATTTCCGTTGTTGCTTGCGCTGTATTCGTTAACATCATTGACCTCGTCATCCGATAAGAATGTAAGATCAATCACTTCCCTAGTCCTTTTTAATGATGAACTACCTCCACATCTCGATATATTTCCCCTCTCTACTTCCGTTGTGCCTGGTTCACGTACGGGAGATGATGGTGTAGGTAACATTCCGTGCGGTGTTAAAGAATTTCCAGCTTTTATTATACCGTTACCGTTCTCACTTTTACCAACTTCTTCCAAGTTGATCACATCATACTCTTTGTACACCTGTGAATTTTGTTCACCACGTCCTCCCCCGTTACTCTCCTCCGATATATCCCGAACTGACCATGCTCCATTCGATTCAATGTTAACTTGATCAATCGTTCGACTCGTACACTGGAGTATCTCTGCAAAGTACCTATTTCGTTATTTTACTTCAATAAGCTATTCCCTCCCTTCTTCTTACAACTCTTTATCATCTAGACTTACTCGTCAACGGCTAAATGTTCAAATATCACCGGTTTAGAGCATATGGGACAGGTCCACGTAGGCGCTTGCTTTTGTAATTGCAAAAATGAGTATGCATCAAAACATTGATTATGCCGACAATTCTTCGTCCGACACGGCAAACTAATCCTAACCATCGACAACGGGTCGCGCAGGGACATAACTACCGAAGTTGCTTCAACTTCCGCATCATACTTTTTCGATGCAACTTCACACATGTTAACATACCGTATACTCCCAAAGCTCAATTTCTCCCCGTCCATCTGCTAGGTTTTCCCACTTACATTGTTTAAGTACTGAATCCTTTGAAATAGCTGGTCGACTTTGTATAAGTCTCACCAACTCAGGCACAGGAATCTTTCGCACTAAAAATATTTGGTAAAGGTGCTTCTATACGAATAAGTACCCATCCATTTCGCCCCCCCACGTATACGTTAGCTTAATTTAATATTTCACCTTTTGTATCTTCAATTCCCCAATAACCCGTTTCTCTTCACAAACCTTGACCGTTTTGGAGTACGCTATATCCAAAATATTGTGGTAATCATTTATCAATCGAACGTGGTTTGTCAAATCTGCTGGATTTGTCGTCCCCGGTCGATTCTTGACTCCACGGCTGTTAAATCGTACCTCTTCTCCGTTCACTCGCACTTCAACGTAACTAGGAAAAGCAATTAACGTTGGGTTGGCTGGTGATGGTGTTCCATTTTTCACTGTTGTAGGCGGGAATGTTGTGCAAAATAAAAATATTCTCAACCCTCCCATGCGTATCCGATTTATTAATGATGTTGACAAGCATAAAGTGGAGCTTACTACCCTTTGCATTTGATCTGCTGGTACCGGAAGCTCCGCGAGCGATGTTAACGGTTCCAGCATAATATAGAATGGACTAGGCACAAAGTCTAGATGATACTCCGACCATACTGCATTAACCGGTATACTTGCAGCCGTTGCTGGTTGAACCGGTCGATAAGGGTGAATAGTCTGGTGTGGCGAATCAAGCGGAGGAAGAGTATGTGTGTTTGTTGACGGTGGTTCAATTGGTGGTGGTGCAAACGATGACAGTAATGTCAATGTATTCAATTGATCCGGCGCAATAGGCATAGACCCGTGTGTAGCACTCGTATTGATAAAATTCGTTGATTGTCGATTTATTTCGCCTGCGGATATAAAGTCTGGCGACGGCGACGCTCCACGGTTACTAATGCGGTAAATTAATCGATTGTATCCGACAAAATCACCCCTGGAAAATGTTTTATTTAATACTGTACAGAACAAATTGAGTTAGTTTACTACTTTAACCTCAACTGCAACGAAAAACATTAAGCATGTAATAACGTACGCTCGTTCACACGACTTTGTAGTATCGCTTTAGTGCCCGATACTGGACAGAATTCTGCCCGACAAATTGCTCGTAGATCGTTGTTTAATAGTTTACGAACATCGTCTTTGGCACGAGCTAACGATGATGCCGTAAGCGGTGATGGCGCCATTTATAAAATGTGTCCAGGTTAGTGTCGTGGATTTCCAGACACGCGGATCGCACAGAATCCAGACTTAAATAGTGTGTACTGATATCTTCAAGTGTGCAAGGCTAAAACTTCTCAGACAATCGAAAAGCATGTGGTAATCTATTATATGATCAAATATGTTAGGAGAAAAGAGTTAAGGTGACCTGTTAATATTGACAGCTGTTTATTCAACTGTTTTGGTTCTAAGAAATAAGTGAGAGTTGTAGTGTAAAGCCTATTCAATTAAACCAAGTTATCTAAACTTTTTGGTTTAACAAGCTTAACAAATCCACTGCTTTTGAATATGTTTTGAACGGTAAGAAAATAAGAATGGAGAAACCGGGAGAAGAGCACGGCTGGAATCCGTCAAATATAACAGTATACGTCTAGTAAACTCGATCTTTTGGACATTCGAATAGGTCATGGAATAGATTTGACGTTCAAATCAACCAAGATATGAATATGAAGTTCAAATTTAAGCTGATGTATATTCCCGAGTATATTCATACAACTTGAAAAATGGATGTAGGAATAGGGTTGAAATGGAACGTATCGGATGAAGCGGTAGGTCCTACGAACGAGTAGGGGAAGGGAAATTTTTCATGTGACCGATTCAAGACAATGGCAATTATAATCCGTGGCATGAAAAGTGCAGCGACTTGACAATATATATTACAAGTTAACGGCTAAAGGATTCTGAAAAAGGTTCAAATGCACGTAAAACTTGTCAAAACGGCGCCGGTAATCGGAAGGATTGATTTTCCGAGTCCTTGAAGTCCGGGAAGTCATATGAGCGAGTGATGCGGGCCGAGAGGGAAGTTGATGGGACGGACGAGCACAGGAGTCCGATGAAATGGATCGGGAGTATAGTGATGTAAAACAATCGGGATGGGAAGTCAGGAAGCCGAGAGTTCGGAGTTTGTGGTGATGATAGTAGGCGAAGGGATTGACAAGTGATAACGATGTGCCGCAAAAATTTAGGCTGAACGTAACGAAAATATTACTAGGTAGAGGGTGGTGAACAAAGGAGAACAAATGTTGGCATATTTGAAAAGTGAGTGAGTATACCAGGGCGAGGGCGCATACGCCGAAACACGAGTTGATGAGGTTTTCCAAGTTTTGTAGTAAACTAGTGGTAGAGACGAAAGGTAAAATAGGGTAAATCTAGTCCACGTGTTAAAAAATAATGTCTCGTAGAATAATTGATTAGTTGAATTACGCGAATCGATGTGAAAGTATTAGTGATTAAATTAATAAAGACCACAAATCTATATTAGACAATATTTGTAGTAGTATAGCACTGAATCAAGAAAGGGTGGATCATGCAAAAGGAATCATGATCTAAACAAATTGCTAATTGAATAAAGCAAAAACTTCTTCACAAATAAAACTAATGCATCAATCCACACTATATCTTCCCATACTTAATTTGATTGATGACCTTGGTACATTTGCAACTCATACTTGAAAAAAATAAACTCCAAAATACCATACTCGCACCTCGAATTTCGGTTCCGCGATTCTCACTAATCCCAACAACCGAACCGAATCGGCAGATCTATGACCCGAGAGTCACATGACACACACCATGGAAGCAAAACGGCCGAATTTTGGCGATATGATGTGCAAGATGAACTATCTTGAATTGCGATTTTATTTTGTGCATGATTTATAGGTGAATATATTTTTGTATTAATTTACGCATAGTGGAAAATTAATGGGAATATATGGCGCGAAGTTTACGTTCAAAAGTAGCCCGGGCTCATCGTAATACGCTGCGTGCAAAGGTATTTGCACCCGCTGAAAGAGCTAGAGATGCTCGATTATCAGCTCGTTTACGTGCAGCGGCAGGCATAAATCCAGTATCATTGTCTTGCTCAGAACGAAAAGATCTTATCGAGCAGAATTCACCCCTTCCGAATATCACACCTTTTACCTTTCGATATATAATGGACGATGAAGATGATTTGGCTGATATGGAGATTGACAATGAAAATACTTCGGATACTACTCCAGCTGCCCATCATGTTGATTCATTAGCTGGCGAATTACAGAATCAACAATACGTGAAGATGGACATTGACAAGCCGAGTATCGAAGAAACTTGTGATGTGAACTCTACGAATTTGTTCAATGATAGTGATAACGATGTTGCAGGGATACTTACCTCTTCACTTCACCCCGAATTTTCAAAACCACACTCAGCAAGGAAGCGAAGGTCGCGATGCTCTCGTATTAAGCCTGGAACGCGCCGGTCTCTACTTTTTTACCCAACGGGTACTTCGTCAAAAGCTTGTCGTCAAAAACGTCAATGGGGAAAAAGTCGTGTGAAAGATCGGATTGGCCGAGTATAACGAAGTTTTTTGCTAATGGCTACCATTAGAAAATTTTGCGCGTTTTGCGTTGACATGCTCTAATTTTTACTTTTTATTAATGATATACCTCGAAGAAATTTTGCATACACGAACATTGTCAGTAAACACGGCAATTTATCCAAAACACCATAGCTCCGGAACATGTGTACTGACGGTGGGTGATGTGCTATGAATAATCGTGAATTTGTAAATAAATCGCAGCATCAAGGCTGATTAATGAGCTTTTCGATATCCTCAATAGTCTTTGGAACGGTAGTTAAGTTTTGATAACCATCCCGAGTTACAACTACATTATCTTCGATGCGAACTCCGCCTACGGTGTAGAGATTGGCCAGGACGGTTTTATTTATTAAGTTCTGCTGATCTGGTTTGGACTCAAAGAAAAATGAAAATAACGACGAGCTAAAGTACAATCCGGGCTCCACAGTAACAACAGCATTCAGTGGAACGGTACCGAAAATCCTGAGATAGCGGAACAACGGGTCGGGTGTTGAATTAGATCCGTTTTGAGTATCACGGTCGCTAACCAAGCCTGGCATTACCTCACAATCATGAGTATCCAGTCCAAGATGGTGGCCTAAGCCGTGGGGAAAAAAGGCCACGCTGAGACGAGCTTTAAGTATGGCATCGACTAATGGACTTTGATTGTATAAATCAGCGGGTAGGGTAGGCTCATTGGGAGGTAAAGGAGGATAATTTGAAGCAATTTTTTCAAGTTGAGGAATTGAATCATCGGTAACCTGAAATAAACCAAGGTTTAGAAGGCCAGCAATAGCAACCCGATGAGCAGCTATGTGAACATGTTGCCATAATACGTTGGGACGGATTAGAGAGAAAGCGGCATCTTGCATGCGTAAAACAAGAGAGTAGATTTCACGAGCGAGAGATGAAAATTTCCCACCACAGGGAAAGGTACGAGAGATGTCCGAAGCGTAACAGCGAAACTCTTGACCAGCATCCACGAGAACGAGAGTCGGCGGTTTCAACGGCGTAGTATCGTCTTTATGGACATAGTGAAGTACAGCGGCATGAGAACCAGCTGCGATAATTGAATCATAAGCTTGGGATGGAATGAAATTTTTAGTGTTGTTAAAGCATGCCATCTGATATTTGCGGTGTAATGTAACTTCGGAGGGAATCTCTTTTGATGGCAGGAAGACATCTGAGGAAACGGACTTCATTAAGGCAATGTGAGCGGGAGCGGAAAGCTCATTTGCTAGACGAATACATGCTAATTCATAATCATCTTTGCGCAATCGACAATATTTTAGAGCTTCTGGCAAAATTATTGTGTTTAAATGCAATATTAATTGGGGTAATGTATTCAGTAATAGGTTATGTCGGTTGGGTAGTACGTATATTATACAACCGACGTTTGAGCCGGCTAAAACGTCAAAAAAAGCATCTCGGGATAGAGCAGAGTCTATTTGTAGGGAATTTCGAGCATGTTGTTCGGTTAAAGGTGAACCAGACCACAAAATAGTATCTTTATCGGCGGGGGGTAGAGAAAGTGTAAGTTTATCAGTAGATGGATGATAGAGTAGGGCACAATCATTATCGATGCAACCCGATAAGTAGTAAAAATTACGATTGATTCTTAAAACTTGATCTTGATCTGAATCTTCATATTGTATGGATTGTTGATTTTCAAGATAAATGTACCAATCTACATTGGAAGGAAGATCAGGACTATGGGCAGAAATGTACTGAGCAACGCGTCGCGCGTGATCTTTTGCGGGATATTTTTCCGTTGAATTTATTGACATTATAGAAAAAACTAGAGATGTTTTAAAATTCCCGAATAACTTAAAAAATGGATAAAGTCTGGTGAAGAATTGATTTGGAAAAACAAAAAGGAAAATATCAAAACTGGTGAACTGTTAAAAATCGAAGAAAAAACATTTTCCCAGGTCACCTGACCCAATGACTGCGCCACCGCAGCCCGAGCCACCTGTGGCAGTGCGATTATTCGGCAGAAATGTGGGTGGCGTGTTGTCTAAGAGACGGTAGAGACATGTGACGTAATGTTTTGTATAGGTTTTGGGGGGGAAAAGGTTGAAGAGAGAAGTTGATGTTTATGAGTTTGGTAGATTTGGGATTGTTAGCCGAGGATATAGGGGATATTTATGAATCTAATGAACTTGACAGTCAGTAAATTTGTAGTAAAAGTAAATTTACGGGTAAATAATTTAAAGAAAAGGGTATAATATGGGTTAAGGGGTAGAGTTGAGAAAGTGGATTAGATAGTGTAAGGAGGTTGTTATGGTTAATCAAGGGTAAAATTTAGCAATTAAAGTTAAAAACAACCCAGAATAAAAAAAACCCAATTAATGAAGTTGCCAGTTCCTTGTTATAACACAAAAATAAAAACAAGCTGATAATAGCAGACGTATTTTGGAGGGGAAAAGGCTAAATAAAGAATATAGAAGGGTAGGAAGTAACATGGAAAGAAATCACAACCATAAGCAAAATCATAACTATAATCATGATATTATTTTAACTAAACTTCCAATAATAATCATAACTTCCACTACCATCGTCTACACATCTCTTCAATCATCTAGCTTTTAATCTTTCCCGCCCATCACCAAACCTTTCGCCTCTCTTCCTCCCTCGCTCCTAATTCGGTTAATTGCCCAACACCCGCACGTGAGCTTAGTCAGCGCAGATTGGAGGCTTATCTAAGCGGGGCGGTCCGGCGCAAATTTTGCCAATTTCGGGCGTGTCGGACACTCAAAAAGCGATTTTCTCGCACGTTGGAAGATTTTTTACTTTGTTCTACATGTTTTGTCAAGTTGCCTTGTTCACTTTGGCAATTTTCACACTTCAATTCTCTCATATTTATTTGGAGTTGTTTGACGTTAAAATAAATTCGGGTTTAACATTTTTCTCCGTACTCCTCAAACATTTTACACCCGCACACACATTTATCACATACTTCCACGCATTTATCTCACGTTTACTCGATTCATTATCCCTTACTCTACCCTTACATACTTTAACATTCAATCCTACGGGATATTTCTACTTTCGGTTAATACTAAAATATTCGTCAGGATAAGTTAATACTCGACGATTGAATTCCATTGTCTCTCTTGATAATTTATCATGTATAACCAGCACCGTCCTCTTGTTCCTCCTGCTCCGCCAAACTCACGTCTGGCAGACCTACTAGAGCAAGTACGTCAAGAGTTTGAAGCTAATGCTTCTCGTTCTGGTGAATATGAAAGTCAACGTAAGTATCACATTTATCGGAATACTTTGATAATTCATTATTCTTTCGATCCTTCCTTTGGTATCCCTGTACTTCTCTTCTTCGTTCACTCGGCTTATCGTGACCAATTTTTATCCCAGTGGCTCAACAAATCCATGAACTTGAAATGGTCCGTACTAAAGTTTTCCAGCTCGAACAAGCTCAACTACAAATTAAAGCAAAGTACGTATTTATGAATTAAATTGTTTTTTGTTTTTCCCCTTCCTATTATTCACGGGTTATCCTTCCTTTCACTTATTAAGTTCACCCTCATCTCACATCTCATATAGGTACGAGGACGACTTAGCTCGTCTTAGGCACGAACTTGAACAGCGTGGTGGTCCTGTGCCACCTTCATCTACCCAAGTATCGTCTAGTCATGTGGCCGCATCTCAAGCTCCCCCCCCGTCCCTACCACCTCCCTCCATTGGGCATGGTCCTGGCAACTTATTCGCCGGTATAATGACTGGTGCGTCTTCTACTCCACCAGGTTCAGTTCCCCCTGGATCCCAGTCGGCTACTCCTTATTCACTTGCTCCCCCTATACCGGCAGATGCACCTCCAAACGCAACTTCACATCTCCCTCAAGGTGGCCAGCCTGGACTTAACTCTGGACCCGGAAATAACCCCCCACCATTTTACCCCTCAGCTCCCACTGGGCCAAACGGTGAGTTTCGTTTGCCCTTCATACTTCTCTAATTGTATACACTATCGATATTTATCTGATCACATTTTCAATGTAAATACTTATACTTACACACACATTTTTGTTTTATTAGGATTCGGTCCGAACGCCTCACGATCTGGACGTAGCAGTGGTATCAGCGGCTCTACGACATCTATGCAGAATGCTTCGTCAAATTATCCGCCTAGCTCACCTCAAATGTCTCGCCCCACTCCTCCCCCGGGTCAACCTCCATCGCATTCAAACGCGGTATCTATGCCAGCTATGAATAATGTGTTAGCTGATCTTGACCCGGAAACTCTACCTAGTGAGTACAAAAAAGACGGTGTTGACTGGTACGCTGTATTTAATCCTCGTTTGAGACGGTCACTCGATGTTGATTTAGTGTACACTCTTGTACACCCGAGTGTTGTGTGTTGTGTCCGTTTCAGTTTGGACGGACGTTACGTAGCTACTGGATGCAATAGATCGGCGCATATTTATGATGTTGAAACTGGACAGTTAGTAGTTCAGTTACAGGATTCATCTGTGCCGGATGATGGAGACTTGTACATCCGTAGCGTTTGCTTCAGTCCCGACGGAAGGTATTTGGCTACGGGAGCGGAAGATAAAGTTATACGAGTTTGGGAAATTAGCACGGCTACTGTCAAACATGAATTCCGTGGGCATGAGCAAGATATTTATTCATTGGATTATTCACGTAATGGACGCATGATAGCATCTGGAAGTGGAGATCGTACAGTGCGACTATGGGATGTGGAAC
Source organism: Herpomyces periplanetae (assembly GCA_009733715.1). Lineage (NCBI taxonomy): Eukaryota > Fungi > Ascomycota > Laboulbeniomycetes > Herpomycetales > Herpomycetaceae > Herpomyces > Herpomyces periplanetae. Next base: position 164,495 of record WMKJ01000001.1, on the reverse strand, counting down.
GAGGTGAACAAGTACTCATGCTTACAATTGATGATGGAGTTACAACTGTAGCAATATCCCCGGATAACAGAAATGTGGCGGCAGGGTCACTAGATAAGAGTGTAAGGGTTTGGGATACGGCAACTGGAATGCTACGTATGCGATTGGAAGGGGAATTTGGCCATAAAGATAGTGTATACTCTGTGGCGTTTTCACCTTCAGGACGGGAATTAGTATCAGGAAGTTTAGATAAAACTATTAAGATGTGGGAAGTGTTTTCGGGTAGTGGAACGGGTGCAGGTGGAAGTGGAAGTGGAGTATCGGGATCAGCGGGAGGTGTGGGAGCTGGAGGAGCTGGTGGTCAGAGTGGTGGAGCAGGTGGACCAGGAGGAAAAGCGCCGGTTAGAGGGAAGTGTATTGGAACATTTACAGGTCATAAGGATTTTGTTTTATCTGTTGCACTAAACCCGGATGGTGCTTTAATATTATCTGGTTCAAAGGACCGTGGGGTACAGTTTTGGGAGCCTTCTACTGGAGCTGCCTTGTTAATGTTGCAAGGACACAAGAATAGTGTAATATCGGTAGCACCTAGTCCTACTGGGAAATTGTTTGCCACAGGAAGTGGGGATATGAGAGCAAGAATTTGGAGATATTGGTATCGATCGTGAAAATGGAAAAAGAAAATTTTACCATATCTCTGGAAGAAGCGGAATTCCTTGGACATATATATATTATATACAGTCACAGAGGCAGACAGACTTACAGGACTGAGGAAGAGTGTGTTATTAAAAGTTTATTTTTGAGACTACTTGAAGGGAAAATTTTATCTTAGTCTAATTTACAGTCCAGGATAGACTGTTCTACTAAGATAGTCGGTGTGAACATTGGGAAAGGGTCACGATAATTTTGTCTGAGCAATAAACCCAAAAAATACTGCGTTTTGATACCTGGTCTCCATAGTAAATACCAGAATAAGAAATACGTTGCACATATCAAATCCAGTGATTGGTATGCTTGTTAATAGCCACAACTTTTTATACGCAAGCATATCATGGCAAGACAAATTGTTGGATACGTGGTAGGGCTGTTTGTTTAATGTATACATGTGATGGATTGACTTGTGGAGGGAAAAGTGGATGTATGCGGATGTGGGTGGTATAAAGGTATACGAGTGGTTGTGAGGATATGATTTTCATGATTGACAGATAAGATTGTTCGGGTGGATTGCTCTTGGACTGGTTAATTGTTTACAGCATAGTGTTTAATACATTAGAGTGAGTTGATTAATAGGTGTAGATATCCGTATATGGTAATGTGATGGACGTGTAGATGTCGAAGTTTTTGTAAAGGGTGGATGGTATTGAGGAAGGGTAGATTTGACAGGGCAGGGCCAAGGGAAAGGATAACTTGATTGATTTAATTTGTCAAGTTAGGTATATAGCCGTTAATTTACACATTTCTCTATTATTTATATATATACTAACAGGACCGTACTGTGCCGTATTTGATCGTGAAGCGGCGGGTTATGATGCAACGGAACGTATGTACAGTTTATAAAATATTTACCGTGTTGACCGTATTTACACGGCATTTCATTCGTTGTGTGTATGTGTGCGCATGCGCGTGCGTATGCATGTGCGTATGTGTGTGTGTGTGTTGATACAGGTTAAAAAAAAAATATGCCGAGCGCGTATTGGTTATGGATGTGTGGTTGCATTAATGATAGTGTACCTAGTACGTGATAATACGATATGTGCGTCGGAACCAACGTATTTAGAGAGAAAGTTACTTGTCAAAATCTGAAATTTAAGAGCATGAACAAGATCAAGTAAAGAATTAATGTACTAAAACAAGGACAACAAGGGTTGCATAGTTCAGACGTAATACCTTTCCAGTAGCTACTCAGGTGTTGGCGATGGGGACGCCGGGGGGGCGCCGGTACAGGCACCACTCGTGGCTCACCCGCCCATACAAAAGCAATACTAAGCTGGGGTTCGGGCCGCAGTACGGCCACGACCATGCCAGCCTGCTTACTCCTTTTCTTCAGCCTTTATCCGGCAAACTCTTTTTCCAGACTCGTTCACATTTCTTTTTTCCTTCCATCTTAGTTTAATTTCCCCGGTTCACTCATAGTGACTTTTCTTTTTCGCCTTTTAACCAGCACTTTTCGCCGCGATCTGCCCCCGCTACTATTACCATCTTCATTTCACCCCGGAATATCTCCCATTTTTTTCAATCTTAGCGCCGAATTTTCCATAGCCTTCCCTCATGATCAATCCCGTGGCATGTAATAATTTATTTTAACATATCATACGTACACACACAACTATTTACTCACTTATTTTAACTTTTACCTACATTTACTCTCCCATTTACATCTACACTCACTCCACTACACCTTTACCCTGACCCTCTCACTCTTTCTCTCTCACCCTCGCCCTCGCCCTTACCATTGTCATCTCCATCGCTACTGCCACTGCTGTCGCCCCCGTCGCCCCTTCCCGCTCCCGCTCTCACCATTATTTTTCTCACAAACTAACACCCATCGTGCCTGCCTTATCATCCTCTGCTCCCGCTCCCTCCTTCTAATTCTACATTCATTCCTTATTCACCACTTTTAATATTCTCTTCAGCTGCTCATTTGGTGCTCCTTCCTTTTTCTCAGTAATTTCTTATTATTTCTTCCTTTACTTCCACACTTGCACCTTCCTTTTTCTTGCATTTTTCCAGCCTACCCCCTTTCTTGCTTGCGCTTTCCTTTTCTTTCTCTACAATTCTTCTTTTCATTTCCTTTTGCATTTTTTTTCTTTTTTTTGCAATTTTTTTTCGCTAAGCTCATCTCACCATGATCCCTCACTCTTATATAAATACTGCCCATCCTCCTCCCCCTCCTTCTAGTCTTCCACTACCTCCATCTTCTCACCCTCCCCCTCCCCCTCCCCCTCCTTCTGCTTCTTCTGCTCCGTCTCCCTATGCTTCTTCTACTTCTCTAATCCCTTCATTATCTTCATCGGTTCCCCCTCATACTTCTTCTCCGTCTCCTTCATTGTTAAAACGACCCCTTGTCTCTTCTACCGACCCTTCAAATTCTCGTTACATTCCATCTGCCCCACCAATTCCCTCAAATACTTCGGCTAATTCTACCTTACCTCCCACTGCATTTTTAAATTATTCTTCCACTTCTGCCCTCTATAATACTAATCCTTCCCTTATTTCTCACTCTCATACCCCGCCTTCAAATACTAACATCACTAATCCTCTATCTGGTTCATCCGGTTCCGTCTCCTCTCATCATACCACTACAGGGTGTGATTCTTCATCACTAAATTCTTTCAATAATAATCATCTTCATGCTCTTCGTCATCCCCATCATCAAAATTTAGCAGTTCAGTTCAATAGATACCACCATTCTTCCACCCCCTTGTCCCTTCGTGGTCACCACCAAATTCAGGCACATCGTCCTCAACTACTACAAGCACCTTCGAATCATACTCACGTGTCAAACCTTACACAGCTCTCGTCTCAAACTTCCAACAATGGTCTACCACCCTCACCTTCACTGAGCCATCCCTCTCACGTTTCATTTCATACTCATCATGCACATGGCTTGACCCATAATCAATCTGCTGCTTTACCTTCAATACACAGTCATAAACATGCAAATGCTAGCGCCCGTACCCATGCCCTTCAGCATGCGGCTCATGCTCCATCCCACTCTCCTCCGCCGAGTAATGTCAACTTGTCAAGTGGGGGTGGATCCAATATAGCTAGTGCTGGCGGGGTAGCTTCAGCAATTTCCTCTGGCCAAAATCAGGTCCCAAATCATCTAGCCCAGCAACTTCAAGGTCATCAGGGTCAGCATTTACAGCAAATAAGTCATCCCTTGTCTCACTCTCAGGCCATAAATATCCAGCAAGTTCAGGCCGCAAATGGTCATCCATCCCAAAATCATTCACATCATTCAAGCTTGAATTCAATTCATTCTGTGACGTCAAATTCCTCCTTAACCTCTTCAACTTCTGGATCTGTACAGTCTTCCACTACCTCGTTTTCTTCAAATGGCGTATCAACCCCTAAAACCTCGGGTTCCAATCAACCTCCTTCTGTTGTGTCCTCTAGAAATTCTCCTTCTCCAATCATTCCCACCTTATCAGTAGGGCCTTTGGAATCCTGTCCTGCTGAACCATTAACCTTTTCTACTGATGTTGATATTCTTATGAAAACCATTCAATCAAAACCGGCCTCTGTGGTGTCCGAGCCCGTCGTAGCCCAAAAACCTCGTAAAATGTATTCGTGTGTGCTTCCCGGCTGTAACAAAACATTTTACCAAAAAACTCACCTGGATATTCATACTCGAGCCCATACGGGCGTGAAACCGTACGTGTGTAAAGAACCATCGTGTGGCCAGCGGTTTTCTCAACTTGGAAATTTAAAAACCCATGAACGCCGACACACGGGCGAGCGACCTTTCAGCTGTGATATTTGCGGTAAAACGTTTGCTCAACGCGGTAATGTTCGCGCGCATAAAACAGTTCATTTACAAGCCAAGCCGTTTATATGCCGATTAGATCACTGTGGAAAACAGTTTACTCAGCTGGGCAATTTAAAATCTCATCAAAATAAGTTTCACGCCGAATCGTTGCGACAATTAGTCCAAAAGTTCTCCGCCGTTACCGAACCCGATCTTATTCCTTCGGCCGACCGTGAGCTTTGGGAATACTTTGCTTCTCTTTACAAAAATTCTAATAAAGGAATAAAAGGGCGTGGTAAAAATCGTCGCATTTCTGTTATAACGTCATCGTCATCCTCTTTACCCAATGTTTCCACTGGTAGTTCAGGCTCTACTATCGTTAGTGGGTCTACGTCTACTTCTGTATCTAGACCGGCACCAGTATCTGCGTCTGCGTCTGCCAGTAGTGATGGTAGTGGTGGCAGCAATGGAACGATTCAAGGGGTGACGGTTGGCAATGCCGCTCGTATAACAGAGTTGGGTAATATGTGTTCATCTAGTACCTCGGCACCATCGACTGTAATTTCTGCGTCCAACAACATTCGTATATCGAGCCAGTCACAGTCACAAACATTGCCTCCGACTTCATCGTCGTGTCATTCGTATACGGCACCAGGGCGCCACAACGGATCTCGTTCATCTCATGCTACACCAACACCAGCTCCATCATCATCGGGTAATTCAAACTCAGTAGTGAACTATACGACGTCTTCGAATTCACCAGGGCATCTCAATTCATCCATAATGGCACATTTTACTTCACAGTCTGGTGCTTACACGGCTAGCTCAGCATCATCTTCTTCCCCTGTAATTCAAACCTCACGATGTCACAATGTGGCATCAACTTCATCAGGTGCAAGTTTTATTCCTAGTTCTACATCCGCCTCAACATCTGGGTCGTCGTCGTTGGTGACACCATCGATGCTTTCATCTCCCTACGATACAGCGGCTGTAGTGGCAGCTGCGGCAGCCGCTGCAGCTAGTGTGTCTATGTCGTCATCCGGATCACCTCCGTATCCACACGCTACGCAGGCAAGTTTTGGGGCGGATCAAGTTTCCGTATCGATGAACAGTAGCGAGAATGTTAGCAGCGGAGGTGGTGGCGGCGGAGGGGGTGGTTACTTGAATGAAACCCAATCGACAGGGTCCGTACCCGTTAACGCGGCATCACGCAACGCTCCTAGCAGTATAGGAACACGTCGAAGTGGCGTTAACACGAGTAATTCTACCGGAAGCAGCAACGGCAACGGGAGCATGTCTTCTGCACAGACTAATGGCGGCAGCGTTAGTAGCGGCCCTGGGCCTGCTTCGAAAAGTGCAACCGTAGCAAGTGGCCAAGCACAGCGCGGCAATACGATGATGAGTCGAAGTCGGGCTCCGCATACTAATGATGGCCTAATAACCGTTGGCTTTGAATGATTTACTTGTTCATCCGTTTACTCTTACAGTTATGGTCTACACTCATACATACGCTGTGATTCACCCGCTGTTCCATGCATACAGATTGTTTTATTGGGCTAATGAAGACTATTTTGTACACGTAAAGTAGGCCCGTCACCACACTACCGAGGTGGGGACGAGGCGACGACTATTCGAGAGTTCGACGATAAGTGAAATGTACCGATACACGTTTTTAGAGGAGCGTGGGAGTTACCAATTCCACAGAACTTTTTGGCCGAGTATCTTATGACCTAGTAATTCGTATTCACGAGCGTAAAGCCAGCCGTCGTTCCCCACGTTAGTAGCGACCGAGGTGTTGGCAGTAGAAGATCTTTGGGTAGTTAGGCCAGCGGCATCACCGGCGCCGGCTCCGGCGCCTGTTAGACGGGCGTACACGCTACCGCCCTTCCATACGACGAACTGAGCGTCCAGATCACGGGGCGGCGTATTAATAATTAGGGAAGGTAAATTGGCCGATTTAGGGACCACGGGAGGCGGTGGTTGACTAGCCGTCGGCGTGTCGGAGTTCAGACTTGTGCCCGAGCCCGAGCCCGAGCCAGCGCTTGAAGCTTCCTTGGCTGTTGCAGGAGTCGCCAAGCTAACTTGACCGCGCGAAGTATGAGGGGTTGTGGCGGTATCAGGAGGTGTGTGATGATGGGGAGGATGATCGGAAGTTCGGGATTTTTGCTGTGCATGGCTTTGTTGAGCTTCTCGTTGTAGTGCTAAGCGTAATCTCCCCTCTAGCCATGAATCACAGCCTGGAATTCGTGCAGCTCCCCCTCCAACCAACATTATTCCCCCCAGCAGTAAATCCCGAGTTTTGCGAGCATCTACAGAAACAGTCGCAGCTGTAATAAGATTAAGTAAATGATCTTGACTTGTCGGTTGACCCGCAGCTTCGTGTGTCGTTGATCCAGGTCCTGGGATATATCCGCTACGAATCGCAGCCGCATTGGTAGCCACCCGAATAGAGTACAGTATAGCTTCATCCAATGGCATTAACGCTAGTATATCGTCTTTAGCATAAGATATTTGGAATTTATAATTTTGACGTGTTAATCTAGTATTATTATTATTATTATTTGACAACCCGTGTACTGATGCGCTAATTGCAGTTAAAGGTTGGCTGGTACCAGTAGAAGCTTCGTTACTAGTATTAACGGGTGGATTAGCATCTCTTTCTTCACTCGCTACAACAGTTTTATCCATTGTAGTAAGGTTTGCTAAATCAACGTTTCCCGGAGGGTGGACTTCATAACCGTTAGAAAGGGCGGCAGACACTTTTGAATTTGAACTAGTAGGTCCATTTCGCGCAATTCGATTCAATTCAATAAATCGTCCGGCTGCTTCAGGCGTGGTAACCACACCGGGTAAATGAGCAAAGTTCTGACATGCGTACTCAAGTGCTCCAGTTTGTGCAAGAGAAACGGGATCATTTGGCGTTCCATCGTATATGTCATAAGATCGATCTAACAGCGTACGACGTCCTTTAAGTTTCAATGAATTATCGAACATTTCAGGATAAAAGTATGCTAATGGTGCGAGCATAGTTTCATCGTACATTTTAAACGAAACTTTCCGAGTATCTCGACCAGCACGACGTAAATGAAAAGTCGCAAGCTGAACGCTAATATTAGCCTCGTTCATAGTGCAAAAATTTTTCTTAAGTTCTTCGGCTAGTTCATAATCATGACGATGGGCAAGATTAATTTCTTGGTAAGGAAAGTAATTGCACAGTAAAAATTTGATAAAAATTTCCGTAACATCATCACCACCGAATTTCAGGGTAATACGGGAATCTTCAACGCATAGACCATCTTCGACACAGCAAATTGAGGTTTTTTGTGCACCGACGTCAACGATACACGATACAGTGTATCCAGCACCGAAGGTGGCCGCAACACTTTCTTGCATGAAGCATACCCTACGAAAACCAAATTCTCGCATTAATCCGTCGAGCACGCCAGTTACATACTCACGTTCGTAGAGGTCTGGAACGATAAAACAGCATGAATAGGAGGACCATTCACGACGATTCAACATGCCCAGCTGAGACTTTAGAGCATCTTCAATAACGGCAAAAAAGTCATTCCAAACATGATGTTTTCCCGTGTAATCTTGTTCGTTTAAACTACCACCACGTATAGGCCAAAATAGTTTGTAGCGTGGTTTAGAGCCCTCGGGAATTCGAAGTGCTGCATCACCGAATACGCATCCGGGAGCAGCTGAAACGTCTGTCCAGTCAGTACGGTGAGGATCGTTGTGTTCTGAGATATCTTCCCATGTGGTCTTTTTATTATAATTGACGACTAATTCGAGAGAGTTGGGCATAATTCTTCGCTTATTCAAACGCATATGAGTTTTTAAGTCTGCTGACATTTTGCCGTATTCCTGCAAAAATGCATCCCCGAACTGTTTTTCACAACCATCTGTATCATCCGCTGAGTTTGGCTTTCTTAGTGGAATGATGTCTGATGTATTAACTTTACAATCATCACTGATACGACGAGCTATTACCATCGGTACAGTTTTGGGCCAAGCATCGGTGGCAAAACCAATGCGTAAATTTCGACTACCAGGATGTATAACAACTGTGGACCCGATTCCTAAGCCTGAGCTGGTTGGATTAGCGAGTTCTTCTTGTCCAGTTCGGAAGGTTAAGTATTGCTCTTCGCGTTTCAGGTATTCTGTGTAATAATTTTTTTGGTTGATCATACTTGTGACAGGCCATGATGTTAAGCCCAGACCATTATCCGTTTTTTCAAGACCTTCTTCGCGCTGTGCAGCAGCTACTCGACCACCGCTTTTTTTACCCATTATAATAGTTTCCGGAATGCCCTAAATAAGAAATTAAGCATTTTTTTAAATTCATCATACATCCCAACTTGTTCAATCCTGTTAAAAGTTCGTTTTGTCTTGAAAATTTTCGAGATCGATTACCAAGCGTGTTCACGTGCTGGGTCACATGATTAGGATATGGGCGTGGGGGAAGCGAAAATGGAAAAGGGAGAAGCCGAAGGACACATTGTTTCAAGCAGATAAAGTGTTAAAATATGGTGAAGAATGGAGGAACGTTTGAAGATTAGAATTTGGGATTTGGATCGATATTTCCCATGTGCTTTATGGATAAGGGCTGTTTTCTGCGACGTCGAAATATGGAATTCCGAGATTTAATACAACGAAATCCTCCTAATAAGAATATGAGACCAGTAAATAACGCAAGTGCACCAAAAGTTACGAAACTTGCAATCAAGGCAGATTTAACGGGGGACATTCTTTTCTTGATACGCGCGCCGAATTTATTTCCAGCTGTACTCTGATCGACGTATTTGCAAGGATTGCCATTGTGGGAATCACATGCGCGACACCACATGGCTTGATTATCTATGGAAAATTGTCTCATTTTATCACGAAATTCCTTCCATGGTATAGTATCACGGTTTTCACCAAAGAGAGGATATGTACGAGGAGGGTTTTGAGATGATGCTACACCATTTGTAAAAAGAAATCGTACGGCAGAACTATCCTCTACAGGGTGAAAATCGGGTGATTGTACGGCAGGTTCACCAAGGGTATCATTAAGAGACACTAACTCGAATACCATACTAGACACAGAATCAGGAATTCCCACGGTAGCCGGAGTTAGAGCGGAAATATTTGCCAGGCCGAAGAAGGAAAGGAAAGTTTGAAAATTACCGAATTCAACGTGGAGGAGATGATTTGTTTCACGAGAGTTAGACGAAGTGGCCGATAAGGTTTCTTCAAGAGCGTGCAAAACATTTCCGGCCAATTCCATGCCACCGATAGCAAGAATATTATCGTTACGATCGTACGACAGGGCCCATTCATTAGCGATGGCTTGAGTCCGTAATTCATTGATATTTGAAGCAGTTAACACTTCTGAATGCTTCAACGTACGATTGTGAGTTTGGGCAAAGTTTATCAAGTCCCAGATTAAGTAGGCATTCTGTAGGGTAACATTTGAACGATCAATTGAATCAGTGACAATTGGACTAATGGCATTGAAAAGGGCGGTAGTTTGAAGTTTTCTTTTGCGAAAGTCTTCCGATTGAAAGTAACGATTGAAGCTTTTAACGGCCGAATTACATATTGAACCACCCTTAATTGTGTAAGAAGGATCCGTAGTTCCGGAAGTTTGGATAAATGGTTTGTCGATAAGTTGAAATTGGTATCCCGGCATAGGAATTGCCATGGCAGAGAAAAAGGTAGAGGGATTAATGACGGAAGAGGAGGAATACTTTTGTTGTTTTTGGGAAAATTTAATGGCATTATTAGGACTAACGGGAGGATAAAGACCCTGGGAAAAGACGACGGCGGAGTTTTGAAGTATTGGTTCACTGGGTGCAGTAACGCTAACTTGCTGAGAATTGAGGATTCGTTCGCCAATTCCGGCTATGTAAGTACCTGTAACATCGGGGGATGATCTTAAGTATCGTGATTTATAGTAAGAAGCAGAGTCCAGTAAACGACGATGACCTAGGGCGGTTAAGCTGGTTGGAGCAAGAAATCTTGGTGTACTATCGCCATGTCTATGAAAGATGTAGGCACCAAGTATAGCAGCGTAAAGAGATGATGGTAGTAAGAGAATGACAAGATGGGAGAATATATTGAAATGGTTCATAATGTATGTATATGAGGGAAATTATGATAAAGAAAGTATTGTAGTGAAGAGCATTCTCACAAGGGCGCATGCAAACGGGAAATGATAGATTGAGGGCGAGGTGAGGTGAAATAAATATGCGAGTATATTTATTGTTAGAAGATGGGTGAAATTAGAATAAAGTTGCACAAAGAGTAGCGAGATGGGCCAGACGATATTAACGGGAGAAGTTAAAAGGAGAATCCGCGAATTAAACATTAACTTCTTGGGAATTGTAGTATAGTAGAGTATATATATAAGAATGTATCAAGACGAGGATCAACGAGTGTATAAGCATAATCATCAATACTATGACCGATTATGAGACGTAGATGAGGGCTTGACCAAAGTTTATGCGCTGGGGAATCCTGAGAAAGTACGGAGATCAGCAGGTGAAAGATGGGGCAGCTTTGTAGACCATGAAAATGATTGATAGGAATAAACCGTATTGTAGAGAGTACTGTAACAATCTGCGCTTGATATTCCTTGGGTAATTTTTTTTCAATGGCCGGGCTAATATAACGTAGAAATACGGAAAGGGTTTAGCCAAAAGATATATGCGCATAGGGAGGAATTTATCATCGGTCAAGGATAAGTGAATTATGCGACGAAGAATTTGGGTTTAATGGTACTGGTTAGGGTAAATAATCCATATTAAAAAGTCCGAAATCGTAGTAAATGTATGCATTACATTTGATGAAATGCTCGGCGATTGATCATTCGGTGTATAGGTGCGTGGCGATTAACAAAAAATGTGCTGCTAAGCCTGCGTGCTGGTAAATGTATGCGCTTGAACCCGAATGTCAAAAGCCGCCATGCTTAAAGCTAGACTTAGATTCCATAATAATTCATCCATTTTGATGTCATGGTAATATCCGGGACCTTATTGTCCATGTTCGTGTCCGCGCCTGTGCTCACGATCATGTCAAATACCTTACGCCAGACTTTTCAACCGTATCCATGTGGAGTATTGAACTCCACATGCTTGTATCACAGTATGTAGAATTAATCTAGACAATACGGCCATTTGTCGGGTTGTCTATCTTCACCGCCTGGATTAAGAATAATGACAAACATGACATGGTGGATAGTCGGGAGCTATGGAAAAAAATATTGGGTATTAGGTTAACCAGTAAGATTCTTTCTGTGAAAATGCTTATCGCGCTCAAACTGAGGGATGGAATGGGATAATCTAGATGATTGTATCAGTATAATGAAGTGATGCATCTTAAATAATTCCGTAGGGTTGTAGATCGAGGAAATCAAATGACCATCCATTCATCCATCCAGTCAGTCAGCTCAAGGGTATACAAAATGTTCAATTTGAAAGATGTTGATGAAACAATTTCTCGATAAAAAGGGGCGGTGATAACAAGAAATGGATGATTTCTCTCCATTCCAGGCTTGTGTTAATACTCCAATCATACCCCAATAACTCCTCATTTAACTCCAGACACTCTGTTAACTCCTTAAAAGTTCACCGAACCAATGTGTTAAACGTTAATGCATTGTGTAGCGTTCCGTATTCCCCGATTCCCCGCTTGGTTGCTGAATTTCTTACTCCCCATACAATACCCCACCAAATATACGACAATTCTGAAATTGATCGGTACCGCCATCTATCTGTCACTTGATCAAAATTCTTTCTTTTGTGTCTCCACGGGGCTGGAAGGAATTTCAGCCTCGTGTTTTCTTCATTTTGCCGAAGCAAGAGAGACGATTGATCACAATTTTCCCTAACGTTAACCGATCGAACTCTTGAATCCGTAGTCGTATTCTCGAGGATCGCATTGCCCGGCTCGGAAATGGAAAAGCCACTCCACGCTGAGACTACGCTTGAATCACTATCATCATCATCACCACTACCACCACCACCACCACCAGCGTCACTTTGCTCAAAAGATATTGTTGCTGTATCTCCGGACCAAACTCCCGTTGATAGTATGGACTTTTCGCGTATTTCATTTTGCATTTCGGTGGGTAACTGACAAAACAAAGATCTGCGCGGAACATTTATCACTCCTAAGGAAATTAATCGAACCCGGTCCCATACGGCAAATCCTATCCGTCTGAAGGGAGTAAAATTAGTCTTTCCCAGCGGCGAAGAAAAGTAAACCATAGAAAAGTGCCCCCGCTTATTATCATTATAACCGCGAATGCTAAAGGCTTTTTTTCTCTTTAAACTTTTATTGAAGAAATGAAAGGAAGATTTAAACCGGCTAGACAGTCTAAAGTAGGCAAAACATCCTTTCCGTGTACGATAAAACTCGGGTAGTTTTGGATAATTCCACATCACTTCGGAAAGACTGAGAACCCGTTTCTTTCGGTTGGTGTTTAACGTTGTCAAACTTCTTTTCCGCTTACGAGCTTTGACAGATGATAAATTGCTGGAAAGTTCCGTCGTACGCGATAATGGTGAAGCGTTAACATTACTCATTTCGCGGACAAAGTTTTCCTGGGCACTACTCATTAGCTCAATTCCCTGACAAGAAATTGTCTTAAAGTGAGCTTGGGATAAGGTGGAAAAGGGTAGTTGGGTAAAGCCGTCACCCATTAACGAATCGATGCATTCACTTTTCTCTTCCAGATTGTAGATTATTTCGTAAATACTTAAAAACATTTCAATCTGGTAAACGCTCATTTCCCAGAATTCCGTTATCTCCTGACAAATTTGTCCAGCTGGAGTAAGTTTCATATGTTCATTGGGAATGAACTTTTTAACATTATTTAATCGAAACCAAACTTCTATGCACCAGACCATGGACATGACTCGGGACCATTCGTGAAAACTTGGGGGTAGAGTGGCCGATGATAATTTTAATGATGCACAACATTCGCGATCTCGGGCGCTATTGCGCGCTATTAACTCTGATGCGATTTTTTCGCCTCGAGAAAGTCTATACGCTACTAATGCATGATCTGCACATAAGGGTATTAATTTGTCCACTCTGCCGATTAATATGCTAAGGACTTGTCGAGATAAGCGATGAATTTTTCCTGCTGTATGAACAAAGTCAAGGGCAGTGTCTAAATTTTTATCCCAATGATTTAATGCTCGACGAAAGTGTCGACTGGTTAATATGTCAAAGTATAAGGGTGAAGTGCGCGTAAATTTACAGCGCTGAGGTAATTCACGGCTTCTCATACACGTACTGATTCGCCAGAATAAATCCAAACATACCCAATTGCATGGAGCGTAGTCTTTGAGTAAGCCACGTATTAATTCGTAGGATCTGTGGGGTAAAAAGTATTTTAACTCGGGAAAAACTTGAATGATACTGCTCAATGATTCGAAGTTATCAATATTTTGCAGGATCATATGCCGAATTTCATTCGGTAAGATGTGAAATTGACGACGCATAGTTTAACTCTGGAGGATGAATAAGGCCAAAAGGTGAAAGTACGGGTAAAACCACTGTTGACACTTGGTATAAAAGAGTTATAACTTTGGTGTAGTGAAAAGATCAAGCGTAGATGAGCCAAGAGTATTGTATAGCCGAGTAAACGAATTTTTGTCCATGCGGGAGAAGTTTCCAAACATATGCAAGTGGTGGGTGCGTAGATTGGTATTTTATCAATGTCAATTACTACCTTGGACACTCAATTTATCATGATATATAACCTTATAACCGGCGTTACTTCCATGATGTTCGCGTCGACCCGTAGTTAATAAAGCGTGATGTACAGGAAAAATAGAGATTAGTTAGCTGTGAAATTCTGTGTTGGGTGTGGGTGCTTTAACCTTGGCCCAATAAAATTCTCGACGCCAACAGCTAAAAATCAAAAATCCCCGATTTCTAAATCCTCCCAAATTATTTAATTCCACTTCAACAAAACATTTGTGAAAATTCTTTCCATAAAATCCCTTTTTTCCCCAAACTCTCCCAAATCTCGCAAATTTCAAAAATGTCGCCACACCGATTACGTAACGGCTTACATAACCCGCGGAACAACGATGACGCGGAGCAGTTTTGGATTTCCTAATTGGGTAATATTTTGAGGATTTTTGCGAAAATTCGCAGCAAAATCGTGCTGAAAGTGATTCTGCGCAACGATTTCATCAAAATCGTTTATTTTATTTGTTCCTGGAAAATCTTTGACTTTGTTTCTAACTTTCTTCCTACAAATCCTTCGGTTTGTCTCTACTTTTGGTCGTATACTGTCGTCTTTGTCCTGGTATTCTGCATTCATTTCATTGCACTCGTTTTGTGCAATATTTCTAATTGATTTATATTTCCTTGTTCTACGGATTTTTTACGTCCAAGTCAACCTTTCTTTCTTCCATCCTAGACCATTTTCCTCCCTTTTAATTATCCATTATCATCCTTCTCATGGTTTAATTCATCCTACGACTTTTCCCCTCCACATTCTTCCCTACTCTTCCCGTAAATCCCACCAAATTTTCCCTCTCCATCTCTATCAAAAAAACCCTCTTCCAATATCCATATATCCAACACTTATCACTATATCGTGATGATTTTTGATGTAGCATAATTTACATTCTGAATGTTGCACTAGCATACTTTTACTCTATCGCATCTCACAATTCATTTTAATTAACTTCTTTCATACTTTTTCTTCCCAACACTATTCCAACCTATCATTCATCTATGCATTGTTCATGACTTCATGCTAATGTCTTGTTTGGTATCATCGCCATTACCCATGACTTCTAAATCATCCATCCATCCATCCTCCTCTCTTTCATCCCGCGCTACTCTCATCATCATCAATCACTAAATCCGTTTCACTATGCACCCTTTTTCACCGTTCCGTCCCTCATTACCCAGTTAAAAAATTTCACATCTTTACTTACACCCACCGTCCGCATTCTCCTCCCCCTCCCGTTAACTACCAAAACTCTAATTGCCATCTCTCTCATCCATATTTTACGCAAAGAATCTTTCGTTTTGTACAATGTCATCTTTCCCTAGGCTTAGCCAAATTAACTACTTTAAATGCGCCAATACACTTTAAAAGCTAAAACTACGCATGATCATGGCAAATCTCTCCCCGATTGGCCCTCTTCATTCCTTATAATCATCAATCCTCCAATATACTCTGCTTGCAACATGTACATGAATATTTGTTCCATTTTCCCCTCAATGCCTTACCATTTGTTCCCTTGATCCCTTCATCTTTCACTGTTTGTCATAACTCAATTCCACCCCAACTTACGCATGTCAAGTTTTACACACGACTAATTCCTCCTCCCATTTTCCATCCTTATCTAGCCTTCCTGCTGCATAAATCCCCTTGATATTTCTACACCATCTTATCACCTTTCTCACTTCATTTCCCCAATTCATTCTCTTTGTCACTAGCATTGCTCTCTCCATCTTAATCCTTACCAAAATCATCCCATTTTACCCATACAACTTTTAACTTGTCGCTTCAAATTCCCCTCGTCGTACACCTGATGAACGTGTTCCCTTCACTACCAACTATTCTATCCTTCTTCACTATCTTCCACTTTCATCCTACTTGTTCAAAGCCTTAAATATACTCTTATTTCTCATATTGTATCCATTACTCCATCCCATTTATCCTGCTTAAACTCATCACTAGTCTATACATATCAACTATTCAATGCTATACACTCATCACCAAAATTTATGCTACCATGCATCTGGTGTATGGTTTTCCTCTCTACCGTATACCAATATTGCAAAAGGTAAAAGAGTTTATTCATGCATACCAAACTATCCATTTTACTAAAATCCAGACCTAATTTCACACGTCAACCAACTCCCAATTTATACCAGATTGTCCTAACCCCATCTACATAAATTGATCCTTATCCTCCTAATTCCCTTCCCTTCTCCATCATCACCATCTTCGCCTTTTTCCCTCTTGATAGCTCCTTATAACCCTTCATCCCCTTATACACTCTTAGCTATACATACTTTTCCCCCTACCCCCACCATTTCGTGAACATGTCTTCGCAAAAGTTTCAATCCCGGTCAGCTTTAGCCGTAGCACTTATTTCCCTTTTTCAAGTCATTTCAGCTACCCGTAAGTCCAATTGATCCTATCTTTCCCTATACACATCCCATTCCTCCCCTTCTCCCCCCTCATTCCATCTGTCCCCCAGGCTAACTAGCTCCCATAGAGGATTACTGTCAAATTCGTTTGTATCCTGGATTTGCCCCCAACTACTTCCTCCACGAACTCGATGATGGTCAACTACGCTATAGCACAGAGGGAAGCGTATCCGTTCTAAATTTCCACCCCAAAGCCGGTGTTATGTACAATACCAGACAATTCGGTTGTATTTTAGCCGGTAATAATGTTCAGCAAGTCCAGTGTGATCAAGGAAAACAACCCATGAGAGGCTTCTCTCTCTCTCCCTCAAATGAACTCTTATACCATGGCCAATCTTCATTCTTCATGTGCCCTGCATCAGAAACTGTTTACAACCTATACGTTAATCCCAATTTCCACCAAGACAAGTGTGTACCCGTTAACATCTTTTCCACTCCTTGTCAACTTACACAACAACATAATAATGTGGCTCCACCACCACCCATTTCTGCCCCAAAAAAGCCCGCCAAACATGACTACGACGATGACGATGACGATGAAACCGACACTGATTCTGACACTGGCTCTGATTCCGATTATTGCGATTGTCGCTGCAGAAAGTCTTGCTAATCTCTCCGTTCCTTTCCTCCACCCTGGACTTCACCATCTTCATGCCATCACATCAAATACTTCCCTTCTATCTCCATCTTAATCTATCCGCAAAACTCTCCTCCAACTTTTAACCATACACTCGTCCCAAACCCATTGTGCACAATCACATTTATCAACAATTACTCCACTCATCCGTGCATACTTTTCACTCCAATCCAATTATTGTGCACTGATGCGTTGCGAATACCCAACTCAATATATCTGCATTTAACTAAGATTTGTGCACATTTACGCTTCCTTCACTTAACATATCTTAATAATAATTATCTCTTTTGCTTCTCTTTTATGTAGGCTTAAATAGAAGGTAAACGCCATAAATAAAGTTATGCACGAGTGCTCACGTCTATCCTTCATATCAAAAAAAACGAATTTTTGCTCTTAAATAAAACTACTAGGGTTTAAGTGCAATACACATGCTCACGCCTATACAAAAGACTTTCCTGCAAAATCCCTCTTTTCCCATCTCCCAAAAATGTATTTCCTAGGAAAGTACTCAACTCTGCATGTGTAAATATGTCGCTATTTCTCCCTGAATCTTCTTATCTTTAACTCGTCCATCTAACTCTCCTCCCTCCACCCTTACGCATGATAATGTAGTCAAAAACGTAAAGGAAAACCTCCCCGGAAAAAGCAGGTAAATAAAAATGTCAATCTGAACCATTATTTACGCCCGAAGATGACGTATCAAAATGTGCGTGCGCATCACCCTGTGAAATGATTAGCTCCAATAATGGTTCCCCTTCCTTGACTATGCTAACAAAACCACAACCTCACCGACAACAAAACTCCTAACCAGGAACTTTGCTCCCCGTGGATTAAATGAAACAGATTAACCATGTAGGAAATATGTGCTTGTGTATGTGTGTCAACACGAACATGCT
The DNA here is from genome assembly GCA_009733715.1 of Herpomyces periplanetae. Classification (NCBI taxonomy): domain Eukaryota; kingdom Fungi; phylum Ascomycota; class Laboulbeniomycetes; order Herpomycetales; family Herpomycetaceae; genus Herpomyces; species Herpomyces periplanetae. Next base: position 146,329 of record WMKJ01000001.1, on the reverse strand, counting down.
GCGCAATAAATACCGAAGCTAACAACCAAGAATGTATCACGATAAATCGTGCGCAAATCTCTAAAACCCAAAAGGATTACTCGGCGCTATATCGTTCAACGTGTCCCATCCGTCATCATTAGCATATAATCTACTTCTTCAAAATCTTGTATACACCATCTCAAAAATCACTTACTCGCATTGGATAGATTAGCTCGACGACCCGTCGTTTGTGGAACTAACTTATCCGAATCAACTCCAAATTTCACCGGCGGCGGTGGAACTGGCACCGTATTAGGTATAAATTTAGGTGTTGATAAAAATATCGATGAATTCCCCATCGGTCCTGTTTGTAAACTCGAAAAATTTCGTAAAGGAGCCGATGCACTTTGTGAAAATCCCGGCTGCGTTAATCCACTCGTCCCGCTCGTCGAAATTATTCCATTATTCCCCGTCACAAAGTTACTCTCTCCTGTTACCGGATATCCCGTTTTTTGCGGTACGAGTGCAGGTGGCAGATAGGCATTTACTCCCATCGTCATACCTGTAGTACTCGTATTCATACTAGCTATTGCCGGATTTTGCGATGAATTGAAAAAAGAATTCACTGCTGGCCCTGTTGTAAATGAACCCCCACTACTACCCCCACTTGTAATATTCGTTGCTACAAATCCCGTAGTCTGTGACTGTCCCAACACGCTCCCTGGATTTCCTGTACCCTGTGTTAGAGATGGAACATTCGATAAAACTACTGAGTTATAGTCCGTTTGTCGCTGTACATATGGTAACGAACTGTTAATCGTCGGTTGAACCAGTTGACTTTTTGTCGTGAGATTTAATCCCGCCAACTTTTGCGAATTTACCTCGACAAACGCATCCGGTGTATTGCCTCCATTGAAACGTCCCGTAATTTGCGGATATATTACAGGCTTTGTGCTAATGCTGCCCATATTAACCGGTATTTGCATTGTCATTGTTGTAGTCGATTGTAAAGGCAAAGGTGGAGGTGGTGTTGGTCTCTGGAGCGAAGTTGACGCAGGTGCAGCCTGAAGTTTCGACAGCCATATAACTGAACTGGCCGCTGGTGGTCTAAGCTGAGCAACTACAGGTCCAGATCCAGAGTTTGATGTCGGAATCGTAATTGAATTGACGCCTCCATTTAGTCCGTGTACCGCACTAACTAAATCTGATGCCTCCGCGTGTTGTGTACTCACCAACGAAGGATTAAACGCAGTGGATACTGATGTCACCGGAGTCCCAGGTGCTAAAGATTTATGTCGAGTTGGCTGCAAAGGTTGTTGAAGCATAGATAAGTCCGTTAATGTACTGGGCGTAAGCTGTACACTATTCGTTTGAGATGATGAAACCCCTGGTGCAGCTCCCATTTTCGTCGTAGGAACGCTTGATTCACGAACCGTCCACGCATCATCATCAAATCGATTAACCGTAGTCCGGTCAACCACCAAAGTAGAATTGGTTGTTGCACTGTTTGCAGCCTCACGCTCAGTTGTACACACCTCGCTAACCTTATTATTATCCCGACCAAACTTTGTATCAAGATGCTTCATGATTCGTAAAACATCTCCCTCTTTAACTCCTAAACTTCGCAAAGAATCCGCTCCAATATCCCCCAAATTTTCAACTGCAACATGGTCTCGACAAAACGTTTGACGGTAGCGTTCGCAAAGTTGGGGTTGAACTCCACATTCCAGAAAAAAATCAAACCAATCAAAACTTTCCTTGCGACTCTCATTAATCGGTTTACCCAGTGATTGATGAACCGATGGGTGTATACTCGTCGAATCATTACGAACAGGGTAAACATGAGAGGAAGTAGAAACCTTGTGAAGGGGTTTTGGTATTGTTGATGGTTTCGGTACAGCCGAAGGTTTTGCTGAGTTGTTAACAACAACCGTTGAAGGTTGTGATGACGTCGAAGCAGCAGATGATGAAATAACGTTGGTTACAGTTATACCAGTAAGTCGCTCTACGTATTCAATATCCGATAATGCCATCTTGGATAACGGTACGGCAATTCGAACACCATTCACTTTGTGCAAATGAATTTTTCCCTCGTGTAAACCGAGAAATTGTGCCTCCACCTTAAAAGATCCAGAGCGATCCGTCCATATTCTAACCTTATCGGCATTGGGTTTGTCATTAGTACGTGTCGACCCCGTTGGTGCTTCATATTGACCATAAGACCCTTGACGCCGAGGATACCTTCGATAACTGGAAACATCATATTTAGCTAAACTACTCCGTCGCTGCGGAGGATTCATATTAATAGCATTGTCAGAAGTAGAGTTTTCACGCCGACGCCGACCATCCGACAAGTCGCCACATTGACTACCAGTGCGGGATGACTTTTCATTGTATGTACGACGAGATGAATCCGTTTGGGACGCTTCAACATATTCAATGTTTGATGTAGGAATCAAACCTTCATTGCCCGTTCGTAAATTTCTCACTCGGGCCCAATCACTTTTAGTGTTTGATTCAGTATCCAAAATGGCTACTTCTTCACCGGTTGTAACGCTTATCTCTTCATTGTCTTTGGCTTCGTAGGCGACTTTAATTATACCCCGAATGGAACATCGTGAACCTTGAGCCGCAAGTAATACTTCAGACATACCTCCCAATCGAGATGCTCCGGAAATTTCACCCAACATGCTGGTAATTTCTTCGGCAGTCTCTTTGTTGCCCGCATGCAAATCATAACTTTCAGAAGGCTTAAGCAACTCTATGAAAACATGCTTTCCCTCACACGAATAATTAACCATTTGGGAACCGTTCCAAATACGTTCTTTGTTATGAGGTGAGGATAGATCAGCCGTCATAATTTCACTTTCAATAACGTTAATACCAAGTGCGATTGGTAACTTATGCTTGCGAGTAATAGCATCTTTAACTTGGTGAATTGAAAATATTTTGAAGCCACGCCATGAATAGTTATTTTCAGATAGAACAGCAGGAACTGAAGGACTGGGTGAATTAGTGGAGCTATGACTATCAGTATTGGGTGAATTGGTTCGATTGGCATATTGACGTAGTGCTAACTGCGGGGAATTAGAGTCGGGGGTATCAGCCTTGATTGATGATGAGCGAGAAACAGCCCGATTGGCAAACCGAACAGCCCGAGAAGTGTGAGAAGTCAATTCTTTAATGGGAGATTTCACAGATTTCACAGGGGAACTGATAGTAGTAGTAGGCGTTTCCGAAGGTGAAGTTTGCCACGGTAGGTTTGACTTTGTTTTAGGGTTATCATCGGTGGATGTTTGACGAGCAAGTATACTTGCAAGTGAAGCAATAGGACTTTGAGAATCGGGAGATGGTGAAGAAGTTGGAGATACAATAGCAGGGGAAGAAGTGTTATGAGGACGAGAAGGAGAGGACGTAGTGGAGGAAGGCAAAGGGGTAGCTGAAGCCAGGTTACTATCACTGTTACCATTAGAAGAGCGAATGGTATTAAAAGTAGTAGAAGTTGGAATGATTGTAGCAAGAGGAGAGTTAGGAGAGGGTAACTCTTCAACGTAGTTAGCGGGAACAAAGCCAAATTCGGATTTAAATCCGACTAACGTCCACTCAGCGTCACTTGTATCGTAAACATCGAGGATTGAATCTTCGGTAAAGGAAAGTTCCTCATCGGTTTGTCGGGTATAATCGTACAAAGCTTTAACGCGATATTTTGGGGAAGCATGCTTAACGTAATTGTGAGGTATTAAGCCATGAACTTCCTGACCGGTATCAGGATCACTAGCCGCACTCTTTTTGGCAACCCACCAACCATCATCGGCACTGGTATCTTGAACGTACAATAAATCACCAGCGTGTAGAGTTAACTCACCCACACCTTGAGGTGAATAATCAAATAACGCTGTGTAAATGCCAACGAAGCCCATCACGTTGGCGGGACTTTCGACGACGGGGCGATGTGTCAAGCACGCGAAAAAAACGCCCCAGACGCCAAAGTTGCCCTTGAATACGCAACTTTAACGGGCGTCAACAATATCAGAAGTGAGCGTAAATTTTATTTAAAAGGAAAAAACTAAACCACAAAGCTATTTACAAAGGTAATTAACAGGAAAACCCCGTTCATCCATCGACTAACCAGAGCAACGAGATGATCAAAATTCTTCTTGACGACGCTCGACAAAATGTGAATTAGGCAGGTCACGTTCTTATCAATTCACGTGATAGTATCACATGACACAGGTTTTGGTTGGATGGTGACGGCGGGCAGTCGGAAAAGATGTGATAATTAGACTTGATTAATTAAATTCGGATTTAATTGGTCAAAGGTTAATTGATAGCAGCTCGTGGTTTAATTAGGCGAGAACAGGGTGTGTTCACACTACTAGTAATCTGGGTTAAGGGAGGCAAGGGAGTAGGCTGTCGGAATAGTTGTAATCAAATGTCAGGACAACCAACTTATTCCTTGAGGATATCGGGAATAATAAGTTACATATGGTAATTACTGGTGGTTAAATTTTACATTGGTCAAGACTAAATTTGAAGAATCCTGTCAGAAGATGACTACTTTCAGCATGACACAAGCTAGATGTGTATGTAAGTATGGGTACGGGATATTGAAGGGTTGACTAGATTAAAGGGAATTATAGGGAGTTTACCAATTTTGGGAATTAAGAAGGGTAAATTAACGATATGGAAGATGGAAGAGTAATGTATTCGAGGTTAACATGAGCAAATTTACAGTAAAAACCCTTCGGCACAATCAGCGCAACAGTCGCAACCTTCCTGGCAAACACAGCAACAGCATAAACACGCCATTCTAACAAAGTTAGTTAGAATTAAGGGTTAAAGTAAGATAGCATGAAAGCTTATTCAAGTAAACTTCAGGGTAGGAAACTTACAGTGAAGCTAGACAACCTTTGCTTGAGGAGCTGCTTTGCTGAGCCGGAGGATATCCCGCTGCACCGGGATTTGGATACATGGGTTGCTACGTAGAAGGAGATGATTAACACAATAGCGACAAAGCTTACACATATGAGTGAACCTACACCAGGTGGATAGTAAGGAGGAGCACCACCCATGGGTTGTTGCATTGGATAACTTTGGGGAGGAGGTTGTGGATAATTTGACTGATAACTGATAAGTGTAAACGTTGGCAAAGATATTAGTATCTCAGTTAAAACATGCCACAAGTGAGCCATCTCATTTTATCCTAAACCGTATAAACTTACTTATGCGGAGGAGCAGAAGCTCCATAGTATTGTTGATTACTACCCATATCGAAGTAAGTGGTTGGCAATACAGTTTAAGCAGTAGATATTTCGATGATATAGCGCGTGAAGTCGTAATGAAATAGTTGAGAATTAAGGGGAACCAGCAGATTGATACAAAGTATGAGGAAAATTAGACAAAGTTGTTATGAAAGTTTCAATGAACAAGAAGAGACGGTCCATTCAAACGCAAAGTGGAACAGAGCGCTTTGAGGGGAAAAGAATTAAGATAAAGGGTTTTATGATAGCGTGCTCGAACTTTTAGTGAAGACTAGATAGTTAAAATTATGTCAGGGAAGAAACCAAAAGCTTGAGGGAAAGGAAGGGAGTGGTAGTGTAGAATATAAGGGTTAATCGTAGGAAGAAGGGGGGAGGGAAGAGAAAGGAGGGGAGGGCTGAGGGAATGGTAGAATCGGACACCCCGAACGAAGGACAGATGGTCAAGAAGGGAGGGTGAGGCAAGGTAGAATGATAGGAATGTATATTGCGACAGAATGATAAACTTAATGAAATGGCCAGTTTATCAATATGTTGGAAAAGACATCTGCGACGGGCCGATCGGAATGACTGAAATCCGGTTTATCTGTATTCAAATTCGGGGAGAATATAATCCAAATAACGCAAATATTTACCAAGCCCTTTGAGATAAATCATTTACCGATTCCGAAAAAAGGGAATGAAGGGTGGCGGATAAGGGAAAAGTGAATGAGAGAGAATTCGGCCCGATACACTTCGGCAATAAGAAATATGATGGAGTCGGAGATTCAGAATCGGGACTGGGCGAAAACCCGATCAATTTCAAGGATCTGACCGGGCATAACCAAACCGATCAATTAGTCCGATTCGGTATCCTAGATACGTTCTTCCAGACTTTGGGAACAGTTTATTACTTGCTTCAAGTATTAACTTTAAATGACCAAATAAATCATCGGATAAAGTTAACTTTGCATAGGATTCAGGTATATCATCATCCTCACGCCAAAATACTTTAACTGCCCGTATAGCTTTGCACCTAACTATACATGTCTTTCCTTTCTTTTCTGGACCATAGACTCTTTCACTTGATAAACATTCCGTAATCTTTGATGTATATATCCATAAATCAGGGGTGAAAAGCCAAATCTAATATTGTTAGATATTCTTTTTACAAGATAAATGTCTTAAGATCAACGAAAAATCACACTCACTAGGAACTTCTTGTTCACACCCGATTTCAATCCTAAGGAGTTCGATTTCTTAACAGCCTCCACGAGGAACCTCCTCTCACCCTGATTTTCCACTTCCGTTAAAAGTATACTTGCAATCCATTTCCCCTTGTCATTGATTTCAGACATGCTATGTTGTAGGTATTCCCCCTTTGAGATCGAACCTTCAATATATTGTAATGTCCATTTAAAAAATCTGAATCCATCCGCCCCTTCATCAAATCGGCCAACCTCAGCTTGACATTCAATGCATACTAGTGAACCACTATAACCACTGACTTTTTTATTCTATATTCCCTCATCAGCCCACGTCAATATAACCCTGAACGTATCGACATTCAGTCGATAATCACTCAAACAGTTAATAAGGTATAAGTTAATCATGTATAAGCAACATTGCTATTTAATTCAAGCAAATTATCAAGGTATGTTCCCGTTCATAAATCATCAGTAACCTCAAAACTAGCGAACCTGTAATGGCGCAGAAATGTAACCGAGTTATTTAGTATTGCTTAACAGTCGGTTATTATTTATCGAGGACTTGACAATTTACACACGGTAAACGTAAACATCGTATGCAGACTCTGCTTGAATAAACCGGTTTCAATAAATTACACATTTCTATTCACGTTCATCACTTCCATATGGATGAAATGGAGTTCATGGAATAAAATTGGAAAGCATAAACCTGGAATACCAATTGCGTATAGTCTGCAAACGGAGTTCATTGATTTAGGGTTGTTGTATCAAGGACGATACCTATCTGTATGCTATGCGCTACGTAGATTCGTCCCTTTCTTTACAGCCCGGGCTAGTTGTGCCTTACCTTAAAAAAATGGAAAAACAAACGACATCGAATAAAATTGCTTACCTTGACACCAACACAATCTTCTTTCCGAAGTAAAATATCCGTCAAGCTTACCATCCCTGTCCCGCTTAAAGCTCTCAGTTTGGAATCTGCCGAGTACCCCTTGAACTTAACGTGTTCATTGTGATGATATTTTTTGGGTTGTGGTTTATGACAATGCCAAAATTCCATCATTTCGGCCCAGTTATCCCGTGGTAAATCAATCCATCTTGTAATTCGTTTTACGTTTATCAAATCTTTGTGACATGCACAACATAAAATTTTTGATACCTGTCGTAAATTACTCGCCGTTATCGGTACTATGTTTTCCATGGCTGACGAATAGTCTAAACGTTCATCGGCGATAGAAATTTTCACGCAAAGTTCCGAAAACAGTTCCTCCTTGATACTTTCTTGTTTAATGCGTTCAGTTTCTCGGTGTAATAATAAAGGTAACATAACAGCGGAAGCTAGTTTGACCCTATGTTGTAATGTTACCAAATAGCTTTGCTTCCCAAACGTTAAGACTATTGTTTGTAAATCATCCTTAATGTACCCTTGTAGGCTTTCGGAAAGTTTTGATATTTTGTCATTTTCAATCTCATGTGGTAATACAAGGTATAATGTAACCGATTGAATAAATAAATGGTATTCGGCATAAAGAGAAAATTTGAAACTTTTGGATTGACACCTGTCAGGATGACCTTGAAGATTCATATTTGACAAATACTGTTCCGTTGAAGTAGACTTAATCGCAAATACCGACATAGTCGCATGATCATTCAGATGGATAACCCTATAACTTGATTCATAAGAAAAATATTTCCCGGTTCGTTTGTCAAAATATTTTCCAAAGTCACTGTGGCGGTACACTCAGAAAAATCTTACATAATAGGAAGATATGTTCTGATGAAACAGAGGAGAAAAGCGTGCCGGGATGCATGTAACTGAAGACTTTAGGCAGAATTGTAACGTGATGGGGCGAAGATTAAACGGGGGAAAATATTTCAAAATATTGGTTATATGATATGTAGGGAAAAATCGACGAGATAATGGAATCATTAGCCAACAGAGGTCCCAGGAAAGCCAATTCTGCGACCTGTGGACTTTAGTACACTTGGGAGTTCGGGACAGCGCAGGGAAAAGTTTTCCTTGTTTCGTACATTGGCCACAATTTCCGAGAGATCTGTTTGAACAACAATTCCTCCGATGATGATTTCATCTAGGGTAGCATGTAAAATTTCAAAGTTAAAGACGAAGTCTAACTCGCAAACATTTCCGAAGATACGATCCAACGCTTCAACATAGACCTGTATTAGATCAAGTAAAGCTAAGGGGGATTCTGTAACGGTTGAAATAATGATAAAGTAAAGAGTTGCATAATGACGATACGTAACTAAGGATGGAATGTCTGCAGAGACAATTTCATTGGAAGATGCAGTAGAGTTGTCAGATTGACCATGACATTTGGGGAATTTCTCACGCTGTTTCAAAGTTAAAGGGAGACTTGATTGAAGTGATAATCAGGCATCGAAGTCGTCAGCATTCAAACAAGCACATGTCACGTGATGGCGGGCTGATACCACTTGAATGACTGCGTAGAGGAAGTAATGATGGAGGAAGAGATACTTACGGTAGAAAATTACAAGTAAAAGTGGGCTGATTAGACACGAGATGAAAAATTTCTTGCTTCAATTGTTGTTTAAATCCAGTTTCCTGTTTAACAAAAGTTTAACGTTGACAATAAAAACTTATTAGTATGTTAAACGGAACAGATTGCACAACATGAGCTCAACACAAAACGTTGATACTTACTAGCTGGGAATAAAATTTGGTCAAACGAGGTTGACCGGAATTATTGAAAATTAATATAGCATTGATCATGGCAAGATACTTTTTTCCGATGGTTTTCTCAAGTTAATCAAAAAATCGATAATGAAATGACTGTCTAAACTCCTCAAATAATCAAACTTGATGTTTTTCCGTGGTGTGTTAGCCCTGTCACTGAATGACGCAAAAGTAAAAACCATTTATCTTACATCACGTGGTTTGATGAATAAGATAATTATTATTCCGGGAGCGGGAGGGAAGAAATTAACGGGAGGCTTTTGGATTTTGGAGCAGGGAAGAAGATGATGAAAGAAATTGCTTGAAGCATAAACTCTAGTTTACAAAGTTTAGAAATCTTGATGATGATTTACATGAGGAGAAGGATCATGTAATTTTTTTTACGGTTAAGTCTGTAACAAAAGACAGAGGTTTAGATTGCATTTTGTACATGTTAAGCGTGGGTGTATAATTTATACGATTATGGAATGATTAAGAATATTTGATGGTTCACGTATTCTTAAATTTGGTAGAATTATGTATTAGATTAATGGCAAGTATAAAATTATACAACACATTATTTTAAGTTATACGAGTGTTCTGCTAGTCATCTGTGGCTCCATAGTGTGCTATAGAAGAAGTCAGGGTGAAGGTATTGTGAATAAAAAACACGTTTGTTTTAAATACACCAACGACGAATCAACTACATAACTACAACGGCACGGTAGTGTATGATAGAATCACATCACATCACACTAAATTATCAAGAAATAAATCAACTATTTAACAATTTTTCCATGTGGTAACATCCAGACGTGCAGTATCTGACACTAAGACGGGTAGATCACATGATTTTTGGAGCAGGAATGAAATTAGCTGACTTGAGGGTATTTGTGGAGGGAATTTTGAGTCAAGGAAAACTCAACGGAGTGTATTATTCAAGTGGTTAATTGATGATGTTACGATATTTAATATCTCGGGTATACGTTAATGGCTACAGTGGTCGAAGGAGGTTGAGTGGATTTGTAATAAGATGGAACAATTTAGCGTGGTTAAAAGGGAGAATACTGTCAGGTAGAGCGTCAAGATGGGTAGTACCACGCGGATTTTCTACTGAGAGGGAAAGTAAAAGGGAAAGGGTGGGAATGGAGGAAGAGAAATTGAGTATAAAGCAATATCATGAAATAACGGATGAATATTTGGAAGAATTAGTGGATCGATTGGAACGGTTACAGGAAAATCGAAAGGATATTGACGTGGAATATTCGGTAAGTCTAACGACATGATTTGCGTGAGTTGCGAATGGGAAGAAGCGGTTGATTGAAGGTTGTAAATTTGATTTTGTTAAGTTAAGGAGTGTTGTTTCAGTGTGCTAACTTACGTTTAGTCTGGAGTTCTCACGGTAGATATTGTTGATGTAGGAACTTATGTTATTAACAAACAACCTCCTAGTCGACAATTATGGCTCAGTTCACCGATTAGCGGACCCCGTCGATTTGATTGGGTTAATTTATCGCGACAAGACTATTCTTGGATAAGTAAACGTGATTCGGTGTACTTAAATGAAATATTGAGCAGGGAGATTGGGGTGAAAATGAGCTGAAAGAATTATGATTGAGGAGATTATTGAGGGTGGGTGTACACACGAGTAATCGAGTTGGGACGCATGAAAGTAGTATGTTGGAAGGTTGTCTGATGAAATGAAAAGTATGGTAGAGGGTAAAGTGAGAGTTTTATGTGTGATTAATGTACATATACACCACGAATATGCATGCACGAAGGCATGGGTGTGTACAAGATTATGTGTGAATTTACAGATGTATTCAATGTGAACCAAACTTTTCAAATAGGATGGGTATGAATTACTAGCTAGTCTGAGTATGTTAGGCTAGATTAGTTTATCGAAGGAAGAATAGTAATACGAGATAGTATGTTTGAGTGTACACATGACGGATATCCGTGAGATAGTTGGATAGAAGGAATGAATAGAGGTAAAAGTTGATAGAATTGAGTTAAATTTGGTGGTAGATAAAATTATTTTCCGGATTACAAAAGGATTGGAATAGATAAATCAGTTGATTTAGTGTATATACAATAAATATTAGGGGATTATTGGGGAAAACAGTGATTTATTGAAGACGGGGTAGCAGTAGTTAATGAATAAATTTGTAAATATGCAGTGAAAAAGTAAAAAGACGTAACAAAAGGACAAGGTAACTGGGTATTGAATTAAATTTATCAAAGTACATCTGAGATTAATACATTTTATAAATTCACTCACGATCAAGCAGTTAAACATGGAAGAAAAGTTTGTCAAAATTCGACAATTCACGTGATTTACGGGGGAGGAGGATGGGTGGTTTGGGCGAGGAGATGGGGGGATAAGTAAAAGAGGGGTTGAGAAGTATTTTGAATGGAAGAGTATAGAGAGTAGATGGTGAAATAGTGGACTCATTAAAGAGTATAAATAAATTGGGAAAGACAAGAAGTTCTTATCAAGTGTGGAATAATTGAATAGAGTTTGGACCCGGAAGATTATCGAGTTTGGAAACGGCATACCGGAGCACACGGCATACCAGGAAGGCAGCCGGAACTCCGGTAACGCGGTGTGGCGCACAGAAATGTGGCGAAGTGCAGCACGGAGAAACACCGGCAAAATCCCCAAACTGGGTCGGAAAAACCGCGGGCCGGCGGAAAAGCTTACCTAATCGGGCTGGGGTACAGATGCTTAGTAAGGCGCGCGGAGTTTGGGGGCGCGAGTAGCCGGAGCGACGTTTGGTGGGAAGATTTATTGTTGGAAATGCTTTATGGGATTCATTCTTAAGAATTTCATCTTTCTCTCGTTAAGAATTTTCTTCCAAACTTCATCCCATCCTCCTCCTTTTCCTTCTTCTTCTCCAAATATTTTGTGGATACTTAAATTATATATCATGCCCATTTCCTCTTTTTTTACTTAAGGTTATCTTAACCTAACCCCAATTTTTATATCTATTTCGAGTCCTTTAACCTTGAGTGACACTTTGTATTCGAGGTTTGTGTGCTTTTTTCTAACCGTGAACGTGAACTAAAGTGTGTTCGTGTTCGTGTTGATGTGAGTTTGTATGCGTATGTGTGGGAGTGCGTGTGCGTGTACGTGTGTCCGTTTGCGTTCGTACGTGCATGTGTAGGTGTAGGCGTAGGCACTCATTTTTGATTCTTTTCATATCTAATTCTCTAATCTTCCAAACCATCATCACCTTTGAAAACACAAATATATACTCTCCTATCCCTTATTGCTTCTTTCATATCGGGATTTCCTATACTTCTTTTCCCTTTATTTCAAACTTATTCAAGTACTCTCTCATATTTATATTCACATCTTATTCCATTTAATCCGTTAATCATTTTACTATTTAAGCTCCTCGAAGCTTAAAAATATTGTTCTGTACCTCACTCTAATCTGAATTGGATGATTGTTTCAAAAAGGTTATATCTTTCATGGTGATCGTTTGTGTGGAGTCGACTTCGGGTGTCGGTGGAGTAAATGCCTGCTTGGATTGGGTAGTGATTTGAACTTTTTCCTGATTGTGTGCGTATATCTGTATGCTTACTTTGATGTGGGGTACATTTTGATAGGGTACGCGCTCTCTACCACAACTGTCTTTATCAACCATTTTTCTTCTAACTTCAGACTGTATAACCAAATTTTGCGGCTTAGCGACATCCGTTAACCCTTTTTTTTGTGAAGCGGCTATACATCCAATCAGTGGCAATTCATTCGTAGTGGTGTGCGATACATGACGTGAGCGAAGAACCTCGGCGCGCTCAAGTGTAAAGTGGAGTTTGCTCATCATAGTTTACGGATTATCGGGCACGGGTGGGCGGGGATATCTACCAACATTTCTCGGGAAAATTACCCGTCTTTCACTTAATCTACCGGTGGATTGTTCAAATTTTACCGTTACGATTATTACCTTACCTCTCATATATCTCACCTTACTTTTACCCCTTTTTCTCTCTTTTTTCAAGTCACTTACCGTTAATCGACAAAAAACTTTCAGCTCGTATCCATCAGTGCACACGTACTCCTTCGTGAACCAGGTTGTGCCTACGTTAAAACGGGGATTCGTAAACTCTCTACCGTTCAAACCCGTTTGTAGAGCTTTACACTCTAAGTGGATTGTTTTGCTCGAGGGTTGAATAATCGTCACCTGCATAGGATTTAATTAGTTTACAGAAGGATCAGAGTGGAGGGAGGATGTGAAAGTGAAGTGTTAGGGATTTATGTCGGTGGACAAGTTGTATCAACAGCTTCATCATGGCGAGCACATTTCTTTCTACCAGTGAAAGCGGAGAGTGGACGCCACTAGCCGGGCGAGAGAGCGGTGTTGACAGTGGAAGGAAACCTGGCATTCCCGTTAAAAGTAATACGTTGACTGACGTTAACCATAACAGCAGCAGTGATAGTGTTACTGGCCGTGGTGTTGGCGGTAGAGGTAGTGAAATGAGCATGCGTGAAGGTGATAAAGTGGGCCGACTAGAAGAACGTCGAGTAGGGCGGACTTGTGCTAAATGTGGATTATCATTGCATGGTCAGTTTGTTCGGGCATTGGGAGAGTTATGGCATTTAAACTGTTTTACATGTCATGATTGTGACAAAGTAGTCGCATCGAAATTTTTTCCTCGTGATGACGAGTCGAGGCCCGGTCATCAATACGCTTTATGTGAACGGGACTATTTCGCTCGATTAAACTTACTTTGCGACGCATGTGGAGGTGCTCTCCGTGGATCTTATATTACTGCGATCGATAAAAAGTTCCACATTGATCATTTTACATGCTCGTGGTGTGATTTGGCATTCGGGGAAGAAGATAGTTACTATGAGCATGAAGGAAAAGTATTTTGTCATTACCACTACTCAAGAGGTTTTGCCGTTAAGTGTAATGGATGTCAAGGGTCAATATTAAAACAATTTATCGAGTTATTCAGAAGTGGTGCATATCAACATTGGCATCCAGAATGTTATATGATCCACAAGTTTTGGAACGTATGTTTATGCTCGAAAGAATCAAACAATGGGGATAGTAGTGGAGCGAGTAATAAGTCAAAGAAAGAAGAATGTTGCGTTAAGGGAAACGTTAGTAACGAGGAACGGGAAAGAGTTTTTCGAGAGGAAGAAGAGGTTGAAGGAAAGGTTCACTTTATCTGGGTGTCATTATCGGTGTACGAGGAGAAATCAGCTGCACGGATATCGGACATGCTTCTTCAAGTTAGTCACGGAGCCGTGAGCGAGAGTATTTCCTCAGCGCGACTATTCATTACACATTGTGAAGTGTTATTTAATGGATGTACAGAAGTTGAAAGGTTATGTGCTGAAAGCAGAATTGAGTTTCATTATCAAAGAGAGGCCAAAGTACTATGCAAACGATTAGTCGGATTTTTCTCACTGTTAGCAGATTCCGTTAAAACGGGCGGTCAAGGTGGAGGAGGTGTAAGCCAGGATCTTTTAACATTAGTTACGGGCTTAGCGCATTACCTGAAGTTAATGATTCGAATATGCCTTCAGGGCGCATTACGGCACGAACATGTTAGTGGCAAAGAGGGTGCAGTAAAGTTATTTTTGAGTCACGTTAATGGTTTAGATGATAAGTTGGAAGCATCAGGTACACCGAGTGTTCATGAATTAAGTATTCTAGTACGGGGTGCAAGCGATCGCTGCGGGGGATGCACTTATCCGACAGAAGATGAGACAATTTTTTCGGATTTTTCGCGAGCACGATTGATGGTATTTCACATTGGATGTTTAAAGTGTAGTGGATGTCAAGAAATTTGTGATAATGTTAAGGAGGTTTTATGGGATGCTCGTAATGAACGAGTATACTGTGAACGATGTGGGGTAGATGTACCGAATGGAGTGAAAAATGTATTCTTTTTGGCATCAAGGCTACAGAATTATTCGCATTTACTTAAAGTAGCGCATGCCAGATTGTTGGCACAAATTCGACAGCAAAGTGGATCAATCGAACGAGGTGACGATGATGATGAAACAAATTACTACCGAGAGAGCTTAGGGAACATTTCAAGAATGCGTTCAGTGCGACTGGATAAACGGCTTTCGAATACAGCACAACAAGCACGATCATCACGAATTCTTAATTTCCCCGAGGGAATATCAGCACGACCGGGATCTGCGATGGGAGGTCACGGTAGTGGAAGTGGTGGTAGTGGTAATGGAGGAAGAGAGGATAGAATTCGAGATGAGAGTGAATTAATTCATATTATCGAGCAGAAATCGACACAAAGTCAAAGAATAGTAGCAGGGAATAGAGAAGAAAATTCGCTTACGACAGGACCAGTACTTGATGATTTACCTAGATTATTTGCTCGTGAACAAGCTAAACAATTAAGACCGAACGCAGCCCGGTTCGCAGGCGACCATTTAATTGGGGATGGACCGCGAGCAAAGTTGGTGTCAAAAAAGTTAAAGGCGGACAAATTAACGACATTAACGGGAACGACGATGTTAAATAAAACGACGACATATACTACAGCAGGAGGATCTGGAATTGATAAAGCAGGAAATGAAGAAAAAATATACTTTTCCCAACAATCATCACTTGAATATTTCATGATTAAACATATTGCAGTAATGATTATCCATGAACTTATACCGGAATTTAGTTTAGAGGAACTTCGGTCAATGATTGAGAACCAACGAAAAAATTTCTGGAATAGAATTTACCCGTTTACCAATCATCGAGATAAAGACATATCTGGATTAGCAATTGGTGATGGTCATGCAGGACATGAGAATGGGAACACCGGCAGTGTTGGAACGAGTAAACAGTATCGAGGAGGAATTTTTGGAAAAGAGCTTTCTACAATTATTCAATTAGATGGTGCAGAAAGTACAGATGTAGTTGGACCTGGGTCAGTAAGAGTTCCGGCGATAGTTCAGGAACTGGTATCAGCGATGAGAAGTATGGATATGTCGATGGAGGGGGTGTTTCGGAAGAATGGGAATATACGCAAATTGAATGAATTGGCGATGAAAATTGATAAAGAGGGCTGTGAATCGGTAGATTTAATGAAAGAGAATCCCATCCAAGCAGCGGCTCTGCTAAAAAAATTCTTACGCGAATTACCCGATCCAATACTTACGGTTAGGCTGCATAAATTGTGGATATATGCTTCGAGTAAGTTTGAATTTTTACGATGGTTCAGATGGTGAGGTTTATGCTAACAATTTTGCACTTGATAAATAGAAATCGAAAATACAGAATTACGCAGAAACATATTACACTTGACATGTTGTTTGTTACCCAAATCTCATCGTGATACAATGGAAGTAATATTCTGTTTTTTCAACTGGGTAGCATCATTTCACGTTGTTGATGAAGAGTCGGGATCTAAAATGGATTTGCATAATCTTGCTACGGTTATTGCTCCAAATATTATTCATGAAAAAGATGGAAAATGGTCTAGTTCAGGATCCTCATCACAGCCCATGGGTAATACATATGACTCTAATAATCATTCATACGGCGTTACTTCAGCAGCGGCAGCAACGGCAGCTTCTGCTAATATGAACTCATCCACAACAACTTCGTTTCACTCTATTGAATTAGTTTACAATTTGATTCTTTTTAATGAAGATTTTGCCAAAGTTCCCGCTCAGATTCGCAATATTATTCTAGCTAATAACTTATCACGATACTCGCCGTCATCGCCGCCTACGACGAAAGAATTGCTGAAAAAATTGTCTCATTTATTATCTTCTTCCAATACTTCGTTAGCCCAGTCCCATCATCCCCCTGCTCCTTCGTTGCACGCTGCATGAAATCTGTCTTGCTTGTACATTGACTTTGTTTCTCAGAATTAATCTTTTTTAACACGTACACACCCATACACCCCCACAAACCTGAAGAAGAGTCTGGCTTGTCCACGTAATACTGTAATATGGCACGCCACGCCGCTAGACCCGAAGTAGCTCGTAGCCGAACCCGCTTGCAGCACGGGCCGAGCCCCCGGATTGCCGGTCCGAGCTGGAACGCACACGCAAGTACGTAAGTACGCAGGCCTCCGCGTTCGTCCGCTCGTTCGCCCACCCGTTCGCTCATCCACCTGCCCGCCCGTCTGCCCGCATTCGTATACATCTCATTCCTGGGCTCCGCTTTGTTTTACTCCCTCTTTCGCCAGCAACTCTCTGCGCAACGTTTTTCCCCCTTCAACATTAGTTCATTCTCTCCCCTTGAGGCTCGCTATATCGGCACCCCCCCCCCTCCCGCATCCACCATGACCCACGCTTCCATGAGCACCCTTCGTGGAGAAGAAGAGGCCAACTCTACACTCTCACTGGGAGAATTTGACAACGTCCCTACGCTCAACTTAAGCGAAGCTCGCGTCCTCATCAACGTCATGATCGCTAATCGCTTAAAAAGCAGACAACACTTTGTCGAAACTGAGTACGTTTGACTATCTCGCTTTAAATTCCTCTGGTAATTTAAGTACACTCTCACATATACACATATTTCTCTCCCCTATCAGTATACGCCTCCATTGTATATCTTCACGATCTTCCGTTAACCCACCCTTGACCTTTTTGCTATACTTTCACACTCATTTAGAACTCTACAAAAAATGCAAGCTTATCTCGATTCTTTTGTGCGTTTCAAGGACCGTGAAACTGTACAAGCTTTATCACGCATGCTGGAAACCAACGCCGCTCATTTGCAATACTTTGAGCGTGCTCAGCTCGTTTCCCTTTGCCCTGAAACTGCCGATGAGGCCAAAACTCTCGTCCCGAGCCTCGCTTCAAAAATATCTGACACCGATCTACAAGATATCCTTGACCATATCGCAAAACGCCGTAATTTCGCCCAATAACCTCCCAACTTCATTACTCATTCCTCTTGATCCTTTTAAACGCTTGCTCTAACTTTTTCAATGTTGGTGGCTTCTTGATCAGATAGTCAAACGGTTCCGGTGCTTTTTCCCCTTTAAAATAGCCCGTAACCATAATTAGATTAGTCCGAGAATTAATATTCTTTGTCTCGCGTATCAATCTTCCAATGTCTTGTCCATTCATATTCCCTTCTCCCAAACTGTACTCTATTAATATAGCTTTAAACTTTCGTCCTCCCATAACCCGTTCCACTGCCTCACTTCCACTTCGTACCGTAACACTTTTGTATCCCATCTTTGCAATGTTTTGTTCCAGTATCCATCGGCTAACCCAATTCTCCTCACAAATTAACACCCAACTATCCCCTCCTCCCAAATCCCGTATCTTATCTAGCTCCAACTTCATCGCCACCCGAAACCTCTCCTCTCCCAAACTTCCTCCCCCACAACCCATACTACTTCCAACCTCTGACCATTCATCGTAAAGACTCGTCGTTTGTGATCTTGTCCTGCCCCATCCCAAACAGATTGGCATGCTACTTTGCCGAATACTATTGACCGGTACGCATAACTCATCTTCACCAACAATTACTTTGGGACTTGCTGGTGATGGTGTTTCACTTCTTCCCTCCCCCCCTGATTTTTGCTGTTCCGTTTGAGCTCGCAATTTTTCAATAACCTGAAGATTTGCTTTTTTAAGCACTCCAAGATTCTTGTATGAAAAATTCCCAAAATCATCCTTTCCAACTGGCTCGCTCAATCGTCTGTTTCGTTCCACATTATTACCCGCAACTCCGGGATACTTGATTACTGATCTAACTTCTCCTCCACCATCACATCCTTCACAATCATGGCCTTTATTGTCCATGTTATCTCCATCACCGCTACCACCACTTAAAATACTTTCGTCTGCTCCAGTACCGTAACCTCGTCCCGCATCGCCCAACTTTTCCCCAATATTATCTTCATTTTTCCCACATCCCTCATCAAACTGTCCTTTAAAATCCTGAATTTGTGCTCCTCTTAGATCAAAATATTCCGTATCTTCGGCATTTTCAGGCGCAGGAACGAAAAATGGTTCAGCCTTACGGACTTCACTCCAATTCAGTCCCTCGAACCATCCGTGTTCCATGATCTCTTTTCCCCCATTTTGTGATCCTAAACGTTCCTTTACATCGTGTGAAAGTAATCCTTTCATAAGGTCAATTCCGCATTCTGATATTCCACCTACTTTACTCCAGTCAATTCGCCGTTCCAGTATATTCTCAAATACAATTTCCGGTGTGTCTCCGTGGAACGGTGGATATCCGCATATCATCTCAAACATAATACATCCCATTGACCACCAATCACTCATTTCGTCTTGTCCCACTCCTTTAATCGTCTCAGGTGCCAAATAATCCGGCGTACCAACAAATCGACCTCCTTCCTCGGGTTTGAAAAGTGCATAGTTCTTTTCACCCATACGTTGTTCGTCATCTTCACTAGTAAACCCACTCAGTCCGCCAAATTCCGTCGCTACTCTTTCATCCTCTCCTCCTCCTACACATGCATTATTCCAAGATTCTCCATTGCCACTAACTCCGACCCATGGCATGTTCCATCCTCCACCCCCTCCGCAACTATTTCCACCTCCACTATTTAGCTCATCCGGTAATTTGTATCTCCATCCACCTGGGCCTAGTAAATCTGGCATGGGCTCATCACATTTGCGACTTAAAGCCCGTTTTTGCCGACCAATCATTCCCATCCTTGATAGTCCAAAATCCGTAAGTTTAAGATGACCATGTTGGTCAATCAGTAAATTTTCCGGCTTCAAATCTCGGTGAACAATTCCCCTCCCATGCAGATCGCTTACACATAATACTATCTCTGCCATGTACTTCATCGTTCCGTCTTCCGGTAGGCCACCTAATGCCTTGACTAATGTAGCCAAATCACCTCCGTTCATATATTCCATCACAAGAAATAGATAGTCTTTACTGGAAAATGTCCAGAACAGTTTGGCAACAAACTCACTTTCTCCTTGCCAAATCATCACTGCCCTCTCTGTCTTCACATTACGCACTTGATTTTTTGCAATCATGTCCGCTTTTTTCAGAACCTTAATTGCATAATAATCACCCGTCGATTTCTTCTTCGATAAGTATACACTGCCGAATGCACCCTTGCTGATGGGTTTGATAATTGCAAAATCCCGAATTGACGGAGAATTTGACCTTCCCTGCCCATTTGCAATTAACGGTACAAGCCTTGGTGAGACTGGTGTACGTCCACCGTTGTTTGTTCCCCCAACGTCAGACCAATTAACTGATGATTCCCGCCGATGATGTTCATACGGTCCTCCGCTCCACAAATGCTGACCGTGAACAATCGGTGAAGCTTGTCCCGATCCAGAATGTTCACTGTTGGAAACGGATGTCGGTAACGGTGTACTGCCCCACCATTCAACTCCACTTCCACGATGTTTGGTAACTTTCAATGGAGATCCGGGTTGATTACCCATTATTCTACCTCCAACAACTGCTCCGCTGCTATTGCCTCCGTTTGTAGATATTGATCCCACTATAATACTTCGTTTCCATCCGTGGGAACTGGCCAATCTTGATGATACTTCTGAGCACGGTGATTCAGCCCTTCTTCCAGAAAATAATGATGACCGCATGCTAGTGTCACTTTCACCACCAATGTCACTATCAAAAACGCCCCCCCACCCGCATACAGACTGTACGCCAAATCTTTTACTTCCACCACTTCCTCCACCGATTAGACTACCTCCGCATCCACCTCCACCTGCTGTTCCTTCGGAAAATTCACTTCCGTAATACTCCAATTGACTACTGCGGCCAACTTGAGATCCGTGGTCTTCAACTTCACTATCGTCTCCTGACATTAACTCGCCCCGTATCCGGGCAGCTCGAGCCATTGCGTTTTCAATACTCTCTTCAACAATGGCTACGTACTCCATTCGAACTCGCTCGGAATATTCAAGTATTCGACGTAAACGAATCACTGCCTCAACCTTGGCTTTAGCTAATTTTCCGCTATCTTCACTAAGTAATACCAGTCCTCGATCATCAATGCCACAGCAGTCTCCCCAACACTGCCACTCCATAACTTGTAAAATTCTTTCTTCAGAATTTGGAGATTGACATCTCACTTCATATACATGCTCTTCACCATCCCATTCCTCAACATCTTCTTTCACTATGGGTGTGTTTATCTCCAGAGCAGTGTCACAAAGGTCTAACAAGCCCTCCATTACTTTGTCCGCAGAAACGCCGGTACCAATATAGTCTTTGTTAATATTGTCTTTAGTTTCCAGTGTATCGGTTCGTCTTGATATCATAGTGTCTCGCATTTTCGAGCAAATATTTATTCGATATCCTTGATATTCGGGAAATTTCATATCTCCTGTAAGCTGTGTAAGCTCGTTATTCTGTTTTAAACTGTCCCCGGTATTGCTCTCGGGCAGAATGGTTTCCGTATGTCCTTTTAAAGTAGCCAATAGTTCAACAATCAGACTTCGGTGCTCAACCAATTCTTCATGTGCCATTTGCACTTGTGATTCTGCCTTGTGCTCCAAAGCGCATAACCCTGTATGCTTTTCAAACCACCATGGTGGGATATGCCGCTCACAAATTCGACATATTACGGGAGAGTGAGGCTCAATAGTCTCACTTCCATGCGCCGATGCAACTATCTGATTCAAATACTGAGCTAGCATTTCAGCGCCCACCCCTAATGATTTGATGGCTAATTCCGGTAAGTCGAGTACTGACTTTTGCCTAGGAGCAGGTCGAATCATCCACATACTCTTTTCTCAGAGAATTAGCGTTATTCAATAACACCATATTCTAATTAAATTGGTATTTAGCACTTACATGGTTATCACTTTCAGCGGCTCTGTTGTAAACCATAATTCCTTGGGCTTCAAGTTCAACCTGAGGCTCACACAAGAGGTTGGAAATATCTGTTCCACTTTTCCCATGGTCTTCTGGTTTGGCTGAATCGATATGAAGTTCAGATGTGGTTGATCGTTTCCGATTCAATTTGGACCTAGGCCCTAGAGAAGCAAAGAATTTAATAATCTGACTACGATTTTCATTTTGTCGTAGACTTTCAATGCCCAAACTAAACACTTGTTTATCTTCCTCAATCACAAATTCCGCTATATTCTTGCCAAGTGAATCTTCCGCAGACCTTCCAATCACGTCAATCCACGAGGAGCTAGCCCATCGAATATTCCCTAGTAAATCCAGGTCGACTAATGCTATTGATTCAATTTCCACTTCCTCATCTGGCATCCCCGCAGCTAAATCGCTGTTGTTGGCATTTTCATGATCAACATCAGGAAATTGTATAGTTGGTATACTCGTTCTATCCAGACTAACCTCGGTAGGGTTAGTATCATTGATAGAACTCGTCAAGGTAGACTTATCAGCATCGCTCGATTCAGCAGAGAGCCGAATATTTGCCAACCCTTGGGATATCGCTTGGTCCATTCTTGGAACCAGTAGACAAACCCGTGAATAAAGTGTAATTGTATAATCGTTTCACTGCTTCACGAACCAATTACTGGTATGAAGTAGGAAGAATTAAA
This sequence comes from Herpomyces periplanetae, assembly GCA_009733715.1. NCBI lineage: Eukaryota > Fungi > Ascomycota > Laboulbeniomycetes > Herpomycetales > Herpomycetaceae > Herpomyces > Herpomyces periplanetae. Next base: position 123,742 of record WMKJ01000001.1, on the reverse strand, counting down.
ACGGATTTTGCTAGGTAATGTGGTTAATATTGATTGAAATAATGATAATGTAGCGTGGTTTGTTTTTGTATAAGTAGTAAATTTGGGATGGATATGGACAACTTGATATCAAGTTGCAAAAGTCAAATAAACAGCTTGGTTTGGAAAAATGCATAGAAGTGCAGTGAAAGGGTTCAGAGACCTTAGGAATTTCATGAAAAATGGGAAAGTGAAGAAGGAACTCTATAAATGGTAACGACAGTGTTATAAGGAGTACGGGAATAAGTGAAAATGAAGCAAAGGTAATGAATCAAGAGCTTATCGGTGAGTTAACGAGGTCGAGGTAAGCTTTGAATATGGAAAAATGGGATAAAATTATGAAGTTAAGTAGCTTCAAAAATCGCATTTTGTGATGGGACGTACGGGAAAAGCCCCAGGAAATGCGAGATCATGAATGCGAGTAAGCTGAATGGTAAGTTTGAAGTTGGATTGCCGATAGACCGGGTGAACCGGTGGAAAATGAGATGAGAAGGAGAAAGACAGAGCTTGTCCTTTGTTAATAAAGTGAGAAGTAGGTGATGTGATGACAAGGCGAAAGCTGAAGGAGAAGGATTTAAGAAAAGATAACGAATGAAGGACGAGTATTGGTCTAGGTGACCAGAGATACTAAAACATTACGGTAGGATAAGAGTAAGAAGCATGAGAAGACAATCTGGGCTAAGGGAAAGCGCATAGTATTAAAAGTTGAATAGGCCAGAAGAGGTCAATGGCCGGTAAAAAGTAGTGGTATTAGACGATACGCCGAGGTATGGAGATGAGATGAATTGTGTGAAAGTTGGAGATAGATGGTGACATGTAATGGATGGACAGAGTAATTAAAAAGGTAAAGAGTATAGCTGGGAGGTGCTAATGAAGAGAAAAGATGTGTCCGAGTACGACAAGAAAGTGTATGTGTATGTGTATATGGTTTTTGTGTATATGTGTGTATGTGTATGTGTATGTGTATGCGTATGTGTATGTGTGTGTATGTATATATGTATGTGAGCGTGAGGGTGGGCGTGAGAGAGAATGGGAGCGTATGTGTACGTAGGAGTATGCGATGTGATATGACTAGGGGCAGAGAAACGTGAATTAGCTGAGAATTAATAGAATAATGTAACTAAGAAATTAGAATTTAATGATAATAAAGTACCGTTGAGTATAGATTGAAAATAGATGGACTAAAAGGTCGACGTGAGGAGATGGGTAAGATTAAGTGTGTGATGAAGAAAAAAGGGTACACGCATGAGGGTAAATTTGAGTGCGAAGAAAATGGTGGTCAGGGGAAAGGAGTAAGAATGAAGTTAAGTGGTGAAGAGACGATATGTGTAAATTAAATTATAAATCGAAAAGTTTAAATGATGAGTATTGAAGATAATTATGGTCAAGAAGAGGAAAATTTACTTTATTTACGAAGATTTAAGCGATCGTGATACAATTCGGTTGGAAATGAAAAAACGAAACTGTATCGGATTAACATATTTATCCATTACCGAGAAAAAAGGCTTATGTAATTGATGATAAGAGCGGACCAACTAATGATCCGGAGAAAGTGAATCAAGGAGCAGCTCGAGGCAATTGGGGCGAAGAGAGGAAGGAGTGGACGAGGTGGGATGGGACGAGGGGTAGGTGAGATGGGGCAATCCAGAAAGGGAAGTTGTAATTGAGACAGGACGAGACGAGGGGTAGGAAAGATTGCGGTGAAGTTGGGGTGGAAGTGGCGATGGACATATATGATAAAACTGACTATAGTTAATACACGTGCTTTGGGTTTTGTAGTAATGGGAGAATGATGGTGTAGGGTTGATTGGTAGTTTAGGAGTAAATGAAGTGAGGTAAGAGAACGGAGTGGATTGAATTGGAATGTCCAAACAATGGAATTATCTTGTATAAAAATGGGATGTCATAATATGTAGTATACTTTAACGATTAAATATACTTTCCCTTTATAATCTATCATAGATATACCAATAATAGTGAAGATGTGCGTAACTCTCAGTTAATTTTTCTCACCTTCTTAACTCGCAGTTTATGGAGACATTTTAACAGTGGCATGGATTTACGGTATGGCACGCTGATTACTGAAACGATCATGGTGGAATTGAGCTTGACTGTCTTATAACGGCTGTGGTATTTATGACGGCGTAATATTAATGAGTATTATGACAAAAGTAACCATTATATCGTGAGATTGTACGTATGAACTCATCAATGATAATCTCTGCATGTTGACCTACAAAGAGGGGTGTTGGCTTCCCATGCTTCGAAACGGCTAATCTAATGGTATGAATGATTAGTTGCTAATACCTTATACAACTGTGACCTAAAACGCTCAAGCTAATAATGCTAGCTTAAATGTAGTAATTTTCATCCCAGAAACCTTTCTGGATACTGTCAGCATTACATTCCTTGCTTTACACGTACATTACTATGCACATGTGTAAGAGTAGTTTAATCTTGTTGCGCATCGTGAAAGTGGAGAGCTTTTTGGGATATCATATTTTATGCTGCACGCATTCCGTCTTATCCAAGAGTTTTTGTCACCATTTACAAGCCTTGTCCTATGTATAGCTTCCGTGATCGTTGTCAATCAAGACGCTGAGTGGTTTAACCATTTGTGAATGGTATAATATGTCCGAATATGTTTATCGTGTCACGTTTGAACACGTACTGATCATGTTAACTGTACAGAATCAGTATGAGCAACAGTACTTCCGGGTCAAATACTTGAAGTACAATTGAAGTAGATTTCTGAGTAAACGTAAGGCAAGCTATATTTTCAGTTATCTCTAAACCAATGTTGTTATAATTTAACGGGTCGGAGAAGCATCATTTGTCTTGATGTGGTCTGGTCTGGCCTGATTTGATATGGTATGGTATTTCATGTTGGGTTTTGTTTGAAACTAATAAATCTGGTGTATGTGATCGATTAATGGACCATGCTAAAGGTTATCAAGGGTAAATAGTCAACAAATATGTCTACGGATAGTTCGATGAATGCTAAATTATGGGGGAATAAGAAACGACATTTGCTTCAACTCTACGATACGTTTACCTAGCCAATATTCCCAAGTTAAGCTATATACTTGTTGAGTCAAGTGACTAGGTTGAAATCGATTTATGATTGATGATCAAACATGAGTTATGATGAAATAGTCTGAACCTTAATGTCGCAGGGCAAATATAGATCAGATGAACATGACACATGTAATGTGTAGGGCAAGGTAATACGAAACATTCAACATTTTGAGCATCAAGTGTTTTTTGACTAATTCAAGTGCGTGAACTGCTGGTAGTGATTGGTCGAGAGAAGGAAAAAGAAATAGTGAGAAACACGGGTACATGAGAGACATTGGATCAAGAGTATTATAACAAAGTAAGAGAGAGGCCATGGATGGATGAAATCAGGTTTTTCAGTGCGTAATCATTGCAAGATCAATCACTATTGGAAAGTAATTGAGAATCGTGTTCGGAGTATTCTTTAACTTAGGAATTTGCGTGGTACATTGCATTGGAATAGTAAAAGCCAATTATCCTATCCGTAGGGGAATAAGACTGTTGACAATGGAACCGATTCTAATGTAAGGCCTTTTAAGGTGCACGTGAAAATTCGACATTTTTTGCTCACGTTCGGGTAGTTTAGTAGGCAGGATTATATGGGTTAAGATATTTAAACTTTCACGATACTGTAAGTGTATCACAATTGATCACTAATAATTGGACACACCGTTCAACCATTTTTGAAACCAGCGAGAACCAACGCTTTAACACTTTAATAAAACAAATTTATCGTGTAATCCATGACCAAATTATTATAATTTTTTCCGGCATGAAAAGAAATTCTTATTGTAAATTAGACAATTTAATGTCCAACCATAATCCATGTTTGATCAACTTGGCACATTATACATACAATATTCCGACAATTGCAGGAGAATACACCAGTACACGCCCACATCAAACTTTACACTTAAGCCCTGACAGTATTCTTTAACATATGGTATAAAACCTAACCGAACTTCAAGGAGCTAGATGATAATTTCAAGCATGATTTACCCGTTAATGAGTATCAATACACGACAAAAGTGTGCAACCCAGATTGAACCAAACCGATTACATAAAAGGGTTGTAGTGTACAGCCATACAAAGACTAACGAGTTGTCAGTGTATAGTTGATCAGTGAGTACAAATGATATCATTTTATCACATATGTAAACACAGATGTAAATGTAACTTAAGATTATTACATTTATTTCCATTCTCAATTTAACCTACTTACTTCCACAAAATAATCTTTAACACGAGTCAGTTTTTCCCTTCCAACAACTTGACACTTTCACCATACTGGACTCACGTGACTGGTGACGGGTAAGGGGAATCGGGATGACATGTGACTGGTTGGAGAAGAGGGGCCGATGGGAAAAGGACGGGCCGAGTACGGGGGCGCGGTAGCCCGAGCGAAGGGAGTTGAACCGAAACTGACCAAATTTGAAAACATCGGGCCGAGTGACATTTTGGCGTAAAATACAGAAAAAAAATTATCGTGAGATTGAATAAATGATATGAATTTAGGATAGGAAATAGACAGTTAAATGAATATAAAATTTGATGTGTTGATGGTTTTCCGTAGTTTATGTTGATAAAATGGTGGAGGAAGAAGAGGGGATGAAATTTAGCAGGAATTAGTTTATTAACCCGTTAGCTTGTATAGTACTGTTACCACAATCAATGAAAAGTTGTACACTTTTAAGGCGGCTGCGTCATCGGCTTGGTTAATTATTCATGAATTATTTTTTTTGGAAACATTTAAACATATATTTTGGACATATTTGCTACATCTGTACATCTCTTCATTCATGCCTACATGCGTCTGTACGTTCATGTATGTGTTTGTGTTAACTCTTTATCCAGAACCTAACCCTTTTTGCACAATAATCCGGGAATAATTAAGCTATCCGTAAAGTAAAACCCTTTGCTTTACTCTTGAGCCCGTTCTATCGGATTGAATTCTTTTACTTTAGCCCGCTCATCTAGTTTATTATCTTTGCCGATTGACAATCCTAACAAATTAACATTATCAACGTTACTTCGCCCCTCTTATACATCCTACGGTAAGTCGTGTATACTTATGGACACTAGGTTTACTATTCTTTCATATTATAAAAAAAAGTTGTAATCGTGGCATTGCTTGTTTAACTTTCTTACAATCCTACACACTTTACCCTGAATTTTGCATACACTTGTACATGCACAAGATCATTCGTTAATCCTAACATTCCCTTGTTACCTACTGCTACTTGCATTCGTATATCGCCTTTTACCATATCTCATTTGTCCATACTCACCAGTTCTCTTGGAACGTTACCTTTATTAACATCTTCACACTCCTTTAAACAATTCTGGTATACATCTAACTCAAGCATCTTATCACGCAAACGCTCACGTTCACAAAAGTTCTCTTGCTCACTCACTTCATTCCTTATTTAGTCGGGAAATTATGTCCTTTCAAATGTTACCTTACCGTTTGAAATTATCCTCTAATATCAAAGGCTCCGAAAAGTCTGACTTTGATGATCCTGATAATTCGACTGATTACATTGATTCCTTTCCTTCTAAATCCCTTATTATCCGTCCCTTGACCCAACAATATTTGAGAAAAGCCTTTGAATCAGATGGAAAATCTGCAAGTTTTTGGCAAGATTTAAACTTAAAGCCTCCAACTTCTACAGATTCGTCTTCCTCATTCGATACGCTGCTAGAATTCTTTTCCTCAGATGATGCCGATGCTACCGCACCCCCAGATCCACTAGATACATCTTATACACTTGCCAACTATTTTATCTCATCCAGTCATAACACTTATTTAACCGGTGACCAATTATTCAGTGAAAGTAGTGCATCCGAATATCAAAGGGTATGCAATATATTTCTTACATGCTATTTGCATGATTTCTTTTCATCTCCTTTGCAATTCAGCATATATATTTCCCCATAGTCAATTTCCCCATCTATACTGTACCCACACACGAAACCTTATCTGGGATTATAAGCTAATCAATTTATCGGGAATCATTTCCCTTACCAATAGACTCTTCTTCGAGGTTGTCGGTGCGTTGAAATCGATGTGTGGGATGGTGCTCGAGTTACCCAAGGCAAAAATGACACCACACCCCAGTTGGTCGGTGCTACTGATAAAGCATTACGAGGCGATGACAATGAGGTTAAACTTGACAGTAACCGTGGACTTCGCCAGAAATTACACAATAAATTTACGGAATCAAAAGGTACAATTCTAAGTCGAGCCTTGCATCGTGCTTCTCCTGAAGCTTTGGATAAAGGATTACAAGCCGAACTTGAATTACCTCACGATATAGCTCCTGAGGACAATGGTACTAATCTTAAAGCCTCCATTAAACTTGCATCTGAACCGCGTGTTTTACATGGCTATACAGCAACCAAGGAAGTATCATTTAGATCCTGCTGTGAAGCTATTCGTGATCATGCTTTTGAAATTTCAGATTTACCCGTAATAGTTAGTCTGGAAATTCACGCAAACGAGCAACAACAAAATGTCCTGGTTGATATTATAGAAGAGACATGGCGAGGTCTTATAGATGATCCTGTAGATGAAGAAGACGTACATACGCAATTGCCTAAATTGCGGGACATTCGGCGCAAAATATTGCTTAAGGCTGTTCATGCTACTGAAAATGCAAGGGGTTCTGAAGATAATGAACTGGGTGAAGATAATAAATCCAGCGGTGAAAGTGAATCTTTATCATCTGATCCAGCAGATCCTGAATCTCAAGTCGACGGTCAGGCCAAGCGAAATAAAGTTATCAAAAGACTCCGAGATTTATGTGTTCATACAAGAAGTTATCGATTCTATAATTTCACTCAAGTGGAAGCTTCAATTCCATCACACGTTTTTTCCTTATCTGAAAAAGCCTTACAAACTGTTTGTGACAAAGATCCCAAGGGTGTTTTTCATCATAATCGCAATAGTATTATGCGAGTATACCCCAAGGGAACACGTATTTCTTCATCTAATGTTGATCCTATGCCCTTTTGGAGTTATGGTGTACAAATTGGTGAGTTGATTATCTCCGTTACTTTTGCATGTTTCTATTAGTACTTGTGCGTGTAGGGGGTATCATTATGTGTATTAGGAGTAAGAAAAGCTGATATTCCAATGTTTTTTTGGATAGTGGCATTAAATTGGCAAAAATGGGATAAGGGTATGATGCTGAACGAAGGCATGTTTGCTCAAACGGGAGGCTACGTCCTCAAACCTGAGATGTACAGATCAATTGATTCGGCTAAACCTGTTCAATCAAATATTTACTCGGTTGAGTTGGATATCAAGTTTTTCTGTGGCCAAGACTTGTATCCATTAACAGAAAATGATAAATATCTCGATCCGTATGTGAGCTGCGAATTTCATCCGAATATTGATCCTTTATCAATAAATTCATCACCATCAAGTCAGTCCGGTGACCTTAAAATTGAGAAACGCATGAATTCAATGAAGCGTAAAACTCGCGTAGCACGACGGGGTGGCAGATGTTCCGATTTTATGGAAGAGACTTTATCATGGAATTATCCTCATGGTATAATTCCTCAACTTTCCTTCATTAGGTAAGTTTTGACATAATTAGTGTATATATTCGCACATCATGAACCGGTTGTTCAATTGACTAAATTCGTGGTACAGATTTAAAGTCATGGATAGCGATTATTTGAGTCGCGATGATCTAGTATCGTGGTCTTGTATTAGACTCGATCGATTAAAGTCGGGTTACAGACTAATAAAATTATACGATACGCATGGAAATTTGAGTGGTGGAAGATTATTGGTTCATATATCTAAGATATCCAAAAAAATTTAAATTTTATCTTGCTAAATCCAAATATTGTTGTTAACCTAATGTTTTCCCTTGAGCTAGTTAAGCATAGCTACTATTTAAAAACCCCGTGACATCAGCTCGTGATGATGGTTTTGGCGCTGCCCAAATTCCAAAAGGCGAAAAAGAAAGTCCGAGCTACCGGAATCGAGCCGGTGACCTTTCGGTGGCAAATCAGACGCATTACAGCCGAATGTGATATCCAACTACACCAAGCTCGGTGTCTGGTGAGCGCTCGATTAATTGAGTATTTAACTAGCAAAATTCAACCTATACTGCATCAATACACTTAAGCCTTTCTCTAACGGGGCCTTTTGCGCTCACTTAGCATTGCAGTAATTCCGTCTTGCCCTGATACTCGCATTTATTTTACATTTAGCCTTCCAAAATGCTGTTCTTTAGGCAAGTTAAATATCCCCTATTCCACCTATTATATGCGTGCTAAATATTATCTCCCTTGATAAAGTTATCCGGGTCACTTCTCAGCAAGCATGAATGCGTGCGTGCGAGCAGACGGACGGACAAGCAACAAAGTGTATTATCATTTATACTTTTATTTACTGTTTATTAACATACTTAGCTTTTCTCGACAGTTTTTTTAAAACGCTTATCGATCAACAAGTAACGGTAGAGTTAAAAAATGATCTACGTATACGTGGAGTCCTAAAAAGTGTGGATCAATTCTTAAATATAAAATTAACAGATATAAGCGTTATCGATGAATTTCGCTGGCCACATCTAGTACGTCATGTCTTCGTTCTCTAGTCAATCTTTAGACTTTTATTTACTAAAATTTTTATCATAAATTCAGTGCTCTGTTAAAAATATCTTTGTACGTGGTAGTGTGGTGCGCTACGTCCATTTACCCGCCTCAGCCGTCGATACCGCTCTGCTAGAAGATGCTACACGACGAGGTTCGTATAAATTCTTTACTGTTCTATGTATCCCTTCCCTTCAAAACTGATTTGTTTAATCCATCCTATAGAGGCCTTACAAGTTTCCGAGAAAATGAAATCGTCGTGAATTACTATACTTCTCTTTATTCTTATTCCTATCTCCTCCCCATGTTCATGCACTTAATACTCTATACATGTAAAATTTTAAGTATATACACCATGTAGTTCCTCTACTTCCTAGTATCTTCAAACCGTATACCCCCAAATCATAAACGTACCACAACTTAAAATTCTTTATAAATGGTCTGTCTTTCAAGAGACATGGTTAAATTCAAACAATATATCAAAACTATTTTCATTGCTACTCGCTTCCTTTTTTTCATTCCTCTGATCTGGCAAAATTGATTTGAACCGTTAAACTTTTACCGCTAGGTCAGTTCTTATTTTACGTTTTATTGTAATATCCTCCCGTTAGTTGGGGTTCATTAACCTCGGGAATATCTGCCATGCCTGCTTCCATCATTCGAGCTGCATTTGCCTGATTCATAGGTGTGCTAGCATCCTCATCTGTATTTATTCCAAACGGTAATCCTACGGGTGTTTTTCGTGTAAAGTGCTTTAAGAAAAACCGCTTCCGGTACGTCTTTTGTGATCCAATTGATGCTGCACATCCATCATTTGATGACCTTCCACGTCCTGCTGCTCCTACACTACGACCACTTGCAACTTCAGAATCAGAATTCCTAGGAAGATCATTCGATGACCGATATGCTCCATCAGAATCTTGAGAGTGAAATGAAGGCCTAGAATCTTTTTCCATTAACTTATTGTACGGTAACCATTTAGTGTTTTTGTCCACTATTTCTCCATTCCAATCACCGTCTGCAACATCTTTCATGCCTAATGAGAAATCATATTTTCTTGATTTCTCGTATAAACTTTCATTACGATTGCACTTTTTATTCTTATTCCCTGCTTCACTTTGTGCCATTGGTTGTACTGAAGTTTTATCCCTATTTTCTCCTTCCTCCATAGTGGTTTCCAAGTGGGAGCTCGTAATTCCATCATTTCCATCATCATATTCTTTCCTCTCATCATTTTCTCCCAGTATGTTTTTCGTTTCACTTATCTCATTTGAAGGTTTAACCTGTTGCAAATACATGGGATTTCCTCGTTTGAATCCCGGTTGTTGCGTTCTCGGCCCCTCAATACCCAGCTCATCAATGGCCACCATCAGTGCACATAAAAATTTATTCCGTCTTGATAATCGCAGCAATTCATTCTGCCAGTTCGACTTGTAGAAAAATACTACGTTTAACTGGATACTGTAAACTTCCGATACTTCCCGCAATTCAGTTAATATTCTACCCTGGTAATCTCGCTTTTCCGATAAAACAAAATCGAGTAAACGAATTCTTAATCGCTCTATTTGATCCAGTGTAGTTCCAAATTTAATTGTAAGTGTGATTGCCTCAGCCAGTGCTCCAGATCGACGTTGATTCATAATGAATAAAGTATTTAAATAACTATTTGGTGCTTGTACTATATGTCCTCCCAATTTTCGAAACTCAGTGTATAAAAGAGAAACTTTTTTAACGTAGTAATCATCTCCCAATCCTGTATCGCCTGTATTTCCGTAAATTCGGACTCTATCACCCACATCAAAAGGATGCTTAACGAAAACAAAAATAATTGATTGAAGAAATTCTTGTGCTGTTGCCGAAAACAACCAAGAAAGTGCCAAAACTGTTGATCCTGCTGATGTCAATACTCCCGCCGCACTCGTTGAGAGAAGTGACACAAAAACCAATATACTAATGATTAAAACTGTAAATAGTAAAACACTGTTTAGTCGACTGATAACTGAGTCCAAATCCTTGAGTGATGCAGTAATGGATTTTTTCTCTCTTCCAATTTCTACGCAAACTGCTTCAAACTCTTCCATGCTAATATCACCGTTTAAATCATTATCAAACATTGAAAATGCTGCTTCAACTTCTTCATCGTTGTTAAAAGCTGGTCTTAAATCATCCAATAATACGGTTTCTCGTTCCCCGTGTACAAACGTGCGATACAAACGTCGCGCCAACACTTGTGATCCATTGGTAGTTTTCAATAAAGCAAGGACCACTTGTCTAGATTGCTCATAATATTCTACTTTTTTCCCCGTAAAGTCATTGGCAATTTGTTCAGCTACATCTCCAAATTTGCTGATTGCATCTAATGTATTTTGTTGTGCTTCTTTGACAAAATTGGAAGATGCTTTATTTCCGTTTCCGTCCCTTGGAGTTTCAAATCTGGAATTGTCCGCACCTATAGAATTTTTGGAGAAGTGATATAATTTAATTAAGCAGCCTATTCGAAACTCATTATGCTCAATTCGGTCTTGATATGTGCGCAAGTGGAAATTCATTGCCACAATTTGCATTAAAATACTCTTCAAAAAGTTCAGAATTATTCCCACGAGAAGGGACGAGAATATCCGGTTAACTGTTCGCTCCCACGGCAGAGTAGTTTGATTTTTCGAGATGTGATGATAAGTCATAGTAGGTAAGAAGGATACATCAACCGCTAACCACCAGATAAACAAAGTAGCTGATATCTGAACTTGTTCGCCCAGGTCAATCCATTTAGAATAGTTGGATGTGAAAAGAGTAGCTACCGCTCCAATAACGAATGGTAAAACGTGCGCAATCGCTCGGCTTGCCCACAACGCTAACCAAACAATTTCTAGCCAAACGCAAAACCACATAAGTCCAACTCCACCCACACTGGCATTCTTGAAAACCAATGCTCCCAGAAGCAAAGGAATAAGTATAATCAGGACGACTGTAGAAATGTATATTAAATGACGCACGAGAAAGTGTGATCTGTGGACCTTTTTTACAAGTCGAAGTACCCAGCCACCATCGAAATTTCTTCGTGCTTTTTTGGGACGTGCACGCGGTAAAAATTCTTTACTGGTTCGACTGGTAAACTCCAAGTCATCAAGTTCTTTAGGCCGATCATTTGTGCTAACTCTATTATCTTCATCAGCTTTGGATTTATCATTTATTTCCTTTTCCACCAAAAGTAAAGCTATGTCATCTTCACGACGAGTGGCATCTCTTCGAATAGACGCAGGTAGAGTAGCCTGTAATGATGCTAATGATTGGGGAGATTTTACCATGGGTAATTCAAATGAAAAAGCACTAGTACAGCGCCCTGATTCCTCGGCATCATGTCCGAGTCCATTTCCATTCTCGTTTGGTTTAATGATAGATGATTGGATACTTGATAATCTTGAAACTTTGGAAGAATTGGCATTGTTAATTTTTGAAAATGACATATTTGTAAGGATATGGCAAGATATGGATAATTCGCAGAAGAGCAGGAGATTCTAAAGCATATAGTGTTAATATTGTTCAACTTGGAGAGACCTATGCCAAATCCTTGAAGGGAATACTTCACGCGTGCCAGCACGTTTTCCCCGGATATTTCTGCGGCACGGGTAATCACTATGCCAAATCCAGTAGTTTAGGAGACAATGTACTGATATCGGGATAGAAAACCAGAAGGAATCTTAATATGTACATGTAGAGGTTAGTTTAAAAGGTTAATAATATATTACAATATTTGAAGCAGTGTATAACGATACAAAAGTGTATTGGCATTATAAATAGAAAATTAAACAGATAAGAGAGCGATTAAAAGCTCAATAATAAACTTACAAGACGATTTCTGAATAGAAGAATACTTGACGTATTTGATGAGTTGAATCACGGGGGTTTGGATGTCAAAATAAGTTGATACAGTAATAACCCACTATATTTGAATGTAGCTGAGAAAGAAACTTGACGAGGATAGTGCTTAACAATAGGAACCCAGATGTAAGAGGCGAAACCAGGGGGAAATTTGTTAAGGCATTTTTGCAGCAAGTTTTTAAGGAAGACGTGTGTAATGTTTAGAGCGAATTAAAGCTGCCCGACTAACCTATAGTAGAAATTTCCAAGGGTAAAAATTGTATAAATGGAAGATTAGCAGATATATAGCTAGAAAAATTAGTAGAGAATGAAGGTAAGGCGAAAGAGAAAGGCAAATTAAGAGATAGAGAATTGAGCTAGAAAAATCGCAAGTTAAGTAAAGGAGTAATAAGAATATATTTATACTTTCGATAACGGGGTAAAGCCTGATTGAGATTAACAAGAACAGGAGTCCTGAACCAAAAGTGTGAGAAATGATAAATGCAACATTCAGAGGTCAAGGTTTGATATGAGAAACAGAAGGATCAATGAAAATACTGAGATTTATGAACTCTTATACCAAAACTTCAGAAAAGGAGTGTTGATCAAATACCTAATTTTGAAAGGAAAATGGAAAAATTATCACGAAATTTGAAGTATCGCGAAGTCAGAATTGGCGATATACACGGAATAAGTTATCACCGAAGACCTAAAATAGTCGCTTAGCCGTAATTGCCATATGCGGATGTAGATGACTTGCACTTGCTGCTTTCGGTAATCCCCCAAGTTAAGCGCTATACAATGCAAAACATGTGGCTTGAGTGGCAAATGGGGAGAAATGGAACAGGGAGAGAGGCCAAGTGGAGGCGGGAGTGAATATGAATGTAAGAGAAAAAGTCGGTTTGGTAAAGGAGTATGATGGGGGAAATTTTAGAATTGGAAATTTGAAATAGTGGTACAGGTAAATTTGTGTTAAGTTAAATGGAAAAGTTCAATAATTAGTTACTCGTATGCTTCACTAGACGTTGGTATATAAATTATTGTATATATTATAATAGTATTACCCAATTAGGAAATACGGGAGTGTATATTCATCCTAATCAGTCTAGAATTTACTGACTATGAGTTCTAAGTAAAGATGAATTTTGGAAAAAAAATACGCTAATTAATAAATTCTTTGTTATACAAAGACGTTATATATATTTAGCTGATATATTTAACTTTTACTTATGGTTAATTGAAGAGTAAATCAAATTACTAGTGTTTTAATGGTATTAGAGAGATTATTGGACAGTATATATATTTTCGAATGTATAAGGTGAAAAAATTATTATTTAGCGCAGGAATTATTATGATAAGTATAAATGGTAAATTTGAATGTGAGTTTGTAATTCGAATTGTTCCAAACTCAATTCTTGCAAGGTGGGTTACATGAAGCGTATAAAACATAAGGAATAAATGAAGTCTACATAATTCTCAGTGGGCATATCTTACAAGTCAATTTTTAAATTTATCATTATGCGTTGGGCTCAAAATTTAGCATATTACTTTTGTGGCTGTGGAACATTATCTGCATCAAGTTACTTAACATGCAGGTTTAAGATGGGCTCAAACAATCAACAACAAGGCTTGAAAACCCATGTACACCCATACAAAAGGCATGGTATTTTTTGACGTGTTAATTATGTTAGAGGGATAATTCATCATTCTTACATTTTGTTGTAAGTAAAGCTTTTTAGACAAAGTTATTATCAACCATTGTATGTTGGTGCAACGTTTACGATGATTTAACAGCTTTGACTTCATAATAAATCATCAGTAGATCAATTGAATGAATATAAATGAGTAATTGCGCAAGTTATTTAAAATTAACATAGAGATCGCCATTTAAAAATACACTTAACCTGATAAGCATTTTTACAAGATAGATAGTTATAAAGGCCATTTTGGCAGAATTATTTGAATATTATTCTTTTTTGGAAATGATGGGCAAATATTTCGCCGAACGTGAAGAGTAAAACGAATTTTTATCTATTGCTAAACGGAAAAACTTGGCAATGTCTTTTATTGATGATCATATATACTCGTGTATGTTACCATGTGTGTGAAACGAATGCAGTTTTACTTGGTTACTTTCGAATTGATAATTAGTCGTTATATGATCACTGAGGCGAGTAATAACATAAGAATAGACCACTCATAGTATAGTAGTCTTTGCTATAATTAATGTAACAATAAAAAACAAAATAGCACTTCTGTGTATTACGGGTCTCATTTTGGAAAATATTTGAATAAGGTTAAAAAGAACATAGCCAAATTGAATCTCACGTGCGAAGTTTTTTAACATTTTACGAAATGACTGATAACACTAAGTCGGTCCTTAAGGAAACGTGTATATAGTCAGGAAATTTTTGGCCTTGAGCGAAGGCGATTTTAAAACGTAACTTTGTAGGTTTCAACATACATTTTGTAATTTTGCTGCGAAGTAATTTAATGGCTTTTTAAATGCATGGAGTGATAAATTCAATAAATGAACCACAAGATATGTTATAACTAAAAATGTATTTACTCATTTAATAAACTCAGCATTATTTTACCAATACACGTAAGTTTCAAGTGAATAAAAACAAAATCGCATACCTTCATTCAAACATTAAATATGAATGTAAAAGCTAATCAAGCATCACCAAGTCAATATTCAAGGAAATTGGTCGGTTATTTGCCACTATTACCGCCTATAATATACCCGTGATTTGGTATAAAGTAAAAAAATTGGCCAGATTGCGGTATACAAACATAAAAGAAACTCTTTAAACCCGAGAGACTCAATAATTCCACACAATCTGACATGTTTATACTCGCAGCAAAACTTTTCCGTACTTTTCACCCATATGACGTCACCAATGACATTGGAGGAAACACGTGATGGAAAGGAAAGGGAACTTACATAATTATGGCAGGATAAACTTGTTTCCGAAACTGGGTTTGAGTTGGGATCAAAAAAGTACAGATTTGGAGGGAAATTTATAATTTTTCCATCAAGTATTCATTGTCTAAAGATTCTATTACGCGACATATTTTACGCGGTGTTTTTAAAATTAATTGTGCGATAGTATAGCACTATTGCAGTTTAATTTCAAGGTTGTAAAAGTTTGGATTCTCGTATGGTCGTACCCTATCGAGGCTAGATTAAAATGGTGCTCGAGGCAACTATGATTGTGTTAGTCCAACATTTTTTTGCTATGAAAAGTTTAAATGTGTATATCGTTTATCCAGAGAATTCTTTGAATTAATTATATACATTGGTCTGCTTAATATGATAAGTTTAATTTACCTTTTATCACAACTTGAGTATACCGGCTAACGTTTCATCTCAATTATTGAGGCATAATTGAATAGAGTTGACAACAGCGAAACGAGTAGAAATGGAGATTATTTGTTAGTTTTTATTTTATTACCTTATAACCTGCAACTCGATTAGGTTTGGTAGATCTAATTATTTTAATCCTTATAATACAGGCCTACTCGATTTGAAGCGCAAGCTGATGCCGTTAATCTAATTTTTACGGCGAAAACCGACATGAATCCAGAGTCATCTGTGGGATTACTGAGCATGGGCGGGTGGTCAGGCCCCAATGTTTTGACTACACTTACAACTGACCTGGGGAAAATTTTGCATGGAATGCATAGAACGCGAATCATGGGAGTTCCTCATCTTTTAACGGCCATTAATGTTGCAGCTGTAAGTTATGAAAATTTCCTACCTAATCCATCCTTATTATAAGTCTGCCTCACCTCAATCTAGTTTTGTGGGTTAACCAGAGAATTATTTAGCTCGCCTTAAAGCATCGTCAAAACAAGTCTCAACGGCAAAGGATAATTGTGTTTAATTGCTCCGAAATAACTGAAGACGAAGAGACGCTAGTACGCTTGGCTAAAAAAATGAAAAAGGGCAATATATGCGTAGATATAATTGCGTTTGGCGAATTATCCGATTCTAATGTAAAGAAACTGGAAGCTTTTAATGAAGCTATACAAGGGGGTGACGGATCCCACTTAGCTATCATTCCACCAGGGTCATCGTTATTATCAGATTCAATTGTTTCAACACCTATATTAGCGGGTACGGGTGCCAGTACATCTGGTTCGGGTATTCGGGATGATGGGGGTCTTGAAGGAGACATGAGTTTATTTGAATTTGGTGTTGATCCATCTCTGGATCCAGAGTTGGCTATGGCTTTGCGAATGAGTTACGAGGAGGAGAAGGCTCGACAAGAACGAGAAAAGAAGGAAAAAGCAGCATCAGTAAAGGTAGAAGAAACAATCAAAGAAGAGGATGAGGGTGAGTCGTCTGGTCGAGCAGTGGCAACCGCAACATCATCAACGGAATCCAATTCCAAAAAAGAAGACAACAAAGATTCAAAAGGTAATGAGCAAACCGAAGTAGAAAATCCAGATGCTATGGAGACCGATTAATATAAAGAACGGGACAAGAATGTACTTTTTAACGAAATAAAAATCATGGACTTGCGTTGTATTGATTCGTTTGTCTAACCAGTGTAAAAAAATAGCCCAAACTGTCTTCTATCGAACAGAACGAGCGAATTGATCAAGGTGTCGATCGAATTTATCACAACGTATAGGCATTTCCAGGGTGTAAAATGGGTTTTTCATTACATAGTCAGCGTACAGTTCACATATCCGACGAAGGATTTGATCAACGTTAGTGGCCGAGGAAAACGTCGAAGCATTTGAGGAGGAATGTGAAGTAGAAGATGATGTGATATTGGAGCCCAAGCCCATGAAACCTGAAGATGATTGATGGGACTGTATTAAAGGATTAGAATTGGACATGAAAGTTTGGGAAGATGATGGTTCGGTAAAAAGGAGAAATTTAGTTCCTGATATGGTTTGGAAGCAGTGTAAAAAAAATGTTGACGTTTCCAAAACTTGTAAGCCCGTTGGTTGCGGAGTAAACACAGGGCCTGTGGGTGCATTAGGTGTAAAGCTGGATGAGAGTAATGAAGTATGCGGTAGGGGGGGAACAGGGCAGATTTGTTGGGTAATTGCGTGAATTCTATACGAAAAGTTTTAGTTATGAAAGGGTTGAGAAAGGCGAAATTTCAAGTTCGCTTATGGCTTACCCGTGAAATGTGCTGGCTATTACGAGCAAGTCATTAGTATCAATTTTGGCTAGTCCAGCGTGAAACTCGCGATTATAAATGAGACCACCGGCTTTGTTTATAATGAGTAAAGCTAAGACGACCCTGCATAATATAAGTTAGCATTAAAAAAAAGTTTGCAACGAGCAACTGGGTGTTAACAATATGCCGACATTTTATCTGAATGATGAAATAATCTATGAGAAATGTAGTACAATGAAGCAAAGAATTTTGTAGATTTTTAAAAGAATTTTATAAATGCCTGAAAACTTTTTAACAAATATTAATCTAAAAAGTATAATTATCGTGAACTTTTTCACCTAACCTTTTGGCGTTTGTGGCATACTTCGCCAATGCCAATGACTTGCTTATTCAGAGTAAATGAGATGAAAGAAGCAATTATACAAAAGTTATCTAGATTCCTTCTAGAAGCTTTCTAGAAGAGTGTTCGATTGATTTCAAAGAAGTTTTGTGGAAGCTTCTTGTTTCGGATGTGTTGAGAAAGGAAGGCGGGATGAACGTTAGAGATGAGATGCGGGGTAAATTATTAGGGAAAGAGCCGTTTTGGACTATTTGGGAACGTTCAGGAAGAATTTGGGTTGAATGAACTTTTGAAAAGGTTTTTTTGTGGAGTTTAGTGAAGGCATTTCGTTTGACATAGAATATTTTAGATGCATGGTTTTTAATATTTTAAGAATGTCGTATAAGAAAGGATTAAACATGCCTATAGTGGTAATAGTTGCATAAGTATTACGAGTTGTTATAAGGGAAAACCTAGCTATGGATGAATATATAGGTAAGTTTCATATCATTAGAGTGGGATTGTTGGGGAAAGGTACAGTTAACAGAGAGTTTGAAAGATTTATTGAGTGA
The DNA here is from genome assembly GCA_009733715.1 of Herpomyces periplanetae. Classification (NCBI taxonomy): domain Eukaryota; kingdom Fungi; phylum Ascomycota; class Laboulbeniomycetes; order Herpomycetales; family Herpomycetaceae; genus Herpomyces; species Herpomyces periplanetae. Next base: position 105,167 of record WMKJ01000001.1, on the reverse strand, counting down.
GGGAATTGGTGGATTTGTATAAAAATGAAAAGGTTAGTAAGAACAATTTTAAAAATAAAACACGTACAGAATAGATGTCATTGTTGTTTATGATAGTGTTTGGAAGGGGTATTTATTGTATAGGTGTAAATATTTTGGAAGAAAGATTGAGTTAACTTGGATAACCAAAACATTATATTGAAGAAGAGAGGCGATGAAAATATTAAAAAGGGAGATTACGAAAATTAATTCTAGGCAAGATTAAGAAGTTTATAGAGTTACTCTTCATACTATTTGCTTTGTATTGAGGTGACATTGATGTTAATGATTTTTGACATGAATACGACGAAATAAGGGACAGCCCAGGTGGATATGATGACAAGATTTATACGAGTCAAGGTATATAGGGAGTAGGTTGACTTAAATATAATGATATAGGTAGTCAAGAGAATAATGGAGAATTTCAGGCAAAGTTTCACTTGTTAAAGGTTTGTTTGGGTAACGTCTGACGAAGTGTATACATTTGTAGCAGAAAGGGGTTAATTTTTCGGGAATAACAGTAATTGAAAGTTTAACCAAACGCGATATTACCCGTTGATTTATGGAGGAAAGGATAAAGTGAAACATGAAAACGATAAACTCGATTCGAACAGCATAAGGGTAAGGGCTGACACGTTGGAAGTTTGAGTACATTGAAGTTCCGTAGTAAGTTGGAAATAGGTGGAGTATGAATAATTAAGATGGTTAAAGAGGCTGAAAAGTTGATTTCATGAATTGAAGGAGACGAGAGTATATAACCCAAAGTTGATCGAATTAGATCAAGTAAAAATGTAGGTTATGGCTATAGTGTATAGGTAAGAGTGTGGTATAATAACTATAGTTGAGTGATAAGGAAAATGTTGCTGTGGGAGGGAAACAAGATAAAATGGTTCAGACAAAATTATTACCATCAAAGTAGCGGAATGTAACGCAACACAGTGCAATCCAACGTACCGCAACCCAACCCACGCCATCCAACCATCCTTATCCCCTCTTCCACCCCTCCAAAGCCCATCTCCCTTCGGCTCCATCGTGACCCAGCACTAGCACTTACGTAATCGGGGAGGATTTCGCAGTCGAACCTGCAAAGAATTGTAAAAAGGGTCGTGTTCAGGTTGTTTTGAAGATATTTATTTCTCGTAAATTCAATATTCTTAAGGGGAATGGTGGGGAATTTTACTTTTCAGAAGTATTTCGTGGAATCGATTTATACAGGTATCTTTTACATGAATTATAACAAGCTAATTTTCACATTCGTTGGTAAAGCGTATAACGGGGGGTTTAACTCATTGTTTTATAAGTAAAGTGTGTATTTCTCAAATTATACATGGTTACTGGTAAAATAAAAGGGCTTGTGTTATCAAATTAATTTTACACTTTATACTTCATATTCACAACTGCTGGGAATTTTTATGGTGTTATATTTGTAAAACTGTTTTGGGATCATGTTTCTTCGCTCGTCGTGATGGCCGATCAATCCGTTATCCGGATAACCAGAGTTAGTTATTTTTATGAAGGTGTTACTTTGAAGTAATAATAACATTACAATACTAACTTGATGATGGTGGTAATGGAATTAAGGAGTTATACGAAATTCAAAAAAGTTCCGATTTGTGTATGTAAAGCTATACTTCTACTAGTCTTTATATTACTACCCTACCCTTATACAAGTTATCTGAATCATGAGACTTTTATTAACTTTCTCCAGCAATTTCCGTTGCTTATCAAGAGTCAAACGTACGAAATGTTCGGGCTCTCATAATTGGACCTCCTGATACGCCTTATGCTTTTGGATTCTTCGAGGCAGGTTTACCCGGGATTTCGTTACCTCGTACTCCATGATGATAGTTATGTTAACGTCCAGCTGGCTAACGGAGGCAGGTTTAGTTTCTGGTTAAGTTTGGTCGAGGTTAGCTTAAAATTTCTTCAAAATTTTTATTACACTAATCTTTACCCCCTACCATAATCTTCCTCTTCAACCTCCGTTAACTCTTTTCTCCTTAGATTATCCCACCAAAGCTCCATCTGTTACTGCAATTACTACCAATTCAGGACGAACTCGATTCAATCCAAATATTTACTCTCAAGGAAAGGTTTGCTTGTATGTCATTTGATTTATATGAACCTACAAGATTCACCTTCCAATGCCTTTATTTTACTTTTACAAAATATGATTGACTAACTTGACAAAGATCAATTTTAGGGTACCAATTTTTATCTTGGTTAATTATACTTACTTTTTTCAATTGTTCTATTACTTACCCATTTTAATAGCACATGGCGTGGTGAACGTGGTGAAGAATGGTCATCAGCTCAAGGATTGGAATCCATTTTAATCTCTATCCAAAGCCTCATGTCGAGTAACCCATACGAAAATGAACCCGGTTTTGAAGAAGCAACTAGTAAACGAGATAAGTTAAACCAAGCTGCATACTCGGCAAAGGTATAATGGTATTTGATGCTTTAATATATTTGACAAGAGCGTAATAACCTTGTCAAATAATTTAATTTTTATTGCTAATCATTCCTTTACTAGATTCGGCATGAAACCATTCGCATAGCAGTAATTGAACGTTTGGAAGACTGCCTTGGTGTAGGAATCTCAAACTGTCCAATGACATCGGGAGATAATCGGACAGTGTCAGACGCATACCCTTCTACAATGTGTAATAACTCATTTGATCCATTCCGTGATAAAATTAAACGACTTTTTCTATGGTATTACGACTCATACATAGACGCTGTAATGGAGGGAATGTCTCTACATCGAGATGGGGAAAAATTTTTTCGTATGCCTTTTGAAGGATTGGGAAATACAATGGATGGAACTTATCAGTATACGGACCTAAAAAATCGGTTATCAAGGTTGAAAATAGCAATTGATGAAGAAACTCGATCGTGGATTCAAGAGGGTATAATTGCGCAAGAGAAAGAGTTAAGCATTGCCAATAATATTTACCGGCAATTTGAGCAAACCGTAGAACTCTACAAAAGACAGGACGATACGTCTGTGGATATCAAAATAGTGGATGGGAATCCTTTCGAATGGCAAATTGTTCTATTTGGGAAGCCAATGACAAACTTGGACGGTGGTGTATTTCGCATTAAAATGATCATTTCCCCAAGATTTCCCAATGAACTTCCTCGAGTTAAAATGGAAACGCCAATTTTCCATCATCGGGTTTCACGAGATGGAAATTTATTTTTCTCGACACAAAAGCCTGACGATCTTAAATCGTACATTGAAGCCATAGTTTCAGTTATAGAAGATGAAAATCCAACGTACGATCCGCGTACACATGTTAATCCTGAAGCGGCAAAGTTATTCTGGGGATCAGCTGAAGATAAAAAGGTTTACAGTCGTCGGTTAAGGCGTTCTGCGCATGAAAGTTCCGAGTAAGTTATTTTTCCGTATGACATATTTTAACACCTTTATGAATGAATCGTTTGTACAGTATAGAATATGAAACTTTATGTCGGGAGTAACGATTAATTGGCAGCGCTGACGATTTTATCACGGTACTCGAACACAATTTTAATAGACATTTCTAGCTGAGTAGAAAATTCAGAGAATTGCCGCACAATGTAGCATTGCATCGCATCGCAGTTCCCGAAACATTATTTTTCATAATGTATATTCCGGTGCTCGGATGCATGCATCAGCGTGAATCTCGTTTCGTATGACCGACCAGGTTCATTAATCTTACTGTATGTGCTAATGCTTGCTTAATTGACCAGACTTACGTGTTCTCGGAATGAAATTTGTGTTTCCCGGATCTGCGTGGATTATATTCTCGTTGGAGTGTGAACGACTGCATTACATTCGACGCATTTGCTCCCTCTCATGCTTATTTTGTGTTAATCTCATGCGCTTTCACTACTTTTTATTTTCATCCACACTGGTGCACGGCCTTACACTGTACGTATAAAAGTTTTAGTGAGCAAGAGTTCATTTGTGCGTATATGCATGCATGCGTTGGTCGGTCTCATGTATTCTTTTATACACGGAATTCATGTGTTTGACACATCATGTCGTTTCATTCTTGCGGCCTGATTTACACTACTCATTTACTGTTGTACCTATTTAAACGAACTTTTACCCTAGATTATACCCGGTCGGTTCCCCCATTGATCGCATCGTTAACTATGTCATGAATGAACCAGTAAATGGTTGTAAAGAGCATACAAGAAATAGAGCGACGTAAGGGCATATGAGAGTAGGATAGTTTATGTGTGTATGTGATGTGAAGGTGTGAATGAACGCATGATATTGGAAGAATATAAGTTTTGTTCAAGTTTACGTCTATGTAAATGTGTACATTAGGAACATGGAAGTTCTGGTGGAAAACTTTACGCTAGCATATTCACGCAAGGGATATCACGTAGTTGGATAAATAGCGTTAGACGGCTTGTAATGCGAACGGGCGTACGTTTAACGTGAAGGAGCGGTAGATGAGGAGATGTGTATTAAAGAGAAAATGAGGAGAGTGGGAAAGTTTACACGAACGAACGTGTGAAGTATACGAGTGAAAGGCGGCAAGGGTAAAAAATTGTCAAGGTACATTGATAACGTTTTCCTTCTCTTTGCCATGCCTTGCCTTGCTTTGAATCCCCCGAGACTTTACTGCGCCTAGCTAGTTGTACGGCGATAGGATGGATTATCACCGTTAGCATGACTCAAGGACTGACACATGGTAAGTCCAGCAAACTGTACGAGCGTATAGCGGACAAGCGTTAACATGGTACGCTAAGGTAAAGTCTAACGGGAACTGATACACGACGAATCGGAAGCTTGACTTGGTAGCTTGGTCTAGCGTAAATGGATGCGACAAAACTTTGCAAGCTGGACGAACACGTGCGATCCAGTGTTCCAGTGTGCCAGCGTGCTAAAAACGTCGTATTTACGCTCTCTCGCATGCTTTATCTATTTACAAAATTACTCGATTCCTTCATCTGTCATTGGTCCTACGTGTCCCACCTGCGAAAAATGATGGGTGGTGGGCGTGTGCTTGATTCACGGTTAATGCTAACGTAGAAACGACTAACGCTTAAACGAATTATATTGTGCTCGTGTGTGCGCACACACACACATCTGCGTCCACGATAACGGTAAAGCTATGGAACCAAGTAAGAAATTAAATGGTAAAGGTGTATACGAGATTAGAGAAATGGGTAATACATGCACACTCGCACAAGTATATTTAGGCATGTTTCTTATTCAAGGAATCGTGATACTATTAGGCGGAACCGCTTGCCTCGATTATATTAACGAATTAATTATCAAACGTACATATCACATCTGGATATCTAGTCCATGCGAGCGAAAGAGACCAAGGGGATTAGTATGGTATAATATGGTATGGTATGGTATAATGAGTACGTAGATGTTCTAATATTCTTATGTACATCTGATTTAAAGAAAGTGAAGAATCGAGACGAAAGGATTCATCCGAGACGACACCCTCTTTAACCATCAACACGATTAAACGTGTAATATTGTCCTTAGGTCCAATTTTGCATCACGGGCCATAGAAGTATGATTTGCCGAAGTAGCTCGTGAATACGGGGAGTTGGAATTGGATACGGTTGCGGGATTTAACTTTGATTTAGTGCCCAGGGTAGGAGATTTGGTTGTTTCTGATAACATTTGATAGAGTGATGAAGTTGAAGTTGTTGCATTAGATGATGTTAGTGCAGGTGATGCGCAATGAACGGGATATGCTGGTCTTGGTAAAGCGGTGCAAGATCCTAAGGGAAATCCATCTGATACAGGAGGGTATGTCGATGCTGATCGTGAAGTATCTCTGGGTAGTAACGCGTGAACACTTGGAAGGGAAGATGATGGTTTGGGTGGTTTGGAAGATGAAGGTAATCCAGAATTGTTACCACAACGACTTTCATCCTTGGAAAAGTTTGTGGAATTTCTGGAGCAAGATGATGATTGACGGGTAGATGAAGCCGTAGAATTGACAATGGGAGGAGAAGAAGATGCGAATTGGTTCGAATATGATTTCAAGTAAGAAGGGGAAAGTAAATTTGATAAAGAGGGAAATTTTGATGAATTAACATCATCAGTTGGAGTAATTACTAATGAATCATAGGAAGAGAGGGAAGAAGAAGAAGATCGAGAAGATGTTGATGAACCTGATAGCGATGTAGCTGCAGAGCTTAGAAGGGCTAAATTGATTGAAGAATCCTTGGTATTTTCAGTACATGGACGACGTTCTGGACTATTACTTCGACTTGGACTTCGACCGCGAAAAGAACTTGAAGCAGACCGGGGATCTAATGGAGACGTAGGTAAAGTGAAGGGAGAGCGTATTGAAGATGATGATTCTGATATTATCGAGGATGGAGGGCCGCCTCTGGGAGATGTAGCAACATTGATAGTTGTATTACTTCTTGCAAAGGGATTATGGGGTTCTGCACGAGATGGAGAAATTTCAAGGGGACGAGGGGGATCGGGTATAGATTTTTGAGAAGTTGAACTTGGAACGGGGTTCACGGGGGGACAGGTTGATGAGGCGGGAGCGATAGAAGAGCCCAGGGAAGATTTTGACGGGCATGTAAGGTTTGAAGTTGAATTGGTAATTGAATGGTTCAATGGAGAATGAACATTGACGGATGTTGAGCCAACACCTCGATTAATTGGATAGAGGGTTGAGGCAGAAGGTTGAAAGGTTTGAGCAGGTAAAGTTGAAACTGAAGTAGATTGACTGTAGCGTAAAAGAGCGGCATTTCGTACGGCTCTACGACGTCGATTGAAACCACCATTCCACCAGTTTTTAACGGCATTATCACTCCTACCGGGTAAACGACGAGATATTTCAGCCCATCGAGTACCCATTTCAGAGACCAGGTATTCAATGTAGCGACCCTCTTCCTCAGAGATTGGTTCATGGTTAAGGGATGGTTTGAGATTTTGATGATATCTTTCACGGCATTGTTTGGGAGATCTGGTACCGAGAAGAGTTGAAATTCTGACCCAGTTATACGGGCCGTTTTGCTCGACATGCATCATGAGACGCTGATCTTCAGGTATAGACCAAGGACCACGTCTATGATGGGTTGTGGTGATAGTTGATGGATTAGTTGAAGAAGAATTTGCGGTGGTAAGGTTGATGGATGGGGAACGTGGGTCAGATGAAGCATTAGAGTCGGTAGAAAGTTCGGATTGTCTACGAGAGGCGCCCGGCATCTTCCGACAATTGAAGGAGAAATTGAGAGTAGTAATGCAGTAAAATGGAGTAAACTGAAAAGGAATGGGTGAGGGATGGTGGACCGCTTGGGGAGGAGGGGAAGATGGAGGCAGGGTTTATATAAAAGCGAGTATAGAGGGCAGGCGAGATGAAAGTATAGGTGAAAAGGTGAGGAGGGACATGAAGAAAGGAGAAAGGAATTAAATACAGATGAACTTTGAGGTTAAAGGAAGTGAGTAAATGGAGTAAAGTGAGGAGGGAGAGTTGGTGTGGGGATTGGAATTGGGAATGGAAGAATGAGGGAAAAATTGAGGTAGAAAGACGATAAAAAAGGTATTACGGGAAGAGGAGAAGGTGGTGGTAGTTGTAGAGGAAGGGAAAGGGAAGAAATGGATGAGGGAAATGAATGCGAGATAAGCGGGAATGGAGAAAATCAAAAAAAGAAAAAAAGAAAAAGAATACGAGTAATGGAATGAATGAGAGCAAAAGAAACGAAATGAGAAGATGGATGAGCCAAGTACACGAAACGAGAAATTGAAAAAGCCGGGAAACTGTCGGTTCACTTGGGAGCATTGGATGGTTTATATACCGGAGCCGGTGAAGTGTATTCATTCCGATTGCGTAGACGAGACGAACGAGCAGTAAAAAAAGCAAGTTCAGGTTGATTTTTACGGAGGAGGTTACTTTTTTCAGTAAGGTCGGACAGTTACCTTCCATTTTAAGCTTGTCGTTTCTTACTTAAAAAGGAAATGCATCACCCGATTAAGATGGAAGAGACAAGTTCAACTGGTGAAGTAATTAATTAACTTCCAAATCGGGAAAAATCATCTCGTCGTCAGAAGTAAGTCACATCCGTTTCGGATAATTTAGACGAATTAGGAAATCGCCCTTCCACTATAGCGTAGGATCATTGGTTACCTGGAAAGTGAACAGTTCTTTGCACCTTTCTCTTTTGGGAAACGTTTGAATATTTGCAAGGCTAATCATTTGCACTTCCTTTCTTGGGAAGGCATAGTATGATGAATTTTGCTGAGAATTTTTTTAAGCAGCGGCAGCGGCAGCATCATCATCATCAGCATCATCATCGTCATAATCTTCATTAATTCAACTACGTGATGAGATGAGCGTACCAGATTTTAGACTAGACTTGGACTTGAACTGGCCTGGCCTGGCCTGGCCTAACTTAGCCTAACCTAACCGGCCGCGCTTCTAGTGCTGCACAGCACACCTCAGCACATTACACCTCAGTCTAATTCTGCGCTGCACTGCACAACCCTTCCCTAATGCAACACTGTATAATGTGAGAGAATTGTTGTTCTTCTTTTCCTTTTACTGTCCCGTCACCGTAGCCGTCTTGCCGCCCATGTGTCTCCTCTTTTCTTCCGTGCTGGTTCCTATGCTTACTCGAGTTAATGTCGGTCATGTGTTGGCAGGGGAAATGGGTGTAATATGAGCTGAAAGATAATCAATTCTTGCCCTTGCTTTGCTGGCACTCCCCCGTTCCAATTCTACCTCATTCTATACCTTACTGGTCTGTCCACCGACAGTCCGTTCAATTGTCGAACTAACGGACCGACCGACAAATTCTCTGCCTGGCTGGTTAACTTACCCTCCATACTAACTAGTTAACTATATCGCATCCCAGTAACCCAACGATTCTGCCAATCTTATCCCCCATCAACACATTCTGATCCACCGTCTACCGTTCACTACTCGTATCAACAGGTTACCTTTTGCCTTCTCAATCATACTACCCTTCATAACATCCGTATGCATCGTTTCTAAGCTTCAACCCGTTTTAATACATTCTCGATTCATAATGAAGATTAGCCTATCCAATCTCCTTGCAAATTCACTGAACTGCCCTTCATACTTTACTCACCTATACTTACCCGCTTGTATACATTTACACATACATACACTTACACTTACATGTACACGTATATCTTGCACTATATACATGTATTTTCCTGAACATGTCTACTCAGGGTAATTTATCAATGCATAGGTCAAATTACACACCTTGCGCCCAAAAGAAATCAAATTTTGACACAAAATTCAATACATCAGACTTCCAATAACTTTAATTTCGGTACCACTCGTTATCCTGTGTAATTCTCGCGTGTATTAGCATTAACTTGGACTTCGGAATCCACTCGTATCGCAATGCGAATACGCTTGCGCTCACAAAAACCGTGCATAAATAAACGGTAACAATCTTTTCCAGTGCGTATGCAGGCTTCGTATACTCGGTTGTGAAGTTGCCCATATATTTCATTCGGCAACAAGAGTGATACCATGCACGCACGCACACACGCACACACGCATGGCCTTGCCGCCTCTAGTGTGCCATTTAGACGAGCTACCCTTGCTTTGCACATCGGAAATTTAACGCAGGCTTGGATGTTTAATGACCAACGCTTCCCTTACTATGATTGTCATCACTGCTCACTTAGTTTAGCATGGTCATGACCACGGCCACGACAATCTCAACGTAGTCGTAGCTGTACAAGCCCACGCATGCACATCCAATGCCATGTAGACTATGGTGTTTACCTTAACGTAGACGTGGATGCAGACTCAGATGCAGACGCAGACGTAAACGTACGTCTGAACATGGTCACCAACACGAACACGGATAAATCAAATCGTGAAACAAGCCGATTGGACTCGTTTTTTCTCAAATCTCTTTATAGCCTTTTATTCCGTGTTAATCATGCTCTACAGTTAGTCTAACATCTCCACTCTCTCACTAACAAGTTCATTTTAATCATCACGCACATATACACACTCTCCCGTCTTTACTGTCATATTCATTCTCTCTATAATTTCGCCACAGTTAACAATTAATAGTTAAAACGTATGGTCAACTGATCACTCTGTACCCGTAGTTAACTTGAAAATTTTGATATCCCATAGTAACATGGCATCCACTCCACGCTAGCCTTTCATAATTGCTCATGTTGCCTCAGTTGCTCTGACACGACTAACGGGCATAATACCAAAGTCAAATCGTACACATACCCACTCGTATATTTCAACGATTGCGCCTCCATATCATACCTGCGTAAGTGTTGATTTCAGGTTTCTCCGTGGCTAATTGCGAGACCCATTGGCCATCCATACGTTACTCTATGTGTACCGTACCATTAGGTGAACCGACTTATACGCCGGAGGCTAGTTTCTGTACCGTCTACCTAATATAAATCTGTAAAATCAGGATTCACGTTTAGTACACCAAGAGTAATGATACACGACCATCCATCGTTGTAACCAGAACCTCGGACACGCCTCATTCATGGTGTACGGATGTGGAAACGAAACTGATGACACTGATGATTAGACCATGATATGATTAACACATATCGCTGGCTTTATCGTTCTTGAAACCATGATGATTCCCCACTTGATGGGAAGGAATTATTTCGGGGACATGTTAATGTTAATTTGATAGTATGGGGGATAGAGTTAATCACAAGACCGGGTTAATCCTCACATTAGAACTTATGATCATGCTCACGTTTACTCACGTTAGTTAACTGAAGGCTTGAACAAGTGGAACTAAATTTAGTGGAATGGCAAGAGTAATCGCTGTAAAGGATTAAACGATATTGTACAGGATTAACCATCAATATCCACTTTTTATCATCTGTTCAATTTAGCAATCTTGACATTATTATGGATATCAGAGGTGTATGTTTGTGTGTTAGCCGGTGGCATGAACCAGCAAAAATCTAATGATGGTCAAGTTGTACGTAGTTTGTGCTTGTACGTACCAAGTGGTAAGCATGAAGTAGTTTTGACATAAGTCTAGCGTTGGATACTGTATATTATCGTAAATGTGTATACGACCACTACCGTTACGGCCCCTCCTCGCAAAGTTCTCGTTGGTATACACTGATTACCAGGACGTAGATGAAGCAAACGTGAGATGTAAAACTTGACAAGTCGTTTAACCCCAACCGGTCAAACGAACGTATGCTTAATTTGGATCGTTTTATTGGATTCGTATCGAGATATTTGAGCGCACGAGTACTTAGTAGATGAGCGAGGTCGCATACAAATTTAATTAACATCATTTAATCGAGGCGTGCATACTTACATGTTAAACATAGTCTAAGACATGCAAGTACAAGTGTTTATCATTTCTTTAGTTAAGCTATAAGAGGCGTGAACTCATACATCGGGTATTCTTATCTGTCATGTCTTGACGCCTCAAGTAGAACGTTCGTTAAGAGCCGCCGCTCTAACGAGAGTTTCACGCTTGGGTAACTCAGCGGTTTGCCAGTTGTTACTATTATGCAACGGCACACGTTAATATTGAAGCGATGTGCGTACGACTCGATTCAATGGGGTGTTGGCTTCAAGCGTTGTTATCTGTCCGTCTGTCGCTTGGTGAAATAGTTAGTCGTTCGCTGGTTCGTACAATATAATTCGTGCCGTCTAATAACATAATTGATTCGCTTATAATTATGGTGAGGTGTACGTGCGTACACGCTGGTTAGCCTTGTGTAGCCTGGTCCGTGTAGCTCATCTTACCCGGTCAAAGTGTAAACCAACTCTATCTGACGTCTGTCGGTAAGCAAAACCCGTTGAAACCTGTCTTGGATTTTCGCGTTGACGAGTTTTGGCCTATGCGCGTACGCATACACTTACTTGATCGTGTGCTAGTGAGTGCACGCCTGCACCCATATAGATGCGAAAGAGCCAGTAGACGCAAGTTGTGTCACACGGCGGTACGGATATGTCCACGTAGTCGAATACGTAGACATACTTAGCGGCAAATCGTCGAGTGATTGACAAGCGGGAATTATTTCGTCATAGTTAAAAGAGAAGAAGAATCTACGTTGAGCGGCAACGGGAATGAAGAGAGGCGGCGGCGGCGGCGGCGGCGACGGCGGCGTTCAAGTAACCGTAGTTTTATAGGTATGCATGCTGTATTATAGGTCCAACACTCGTTCATCTAACTTATAGGGGAAATAATAATACTACATGAGGGATTTAAGGCTATAGCAGCGGGTACGTAAGAAATGATATTGTATGTTGTGATATTCGGGTACGATGATTTGTACACAAATTTGACGGGGATGGGAGGAGAAAGGTTCGGTGTAGGGAAGATTTAGCGTTAGCAGGGTAGGAATAATATTTTAAAACGATTATGGTTAGGCTATACGCTTGAACGGTAAGGTGATGAGTGCCGTTAAAAAATAGTTAACGTTGGTCACCCGTGTCAATATAGTTATATCGATAATAACAAGAAGATTAACAGACATACAGGCGGGTAGTCGGAAGGAGATGAATGTCATGAACGATTGGTGTATTATGAACAGGGATTAAATTGATATATTGGAATAATGGCGATGCTGGCGTGGATGTAGGTGATGGGCAAACGGGTCGGGTAATGGGTTGGAATGAGATGATGATGATGATGATAATGGTGGTAGGGTGACGGAAGAAATATGGAGGGAAAAGGGTGGTAAAGTAACAATTTAGCATAGGAAAGAAAAGAAAATTTTTAAAAAATGAATAGAATTCGATAAATTGACCGATACAATAATTTTGGGAGCACGCTTAGAGCGTTTTCACGAACGGACCGTTGTACTTACTACCTGACGGTGATGCAGCGTTGGGCATAAACATTGGTTGAAACGAGCTTAGGATGACTGGGATAAGCTAGTTTAAAAATTAAGTTTATGATAGATAATTATTTGGAAGATAATTTTCATAAAAAGGTCAAGTATACCCAAGGTTCGAGGCTCATAAACTCGAGTTTGACGTTGAAGGTCACAGCCATTTATTACGAATAAGACAATAAAATAGAATGGTGAAAGCTAGTAAAAGAGAGGGTGTAATGTAGCAGAACAGAGCAAGGAATCAATCAACATGATTGGACGCAGAACCTTGAAAAAACGATCCAATATACGATAACCAAATCCGACGTTCGTTGGATGAAGAGATAAGCCTGAAAACTTGGAATTTTCAAAACGGTAAAATTACCAAAACCTCAAAATATTTCCTAAACGGGAAATTAAGTCGACTCTGTAGGGCTGAAGCAATGAGATGAGATGGTGGTACGTTTGGGTAACGGTAAAACGGGATGAAGGATGAGGAGGGAAGAGGATAAGGAGAGGAATGTTGACTACTTGATTTTCCCGTAAAAGAGTGTTACAAAAGGTTAGGTTGTGGGAAAATTTGAGACAGTCTGGTAGGGTAAAAGTTACGGGCAAAAGAAAGTTTATGTGAAGGAAACTGTGTTAGGGAGGTACAGACTTGGATGCGAGTACAAGGACGTACGGGCGAAAGAAGTGGATGAAGGAGAAATTAAATCGATTATTGCATTAGAGTACAGGATGATGCTAGGTAAATCCCACGGTATGAACGGTACGATATTCATGTAACATTCCGAATTATGATTTGGCAGACAAGAATATTTATTGAAGGGAGGGTAAAGGGTGATAAAATGGAAAAAGGGTTGACACTGGGGAAACTAAATGCTGTTGTGATTGGTAGAAAAAGATTTATTACAATGAACCCTTCAGGCCAGGCCAAAACTGAACAACGCAACAATGATTCATGAAAACATCGTCAACTAGCCATGTATCCTACCCGTAGCCTGTATATACTGGATGAACTTGCAAATCCGTATCAAACATCGACGTGGTCTACATCTACTCACGATAAACAAAATAAGCTTGTCATCCTAAAAACTACTATTTTTCTCCTTCAGTGCTGTCAGCCCTACCTCCTTAGTGTTAATTTGAGTAAATGTTTAAGTTTACTCACTTCGACAAATCATCGTGAATGTATAGCATGAAGGATTGAAAGAATATATTGCCAACGAATCATTAATTCCATGATTTTGGATTTGACAACCCACTTTAGTTTAGCCATGGAAATACTCTTGAGCGTAAATTTACTGGGATGGAAATTTATTTTACCATCCCCTACAGAACCATGCGGGTAATCCACTCAAGATCCTAAAAACTCTTCACTAATCCATATATACACATCTATCCGTTCACACGCTGATGCACACCCGCTCATGCATCTACGCACGCACAAACGCATACATGCATACACCCTAGACTGATTTAGCCTGGCCTGGCCTGACCTGGCCCAATTCTTCGTACTCACATCTCAGTCTCCATACTTTCACCTTAAGCCACGCCACGTTAGTTAATCTAGGTTGGCGTCTGTATCTGCGCCTGGATTCATCTCCCCGTCCTCACCCACATCCCGTTAACTTAAACTACTCAACGTGCTGCTAGTTAACGATATCTTCCTTCACTTGTCACCATGGCCTCCATCACATCCATTCCCACCTCCCTCCCCCCCCCTCCCCCCAATTAAACTTTTCCGCTGCTCCCGCTTATTGTTAATCCCATCACTTGCTATTTACTACCCTCTCCTCTCCTACTTACTTTTAAACGGCTAATATTACTAGATCGGTGCCCAATTATTCCTCACCATTTGAAGTTCCTGTGTTGCCTTACCTGAAAATCCCGATCTTGTACCCGGTATTTCCGTGTTTTGCATGCCCGGCCGCCTATGTCTTGCTTCTGCCTAGCCGTAAGATTTATGTATTATACGCACGCGATGATTAAATGACGGATTAAGACTTCATTGAATAGTGTGCTTCAATGTCTCGAATGTATATCGTGGTGCTTCTACGGTTTCACGATCAACTCGGCCTCTTTCGTCATCCATATAGCCTCCTTTAACTTGTGTATCCCTTACATTCGCCAGTAACCCCTCCCTCATGTTTCCCAGAATCACTCCATCCCGCCTAATACTCTCTATCGCCACTCTTATACACACGTGAAGATTTTACATCCGACGGTTTTATGTGGCGGCGGCGGCAGCAGCAGCAGCAGCAACAGCTAAGTAGACAACAACATTCGTTAAACGGGTTAACTATCAATACATAAATCGCCTTACAAGACTTGATTTCCCTTTAAATAACCCTTCCGTGGTGCACTCTCAAACTCGTTTACCTCACTTGCCCGTCATGCCAAATTATTATTGATTCATCGGGCTTGGGATTGGCTGACAAAGTGCTCCGTTGATGTGAAATCGGTTGAAAACGAGCTCTCGTTATATCTCACGTTCCACGAATCGTGCATTAACGCGTGTTCAATTTACTCTATGCTACGATTCATTTATCTGCTCACATCGCCACTAGCCTTGATGCACGCGCGTACACGAGCGTGCGTGCGAGTATACGTGTACGCGTACGTCAAAGTGTGCGTGTGCGTGTATTGTGTGCACATCATGAACGACATTTGTGTACTTCATCTACACGCCTTGCGCGCCCTCGTTCCTTTACTGCTCAAATCTATCATCCGACCGTTATAAGGCGGTAGTCAAGTCGTGCTAAATTGTTTATTGACTCGATTCAGCCTGCACTTGACTCGATTAATCCACCTTTACTTACACAATCCTGTTACGCCGCGTCATGTCATGTTTCAAACTGTCCATATTTGAACTCGTTTGAAACTGGTTTACCGCGTGTGTAACATGAACACGTTGATTTTGATCACATCTTGACTTACACTCCTTCTCCTACACCCACTCACTGCTGCCACCGCTCCTAAACTCCTTGATTATCTTGATAACCCGACATTTAATAAAACGAATGTCGATGAAAAACGCTAATATTGACAATATCACTTCCGCTATACCATTCAAATGACGCGCCGCCAGTTATGTCTTCCGCCCCTCGTGATCCTCTTCCCCATCGCACGTGCCCATCCTCACGCCACACCTCCTCCCCCGACCCACGGTTTAGCCGCGCCAAAACTCCGGCCCAATTCTTCGGTCACGTGAATTTACCCATAAAGTGGTTTTGGAAGTTCAATTTTACGTGGGGATGAAGATGGACGGAGAGGAAAAGCTAGGTTTAATGATAAACTGTAAAATTAACCTTTACACTCATTAAAAATTTAGTATATTTTGATTAGGTGTTAATGATATGTTTGAATGTTCCTTTATGAATTGTTTCCTACCAATCTGTGACCAATTTATCCATCACACTGAACTTGTCTCACGATTCACACGTGACCATGCCAGAAGCGACCCAAAACGGAAATGTTGTATAACAGGAGCTTTTCCCAATACTTCAGCAGCATACATTTTGAGCATTCCACGATTAATCTTTGCCCAACCAGCTTTAACACCTGATATATCATAAAGCATTGCACTGTGTTCCCAAAATGGTCCTCGTTTAACCGTGGTAGTGAATTTTATAGCTTCAAAGTAAAGATTTTTAGACATTTCACGATCAACTACACTGGGATAAATTATATCACCAGGAGCTGGTGCTCTTTCACTTGAACCTTCATTGCTAATCATATTAGCTTCTTCATTAATAGGTGGACAATATTGAGATGAACCAAATATGTAGGGTAAAAAGAAATGATCATCAAGTCCCCATACACCATGAGATCCAGCTGGTTCAAGTGTATAGCGTACGATAACTTTACGCATTAATACAAAATACGTGTGCAATACCATCAGGACTAAACATCTTTCAGTGTACCGTGGGGAGTTCCCAGGTGATATAATGACAGGTTGATCCGATGAACAATCACTTTCAAATGCTCCTAATTTCCAAGAAGCACAAAGAAAGGCAAAGAAACATAACTCGTGTCCCGTTCCATAATCTAGTCTTTGAGCACTACCAAAACCCCCCGTTAAATAGCATGTTAACTCTTGGTTAAGGATGTGAATATCGGTCAAGTAATTTATATGTGATAAAACATCATGGATAAATTGTTGGAGCCATGTACTAGAGATATACTCTTCAATCCGTTTAATCCATGCTCGAAAAGCAACATTGCCAAATCGACGAGCTTCATCACACGGTGGGATCTCTTCCAACAGTTCGTTTAACTTGTCTAACAAGTCAAGGATAGCTCTAACGCCCGTATTATGTATAATATTACAATTAAATTGAGTAGTATCCCAATACTCAATTTCTCCGCTATGCAATTTAACCGGGCAAACTGATAAGTTTAACTGTTGTATAAATTTGAATATATCATTATACGCACTAGATTTCGTCCATTCTTCCATGTCCGTTTCACTAAAAATTCGCCGACTCGGCACGGCAAATTTCCACTTTTTAACCCTTTCTGTTTCATCCTGTGCTTTTTTAACCTTTGAAAATACCACTTTCACACCACTGTCACTTTGATAATTCCCACTTCCACACATATTCTCTTTTGTTTCCACTCCCATATTCATACTTAAAATTATCACGCCCGCCCAAGTCCTTCAACTACTGTTCACTCCTTTACAAGCACACATGCACCCATGCATCCACGCCACCCTACGCACACACACACATGTATTGCACAACTAATTACCACACTTTTACACTTTTTTTTTATTCCCTTGTTCCCCCAAAATCTCCAACAAAACCCCTTGTACCAACCCAATACTTCAACTTTTCCAAATTTCTCCCCCTGCGGAACATTATTTCTCCGCAACTTTATTTTTACCCAAAACGGAAATTTTTTGATTTGATATTTGGAAAAAAGATTTTATGGTTAAGTTGAATAAAACTACAGAAAATATGTCCCATGTGCACTAAATTCATGGGTCGGCTTCAATGATTACAGCTATTAATGTTATAATGAAACTATGGTATGTCAATGTTGTTAGAAAATGCATACCCATCAACCTAAGATGATGATTGTGCTGGCGAAGATGATTTCGTCGAAGTAGCGTTTACATCTGCATTATCATATTCCCTTTTATTCGTATCAGTATGCGTAACTGAAGCTTCATTAGATGGTCGAGCTGTGCGCTCTTCACTAAGCATTCGCTCCTTTTTATCGTGCATAAACATAAAAAATGCAAATTGATCGGCAGATATACCATACTCGTAAACAAACCGACTCGAGAGAAACGAACCGAAAATCGCTCGAAGATACGTCTCCGGAACTCGTTCCATAATCGTTTCCAAACCTAATTTATTCAGTAAAACTTTCGGAAGTGCGTTCCGTAATACGCCCACCCGTAATTCTTTATTGTTCCATAGACTTGTGCGCTGTAGTTCTTCGTCAAGTTTTGTTATAACTTCACTTATTCGATCACTGATAATACTACGTGAACATCCCGATGCTTCATGCTCCCGCCAAATAGCTTCAAATTCCAATCGTGCATTATTCTTGATAATTTCTTGCACTTCCGCTACATAAGCTTGATAAAATTCTGGCGGAGAATTTGATCCCTCATGTACACACATATGTTCCATAAAACCTGCTGTATCAAATGAAAGTGATGCAAGCACTTCCAAGCTTGAACTTGTAACTCCTCCTTTGTTAACACTAGAATCTTTGAAAATAATACATCCGGCTTCTTCAATACGTAATTTGGCATCTTGTGTAATAAACAAATTGGCCCCCTCCACGATAAAGTCAATATTCGACTTATTATCGCTACTGATAATTTGATTAACATTGCTAATGTCAATACTTTCCGGCCGTCCACCGCACGGAACAAATACTGTATACTGTTCCATTGGATAATTCCCTGCTCTAAGGTAAAATGTATTTCGAAACATGGCTCCGCTAACTACAACTTCACCTGATGGTAATTTAACGTTATTGTCCTCTGCTAGTACTCGATATCCATCTTTAGAAAGCTTAGAAATATCAAAATGTGCTATCGTTTTACGTCCCCGTGCCATTTTGGTCAATTCTTCTCGATCCATCCCATGTGGATCAAACAATACTCCAGATACGTCGACTATAGCACAATACATTTCATTGCTAAGTAAAATTTCGTTTGATCCTAAATCTCCATCTGGTCCGCCCGTCTGCATTTTACGTACTTTACATTCATCGATACCAAGTTTTCGATAAATCCCCGTCACATACTCTCGAACACTCAACGTCGTCATACCGTATTTATCATGCGGAATTCCACCAAGTCGAGGACTCTTACCCGTGAAGAATGATTTCCACCATTTAGCTCCTCGTGTTCGTGCATGTTCCGTTGCCCAATCTACTAAATCCGCTGTATTCTCATCCGGCCCCATAAACAATATTTCCTCCTTCTTGTACAAATCAACAATTGGATCTTTAATCCCCGGACTATGAGGTTTCAACAGTAAGTCTAAAATTGCATCAATATACTTTTCAAAAGCTACCCGTTTCTTTGCATGAGGATTGAAGTCTAAAAGAATAACTCCCTTAGACCCTCCTTCCGGTATATCCTTATTTTTTCGCTGTTGTGTATGCGCTAAGTTGTAATTCTCGTCAAACAACCCTCGAGAATTAAATGAATAAGCTTCAATAGTTCGACTCGTTACAATACGAATCCCTCCGCGTGCAATATCCTTGAAACGTAAGTGAAAGCCTCGAAACTCCGATCCAATCACTAAAAACATTCCAAATAACGGCTTAGCGTATTCAGACTCTGGCAAAAATTTCGGATCAAGTCGAAAGCTAATGGCAACCTTTGTAGGGGTATAAAAGTTCGTTTTAAGAACACTCTTATTAAACACGCAAAATGATTGCATCACCATTTCATGCCGCTCGTTTACCACCGTGCTAACAACCGTTTTCTCCAATTCTTCAATTGTCGGAATATTTTTCGAATCATTAAGCAAATTGGACAATGTAGGCACAAAATCATCGTCCTTACGATCAACAAATACATAATGTGTTCCCACAAAGTTCAAGTAAAACTTGTGAATTAATTCGGGATACGTACTAATTATTTGAAGTATGTATTCAGCTGTAAATGTTTCCGAACGAAGGCGCTTTTTCAATCGTGAGAGTAACTCAGCATGAACCAAATTATGCGGATCTAAAATGGTGGCCAATTTTTGATATTCCGAACCCAGTCGATTCAAAAAATGTGTAGTAAAAACCCATACACAATGAGCATACACGGATTCCTGAAGATATAGTTGTCCAGCGTTGAATAAAGGTCGAAATGCATTCAACGGAATACAGTAGAGAAGTGAAAACTCTCGGACAATTTGGTGGATCGATGCTTCAATGGTTGGATGTGCACGAGGTGAAGAAACATTAGGCGCTGATCGAAGGTACACTGACATAACAGTGAATCCGTTGGCAAACTGTTCAATATACTTGCGAGTCGACGTTAAACCATAATAATGGTACAAACTACTTAGAGCACTGAATATTCCCATGGCAGTTCCTTGCTTATAAGCTAGAACAAGACGATATTCTTGACCATCGTATAACTTAAAGTATTCAATGACAGGTCCAGTTCGCTCTACTGCATTTTGTAGTAGTTGCATGTAAATCTTCTTAGTCTTTGATGTAGTCTTCAACAAAAACTTTTTATCCCCCAACAACTCAATATTCGTTTCATCCTGACTTATATCGAGATTGGAATATTCACACTGCCATACAAAGTAACAACGCAACTGATGAGCTTCACTCTCCAGTAAACTACACGACGACCGAAACGATTCCACACGGAATGCTCTATCACGCTTGGACGAATTAAGATACTTTTCGTCAATTCGTTCCTCGTAACCCGGCCCATCCGTGCATTCTACGCCGGGTTCGGATGAATTAAAGTAAATGGCAAACTTGGAAGTTTCACGAGCGAACCGAATTTTCATGTGCTTGTCACCACGTGCAAAAGCATCTACTCGAGCAGCATGTAGGGTATGTATATGATTAACAATATTTTCCACCGTCTCACACGCAAAATAAGTCTCATCAATGCTCAGGTCATGGTAAAACCAGTGAGTAACTTGATCCACGAAGTTCGGCGGTACTAAACCTTTCTGGCGAACTTTTGCAATTACTTCTTGCTTCTGCTTCTCTTTCATATGAACATTCCAATCTCCCGAACATAGAACGGGTGATGACATATTGTCAGAATTATCGACTGACATTGTTGCCAGTATAGGCATCTATTCACATACGACAAGTGAAGAAAAGAGAAAAATTAAGCTTAATAAAACAAATGGATAGAATTGGAAGAGTGAATGTTGTGAAATCATGGGACAGCGCTGCAGTATTTATCAGTTGTAAAATAATCGTGAGGTTGTGCCAGTCTCGTATGCGTTCATCGCTTCAGTGGGAAGGATTGCAAAACACAAATGTAAGCAAACTATCCTGTTTGCTCGAGCCATGAGATCATAGCGCATTGCAAGGCAAACTTGACGTAGGTGGACCAATCAACTGTTGTATGTATATATATACTTGTACGGCTACGGGTGAGGCAAATAAGTCAAAACAAGGATAACCCTATATATGCAAATATCAATAAAATAGTAGTAAAACACGATCCAGAATAAGCGTAGATAGTCATAGCATAATAAGTAGGGAAATCCTGCTCTATGACTACAATTCACGACAAACCTTGAAGGCTTGAAGACGGCCAGTCAAGTTATAGCGAAGGATTGCTGCTCAATTGTACTAAAGAGCACACGTTGTGAGCTGATTTTATTTGCCGATCCATTACGCTTAACAAAAAACAGCACAACGGTATTAATCCGTGGGTTTATAATAATCACAACGAGCCTTCAACACTGATTGGTAACCGCCGTGTATAAATCTAATGATGCGCGCACAAGTGAATTAGAGCTTAAACTTACAAAGTTTAGGGCGACGATACTAAATTTCAAATTTGTGAGTTAAGATAATCACGAAAGGGCATAATGTCATTTATCTTGAGCGTATAATCGTAGTGAATTATGTTTTTTTGGGGGGTAAATCTGTAGCAAAGCTTTTACAGTTAACCCGGGAGGATACAAGTTGGTGATGAAAAAATCTCGATGAATTTCAGTGTATAATTGTTTTTAATATTTATCCGTTTAAAATTCCTACAAACTATGTTAAGCGGAAGAGCCTAACCAATGCTTGTTCATTCAGGCAAACGGGACGAGTACGGCGGTGGAACTAGTTTAGGGAAAGTTGACGAATACGGGCACCAGCGTTAAAGCGAAAGCATATCTCAAAAGTATTGTTAGAGCATGTATGCTCGGCGCAGTGTCTCGGGGCTAATTATGACGCAAAGGAGCATTAAACCCGATTGTGTACGATACAGATTATACAATATATTTCTTGACGTAATATGCCATTTCCGGTTAAATTGATCCGGGAAAAAAGTGACATTAGTGTAGCCTGACAGATAAATCTATTGCAGAAGCATAAATGGTGTAATTCCGTGTCGACAACAGGTATATGTGTAAGGAAATAATTATGTTCTCCCACATGCACAAACTCATACATCAAACCAACAGCAAAGCCTACTGACGTGAAAATCCATGAATATACGGAGGGGATCATGAATGGTAACTTTTTCGCCCGATGCATCGAATTTTTCCAATGTAGACACAATTTAGGTAAAACAAATTCAAGAATCCATTTATCTTGTTCCTCCTCCCCCACCTTACCATATGAAGATTAGAACTTTCTTTCCCCCAAACAATACCCAAATTTCTGCACCCTTTCATTTGTCCTTTCTAATACATCAACCCTAAATCCATATCACGTGAATATCCTAAATAGGAAAAAACGGTCTTGTTGAGAAGGGATGGGATGAAAGCGACAAAGATTAGGAAGCTGCCAGACGCACCTTCCGCGCCTAACCCCGCATTTTTGTCGGGTGTTAAAGTTATACATTTGATGATTGAAAGGACATTTTTTGTTTTCGGTTTAGTGCAGTAGTGGTACACAATATAATTTTTCCCTTTGAGGAATATATCATATGGCTCACAAGGTGGATCATTCGATATGGATATTCCGTTGTCAAATTGACCATATAACTCGGTGCACGATTACACTACGTTAGATCTGTTTGGATGATATGAGGGTTTCTTTACAAAAATCGTTTCAACCCTTCAGCTACTCCAACGCTGATATTCTACACATTGGCAATGCCATAATACGTTATGCTGTTTCGTTTCATTACTCCACACTGTGCTTGATAATTATCCCTTAAACTGTTTTAAAATTAATTTTTTTGGGGCTATTTCCCCCCCTGTACCCCCTGCATACGAACCATTGTGTCAACACGTCCAAGTAGTCTTTACCTATGATATTCTCTATGATCTCTCTTTTCTTCTTACCTTTTTACACTTCACTTCTTTATTATCGTCATATCTTCCGATTCAGCTCTCATTTGAATTTTCCTTTCTTCTCAGCCTTCTCTTCTTTTTACCCAAAATCCATGCAGGACATAGATTTTTACTGTTCGGAACGAGCGTATTTATCGTGACGGATACTTTAAAGCTTTTATTTTTCATTAAACTTATTCCATTCCAACTGGTTCCCAATTTACATTCGCCTTCGGCAGTCATGTGGATCATACTGGCCTTTCTTATTCTACCTTGTACTTTTGCCTCGTCTCTCTTCTACTCTTTAGATCCTTCTATCTCCTTTTCCAAGAGTATTCAAGAATCACTAATTCAACAAAATGCCCTCCTACAACTTAACCAGCTGTCTCGGAGAGCTGACATTTTCTCTGTACCTGCTGATTCCATGCCTCCCTCACCTCAAAATTTCGATCTCGCAGCGTGGAATCGGGATGTGGAAACAGCTTGCATCAAGGCTATGACAATGCTAAACGGTAAAGCCTCTAATCCATCAGGACTAGCTGGATGCTACAATATTCCAGTTATGGATAAATCAACTGGTACATTTCAGCCCGAGCTACGCATATACAATATAAGTCCTCCCACTCAAGAGTGGCAAAACGTACCGCTCTCGGCCATTAACGTTGTTATGAAATACGCCAATGTTTCGATACAAGTGACCGATCGATTAACTTCACCTTCGTCAGTCTCAAAAAAATTAAATAAACGATCTGTTAACTATTACGAAAGGAACTTGCTTAACTACTCACTACTGGAACGTTCATATCCCACCCATTCAACTTATCACAATCTTGTCACTCGAGATGTATCGGCAGCCCAGTTTCCCACCCAAATACGTGTGTTAACGTACTCAGCTGAAGTTAACCCTGCTGCCAGAGCGTTAGCCGCTACGGATGAGTAAGTTAAAATCTTCATTGCTACGCATACATATATACACATGCATACGTCTAAATTCATTCGCTCATCCACTAATATACTATTTTCTTTAGTGGCCAAATGGTTAAGTTATTAACACCTGAGATTGAGCTTACCGCTGCCATGCCAAAGTCAAATGAAAAAGTTGTTGCCCAATTATCCACCAAAGATGCCTCGTTTGTAACAGGTAACTTTCTTAGTCCGTTAGCTTCTTCTTCACTACTTCGCACCGCAAGGGCAACCCCTCCTCCAACGGATGAACCATTTGTTCTACCTGGAACCCGCATCGAGATATTCCCCATTGGATTAATAGTAACTGGCATATGGGCTTTCCTTTTCATTACTATCATATCATTAGGAACTTTAAAGCGTATTCAATTCCGCGAGCAGTATCGCCGCCGTATTGGCCAAGCCATGGCTGCCGGTCCCTCTCGAAACAATTCAGTATTAAAGGGTGCAGCGTCCAAACCTGCTGCGCGTCCTATATAGCTACGTCATTGCTTCACGTCCACGTGTTTTCCATTTTTTTAATGTAGTCGTGAATGTTGTGATCACTGCTCTCACTGCAGCCATAATCGACCTGGTGTATATCAACCCTATTCTGCCGCTTTGACTCCGTCTTTGCTTCCCCGAACTCACCCCCATCTGCGTCCGTACCCACATCTGGGTGTGTGCATGCGGATGCGTACCCTTTATAACTATAGCTTGCAACCATCCGCGCAAACTGCACCTTCAAAAAATATTTAATATTCTTAAACAGTCTTTCACCGACTAACACGCCTACTGTCTCTCAGCCTCCCCACGCTTCCAAGTGGACTCTTCCCGTGTCTTTCGATTTCACACATACTTTAGCTTAATGCTGCACTGAATTTCTCGTGTCAAATAGACTTGCCAAAGTAGTCATCATCTACTTTCTCTGAATTTTCTAGCGTTTCAGTAGCCGATGTTGACGTTATGATTGCATCTTGAAGACGATGCTCTGTTCATGCGGGGAAATGTTTTTCACATTGTTATATTTAGCTTCAATCAATCTTTTGAATGTATAAAAAGGCTTACCTAGTTCACGAATTCTTGATTTAAGCATTTGATTTTCGCGGGCCAGAATCTGATTTTCTGCTAAGCAGAATGATGGATCACTTCTTTCACGGCTTGTCAAACTACTAGGAGTAGCGCTAGTACTAGTTCCGGATACGTCAAGGTTTGACATGGCCGTAATGGTACTCGCGACGCCGCGTGAACGAAGTGGTGGGCTAAGTGAACCGCTTACGCCAGTTTGTGATGCACTACTCGTACGATGGCCACGTCTAGATGACTGGCGACTCATTCCAGTAGAATAAGGGGACACTATATGCGGGTAAGGCTTATTAGTGCTACTAGCAGATGTAGGTAAAGAAGCTGAGCCATAAACAGGTGTTTGAACGGTGACATTGAGTGGTGGGGGCCGACCACAACATCTACTTGCAGTACTACTCGGTGTCACGTGTACACTAGGACTGGCGACAATTTCAATTTCTTCGGGGTCCTTAGAAGTACTTGTGAGAGGGGCTTTAGAGCCAACAACAGATTGGAGAGCGGAAATTTGAGCTTGTTGTTGGCGGATAAGAGCGAGTAAGCGGTTCTACGCAAGAAAGTTGTTTCATAAATGGTTAACAGAATGTTAGTACAGAAGATATTTAGTTAGGAGAGTTAAGTACGCACAACTTGAGCTTCTTGTTCATTCTCGAGTTGTTGATGTAGCTCCCCTAAACTTGGAGTACGACCGTGACGAGCTGTTAACAAGAGTAGGTAAGCAAGCAAGTAACGTTAACAGTAAAATTTTTGAGAGGTGAAAGAGGTGCGGTTGAAACATACTGCATGAGGAAGAAGGGGTTGATATAGGTACTTCCTGACCCGCCGCATACAATTGTTCAGTGGAGCTATACGCTGATCGTGAAGGACAATAAGGCCGATCTAACTGGCGAGCACTACAACCACCGCTGGCATTAAAAAATGACAATTCTGCATCGTAACGAGAATCATCACATTTGCCAAGAATGCTTTTAAAGCTGGCTGATGAGGAACGTTTGGGCGGAGATATCGATAATCCCGAGGGCGAATTATCCATTGTATAGAAAGATGACGGGATATTGGTGTGTAGTACTTAAGTTAATTTAAATAACAAGGATAATATTTCAAATTAGAGGGAATGAAGAATCTGTATCAACAACGTCGACTTGAGTGATTAATTTTAAGCATACATATGAAATAGAAAGTTTGATGACATGTGGATACAAGGTTAGCTAAAAGTCCCAAATTTATGATATGAATAGAAATTATTGAAAGAGTGATCAAATGTAATAGTCAAATTAAATCCCGTTGTTGAAGTAGAGCAATATAGATCATCATGTCGATAATAGTTGTTTAAATGTATTTAAATTTCCATAAATTTAACATTTTCGCGCATTCACACGGTGATTATATAATCCAAAATACTGCCGGATTTGAGCCGGTCACAGCTGGAATAACTGAATTGCCGAATTGGGTATTTCTAGGGGGCTTGGGAAAGGAGAATGAAGGCGGATTGATATAAAAACATCATGAAGATAAAACGATTGAAGTGAGGGAGGATAAAAAAAGGGCAAATAGTTAATGATAAATATTAATATGTAGTTTACGTATTCGACGAAATGCGTCGGGTACAATGAGTATTTTGAAATTTAAGGAATACCAAACATAGGAGGTATACTACACAGAACGACGTTATACAATTCTATATTATCACATTTTTTCTCAGAAGTATTATTGGTAATGAAATGAATAATTTAAACAATTTATCCTTTCCTTCCAAATTTTCTGATGATTCTGATGATAATTTAATTGGTACTATATACATTTGAGGTTTCACAGGTAAATCATGTCTAGATCAGCGAGTACATTAAAGTTATTTGACAATTAGAATGATAATAAAGATCATGAAAGAGTTTATACTATGCTCAATCAAGAAATCCCATAAGAGTACAATTTGGGATGTTAGATGGAAAGGAACATTTCCCCAATATTGTCCCACTGCCATGCCATGCGTAGAGTTCAATACATAACAAATGTAGCGCATGCAAGCTCAGCTAGAGCATGCCACAGCTGGTGGCAGTAACACAACCACGTGTCACTGCAGGCAGCAGAGATCACGTGAGTGGTAGACGGCGAAGCGCAGGGAAGCGAGTCGCATTGTAAAGTAACGAATCGCAAGAATATGAAACCGCGCGATAAAACTGAAGGATTGGCTATTTCACCAGGATTCATCCAATTATTCAAGGATTTTATACGTTCCAGTCAATCCAATCATGCTTTGGTGGTACGGGGGGCATTATGCCGTCCTTAAATTTGCCGTGCTTTCGCACGTATTCATACAATTCCCGAAGCTCTTCTTCAGTCCCCCATTGAGCAATCTCTTCATCAGTTGGCTCACATGTAGGATTAACTTTATCGGGGGGTTTCAAATGTATAATTCGTCTTAAATTTCCTTCGCTATCCTTGTAATGAGGAAGATTATCAACATATATAACACGATGTCCATTCCAAAGTTCTGGTTTTTCAGCTGAATCATTTTTTATATTTATTTTCGATTCAGGAGTTTTTCTAACATGAAAGTCATCGTTTTTGGCTTTGTTTGCTGATGACGAAGCTGACGATTGATTTGAATCGAATAATGATCTCGAGGGTGTTGCAAAAGAATTCCGTGATTGATTGAAAAAGGTCAGATTGTCAGATTTAATAGTCTGATATTGCTGTGTCTTTTCTATTTCTGGATTAGAGATGGACGAATTGTCGGGCTTCAACGACAACTTGTTGCTGTTTGGGTTTGAAAAAGGATTAACAAAAGACGAAGTCGACACAGTCGCCGGCGCAAAATATAATTGTTCCTGAGGTATCATCGAATGGGTATTTTGACCGCTAACATCGTATCTTGGTGCGTCAAACACACCAACCGGGCAACCCGGTTGACCGGCACGTGTATAGATAGCGCAAATTTTGTTACGATTTTGAGGTGTATCATCAGGACGCTTGAGATAGTCACAGACAGTCTTCGGGTCACGAAGAATTTTTTGAGTATAGGCATTATGTTGATTGAATAAGGAAACCTCCGTATCAATCTAAGAGACATGTAAGCAATAACATTAAAAAAGCTCAAAAGCATAGTATGTAAGCCTTACTGCAGCTTGAAAACTGTTTGCTTTGGTAGTTAAATAAAAAAGTAACCGGGTTTCTTCGGGGCTTTGTTCATAAATTGTTCCGGATATAACCTGAGTACTTAAATCTTTCAAAGGCGAGTAACAGGATAATACCCAGATGGGGCGATCAACGGTTAAATCCAATTGTAAAGTTTGTGGATTAAGTCTGGTATGACAAGTGTATAGATAATGTGAGCAAAGTAAACGTGTTTAAGGCACATTGATAAATAGACATACGAAATCTTAGAAATGGATTCTAAAAACATTATGTTAAATTAATCATTTTCATCTTAAAATTATGAGAACAATTGTATATGTAAAATTGGAATGACATACGGTTAACATGAAAGGGTATTTGGGAAACGTTTCCCGAAGTTTTGGAATAATTCTGATCGTGAATATTTTTACAATGAGCTAAATTGTACAAGGGTAAATCAGTCTTAAGAATTTTGAAGAATCAATCAAGTTGTAAACCATGGTAGTATAACGAACCTCCGTATCTACATCGACCTTGTAGCCAGTATCGACAAACGGTAGGCATTGAAACAAATCAATACAGACCCAATAAAACAATGCCGGAAAATCAAATAATATAGACAATATAGTGTAAACAAGGAATAAAAAATGAATAAACCGTCCTTTAAGCGTAGTCAATTAACTTTTTCGACACGTAAGATGTCTCGAAACTACAACTTTTCCAAACGTGTCCGTTCCATCGACAAAATACCGAAATAATGGTCATGTGACATAGACGGAATAAAAGATAAACCGAACTCCGAGGGATGAATGTTTAAAGGGAAATACGGCGAACTTTGAAGAAAGGTGAAGACGATTAATTTTTCACATTGAAAGAATTTGTTTGAGAGACTATATTGCAGAGTTAGAAGAGTTTAGTTTTTAAATTAAGTTGGTTGGGTGATGATACTTGATAGGCGGCGTGTTGTAAAACGTACTTGGTAACACGGTGGATATTTTGGTCACGAATAGCGCGTGCACCGTCAACTTCTACTAATTGAATGATTTGGCTATACTTAAAAATTATTCTAAGTTTTGCGGCAGGATACATTACAGCTCGCTTGAATATTATCACAGAGATTGTAAAATTAGCCGAGTACACTTGGGATCGAGGGATTTTGGTTGGTTGACATTTTACAAAGAGTGATACAGTTTAATTGAGTTATGTTCACACGGCTTACCAGTTTATCATAGGCAAGATTAGTTCAAGGAACGGCTTTACTTAGCGGATTGTTCTTAATGATTGCCATACCGATTGATGGGATTACAGCGCGCGAAGTGACACGACATTCTAGAGTGCTCGAGCGAGGCATCTCAGCGCGTGAACAACTGCGGAGGCGCGGATCATTCTAGCATATGAACCAATCTTAAGGTATATTTCCCATTGGCGATCGACGAGAACCGCGGATCTGGGGGGGTAATGATGAATGGTGCCGACCACTTGATGCGCGTGTTCTGGCCGTCGGATCTGCCGCGGGATTCGCGTTCGAGTGTATTACTTGGATTTCGAAATTCCGAGTTGGATTTGTTCGTCGTTACAGTATTAGACAGAATTGATGTAAGAAGAAGTACTTCATGAGCTTTGGTGAATAATGTGATTCTCCATTTGCTTATCCTCGTGTTAATTTCATTACTTTGACATTTTGGTTTATCTTACTGATTGAGACTAGCCTAATTACTTTACCCATGATCTCGTATTGCGCGCCCCATGCTTTCGTAGTTGTCCGTTCCCCGTATCTAAGCTTCTGGATCGCTGTGGTAATTCTGCTTTGCAAATATTTGGTTATCTGAATCCCACGGATTCACTCTTGAAGGAAAATAGACATTGGCTCTTCACTGCAACCACAAGTTCTACATCGGTTTTTCCACGTATTACTTGCCGTGATAAACGTGTTTCAACTATTCAATTAATCGTCTTTGATCGACCCGACCCTACTCGTCTACAGTATCTATCTTTAACCCCAATACTTTTGGCACTGGGTGATGAATTTGGTGCCTTCAATACCAATGCATCTCATGATGGAATCGTTATCGAAGATGAATACGAAAAGGCGCGCAAGGCTGATATAGCACGTAAATTACGTTTACATTCAATTGTCAAACCGGTACCTACGTGTCGAGAATCTGCTTTTATCCTTGCCATTAATCAGATTAATTGTTCCTATGATTTGGCATCACTTTTACATAACAATCTTTCTTGTACCGATGCAGGTAATGATCGTCTTTCATCTTCTCTTGTCATTGCGACGCAATTTTTTTGTGCGCTTGTCCAACTTATACTTCGACCTGTCAAGCCCGTTTTACGCTTTTTTCTCATTGCTGTTATATTCGTGGGTCGCTTAATTAGTGAGCTTCTGCTCACTATTCTGGAATGGAGACCGTATACATCTGAATCGGCACTTAAGGACATTTCAGCAATTGCGCAACAGTTGGATATTCGACTTCAACAATTTTGCTATTGGCCATCTCAGTTTTTGATTCTCCGTTCTCGCAAATATGATTGGCAGAGCATTACAACTACACACCCAGAATATATCCGCTTTTATAATAGTCTTTGGCTAGTGGCAAACGATATCATTATTGGCATAGCACTCGGTGAATACATCTGTGAAAATACTAACTTAATTGTTACCCGGCTTGATCTTGTCTTCCGACAGTGGACAATTGCACGACTTGAACGAACAATTATCTGGCTTATGAGCTCACCTGCCGGCCTTAAGTTGAACACAGAATTGGCCAATTTCCTCGGCGATCTAACACTCTGGGTTATCGACTTTTGGGCTGGTCTCGTTTCATCAACATTACCATGTTTACCAGGTTTAATTCGTTTGGTTGGAATTGCATCGTTCGCAGGTGCAACAGTTCCAATATCATTGCTTAGCGACTTAATATCCATTTTTACTATCCATATACACTGCTTCTACGTCGCTAGTACAAAAATCTATCACTGGCAGTTGTCAATTTTATCTAGTTTGTTCCATCTATTTCGCGGCAAGAAGCATAACGTTTTGCGTAACCGTATAGACAGCTGTGATTATGATCTGGATCAACTTCTCCTTGGTACAATATTGTTTTCAATACTCATTTTTCTTCTTCCTACCGTTATGGTCTTTTATGCAACATTTGCTTGTGCGCGTATGGCCATTATTATCACCAAAGCTTTGCTTGAAATGAGTCTTGCTTGCCTTAACCATTTCCCCCTTTTCGCAGTAATGCTTCGGTTTAAGGATTCTCGTCGCCTGCCAGGCGGAATTCGTTTTGAACTTGTTTCACCAACTTCTTCCCTGGCCTCCGTATTTCGCTTTTTTAGTTACGCAACACCTTCCCCATCTCATTTCGCCTCATCGTCTAGCATTGCTCACATTCGCCTTCGTTCTATACCTCAACCTCTTACACTGACATTTCACTTTTACGTTTATCTTTTTGCTCGACTTCGTACTCATTATCTGACACCTTCTGTTGCTTTCTGTCTCATTACTGGCCGATTTGTTCCACCTATTCCGCGTAAATTACTCTACTCGTTGCAGTACAGCGCATTGCCTGCTCAACGAATCCCGCTACGCCAGTTGTGGCATGATTTACAAACATTTGCTTCATCTTCATAATATGTACTTGTCAGTTATTTTCCAATTAGCTTTCTGCCCTTTCAAAACCCACGCAAGTTCTTCGGTTAAAATTTCCCAAGAATTCCGGCGTCGACGATCATGATTTTAGCACGTGACTGACACGAAGAATGGCATCGGATTATTTACCTTCCGGAGAATTGGGCGTTCAATCAGTTCACGTGCTGGAAATGGAGAGAAATTTGTTGGACGAAAAGCTTGGGTTGGCGCAATTCTTTTTGTGTATAAATTAATCGTTGAACATTTGCAGATTTTTTAGAGTTCACGCGTTGATACACTTTATACCATTGATTGATTAATTGATTGATTGGTTCGTTTATCTTTATACGTCTGGTTTGGTTGGTTTGCTTACCGCTTGCTTCAGTCGGCGCGTAGCTCGACGTTAAGAGTGGAGAGCGTGTGCACTATAAGTGTGCGTGTGCGTGTATGTGTGTGTATACGCATAAAGAAACCGAAGAAAATACAATAGCGTTTGTTAATTGTGGTTTGTGCGTGCGCATTAATTTGTACGCATACGTTCATACTTTAGAAAAGGTTCAAATTGTTTTGAGTTAGCATTGATAGCTACGAAGCCAGTAGGGAGGTTTGGTTAACTTTGGCGCGTAACTTCTGTTATACGCGTGTGTGAGCATACCTGAATATGGTTCGGATTGAAGAAGTTGTCGATGAAACGTTTCTCACATCACCTACGGGCGAATCATTTTCCAGCGCGTTACTCGAACCCGCTTCCATTGTCGGTGATAATGATAGTGAATGGGGTAGTACTGACACTGGTAAGTATATAGTATTCTCGTATATGTTAAAAATAATTCACTCTCATTATTTATAGGACTGACTCAAAATCTCATTCCATACCTCAGGTGATGCAGAATCCATAATATCTACTACATCTAGTTTAGACTCCCTAAATGGTGACTTAGACTGTGTTAACCGTGAAACCATTTTTGAGCGCATCTATGCCCTTCGTGACATTTTACCACCTCTAGCACGTGCACGATTATCCGCTCTAGGTTCTGTGTCTACTTGGTTTGTATGTCGTGGAATGCGTTTCTCAGGTCGTGCAATCTGGCTACTTAGCACCACCGCTCTACTTCTTGGAGTGCCCTGGGCGGTCGCCTTTGCTGAGGACCAACAATTATCCGAGATGGAACGTGAAGAACGCATGCGTAGTATGAGCAATGAGGTGAGTTTGCAACTCGTCGCTTCCTACTCTGGCTTACCCTATCTCTAGGTTCTTACCAACTCCACGTTACCGGACACCCCTGCGCCGGTCAAACCTGCCGTTTAATGGTTTGCACTTTCTTACTTTGCTCTGCGTTTTATGGTTACTGTGTGTGTATGCGAGTGTAAATGTGTATGTGAATGTAAACTGTACAATACGGTACGGTGTGGTGATAAATGGAGAGAGATAAGTCTAATTTAACATGAATATATGACAAAATCAACGAAAGGTGCTGCTAACCCACAAAGTAACTAAGCACACATAGTTAATTAACCGAGATCGTGCGTAAATTCACAAAACTTTTCCTGTTTAACAGTAAATTGTTTAAGATAAGCACTTGGTGCGTCCCCCCCACATTATTGGTCACGTGATTGACACTTAGAATGGCGGTGCAATTACATCCTTGAGTTTTTCCTGGGCTTCCATAACTTCGGGATCGGCGGATTCGATAGATACTCCCAAGCCGATTTTAGTTTGTTGCTATTAATTAGTGAAGGAGGAAGTTTGAATTAGTATTTTATAACTATGGGGGCTAATATTAAGGATAACTTACCTTCCATTGGTCGACTTCACCACTAAAGGTTAATCGAACGGCCGGCGCGACACTCTTCTCTAGTAAACAGGCGACTTTGCCTAAACTATCGATCTGAGCCCGATAACTGCTAGCTCGAAAATCATATTTAATGCCAAACGTAGCGATTCCCTCGCGTCGTGGAATTCCCATAATATCAGCACCACCTGGTATGGCTGAAACACCAGCAAGATTTAAATTAAGATCGGCACCAGCTTCTACTTTATCCGTTAGACGTCTCCAATAGGTAGCCTGAATGGCACCTTGACCTAGGATTCGCGCTGATGCAATCCATTGACTGGTTTTGTATCGGAGTGCATAACTTGTCATTATATCTGGTCCGTACTGTGAGTCCGGACGCTGCCAGATGCTTTCTAGGCCTAAAGCTAATTTTGAGGTCACACTTTGAAAGTAAGATCCAAGTACCATGCCGGTAAATGCCCCTGAAAGTATTGAAGGATTCATCATTTTTATCGATGCAGAAAAATCGTTGCCTGCATAATCAGCTTCAGCTTGGAGCATAGCAGGAGACGTTGATTCACGTGTAATCTGTGTATTGACTCGAGTGGTCAGCTTCGGTGTGATTCGACGATTAAAGCGGGCATTCAACGAACAATCCGAATCAATATTGGCCTGTAGAAATGATGTTGGTGACCCGTACAGCGCTGCATAAGTATATGGAGGCATAGTTGGAACTTGGGAGCCTAACGCCAATGTGTGAGAAATTTGAAAGAGAGGGGAAGCTCCAAACGCTTTAGTGAGATCTGCTCGAAATCCCGTGAAACTTAGGTTATTGAGCATAACATCACGCTCTGTTTCCTTGCAAATGTTGTCCAAAGTACCCGGGTAAGGCAGATCCAAAGTTGCTCGCTTTGCGTGGAATCCATTATAAAGGCTCATCAATCTGCTAACAATTCCATATCTACGTGGAGACTTTGCATCTGTGTTCACGCTTTGTGACATGGATGAAGATGATAGCATTCGGTCTTCGTCTTTTATCCTTAATTCACTTCCCAATTCCGATGAACTAGTCATCATAGCTCGTAAGACCTCAGGTCAAGTTATAACCAAGTTGAATTTCACGCTTATAACTTTAAGATAGAGTCAAGATATTTTCTTGCTGTGCATGCACGCACGTAATTAATTCACGGAATAAAGGCCTTCCAATGGGAGGCAGGCAGATGAGAAATGACCAAAGAGAGCGTGTAAATGACGAACACGTTAAAACTTGTTATAATAGGGATTGATGATAAAGGGAACTTAGTTTATACTATCACAGATGTCTTCGCTAAAGTTAATACCGAATCTAATCAATTTACGACGCAAGGTATTTGCGCGTAAAAGACCCTTCTGATCGCGTTAACTATAACAAGAAGATACCATCCACGATAATGTTAACCCAGTTAAGAAATTGAGCGCACGCGCAGGCGCGCGTCTGTTTGGTATTCTGATAAGCAGTTTCTGCGATCAATTGAAACAAACTAACCAAATCAGCGCATTAAGACACACGAATATGGTTAAACTACTCATTAAAGGAACAAGTTAAGAATACTCGCTAATTAAGTAGAAAAAATGTATCCGATCAAACCTCCCTTGATCGTGCTTAAGCGTTGGCCAGCTTTGGCTTTACTCGTTTTTCCGTACCGCAAATCATGTGATTTGGCAAACGGAATTACGGAGCAGGGGATATTCCGGGTCGAGAGAATTTAGTTTGGCGGAGTGGATGATGTTCCGTACCGGGGATTTTTTGCGACAAAATTGGTCTTGGTTTAGGAGAACTGGGGAAAAGTTAGAGGGGAAAAGACGCGGAATTATGAAGTGTTGGCTTCATGTTCTACACGAGCTATCCAACGATCAATTAACTCTTTATTTTCCTTTTCTAATTGGGCAGATTTAGCCTCGACAATGTTCAACTGGATGTGTAAACTGAGAAGTTCATCTTGAACTGATTCGACTAGTTTAGTCTTGCCTTTTAATTCTTCATCACGATCGCCCATTCGTCGTTCAAGCATACTCTTATCATGCATTAACTGTTCCACTCGTTTAACTTCTTTGGCTAAGGTTTCACGCAAATACTGAAGTTCTTTAACCACTTTATCATGACTGGTTTGTAACTCGACTCGTTTGCGTTGCGCAACGGCTAAATCCGCTCGAATCTGTTGTACCCATTCTTCACTTTTTATACGCTCTATAGTAATAAATTGAAAAATTGTCATGTCAATTTTGTTGATATTAATTTGATTTGTATCATTCAAGCTACCTTTAATATTTATGGAATCTCGTAGATTTGTTTCCAAACATTTTACTTTATCCTGTACATCTAAATCACTTTTATCCGGGGAACTACCAAATTTTGGGTAATCCTGTTCTAGCTTAAAAATTCTATCTATCATTTGTTGATCTATTTTAACACAGTATTTTCAAATGTCAATCCTCATTTGTCAAATATACACTAATATGCCCAATTTATTTACACTTACACGCTACAGCTAAATTAGACCATAATCGATCATGATCATCTCGAAGTTTCAAATTTTCCAAATACTCTTGCGACCATGCCATAACTTTCACCATCAATTCAATCCAATAAAGTTGTAAATGTAAAACTTTGTACTGTTCTTCACTCTCCCGACTGGATGCGCGCCTTAAAATTTTCTTCGGAGATATATTTTTCCCTCCGTGAAATGTGGCTTGACTTTCGCGATGATTTTTTGCGTTTTCCAGTTCACGATGTTGTCTTCGAACAAATTTTCCATAAAGAATTTTCATCTACGCAACATATGAGTATGTGTAGTGCTCAACTTGTTAATTTATTTCATTTTGGTTGTTATTTGGAAGTATAAATAATTTAAACATGATGCTATCAAAGTAAATTAAACATTCCTATACACTTTTGTATTTGTATTTGCACTTTAGCACAAACTTTATTAAATATGAAATTCCGTACTTTATATTGTTCAGCTCATTCTTATAAAGATATGCTCTACAATTTTCTACCAGAGTCTCAACATAGAATTAACAATATTGCACCATGGTGCAATAATCATACTTTGAAAATGTTCGTGTTTCACACTTAGCTCTACCTAAATTTATCTCTTATCCGCAATGTTGCTTTCCAGTCAAAGCCATGATCTAGCGCTCGGTTACGCATAAGAGGATACTTTTATCTTTATTAGTTCATTTCCCATATCTACTGAAGGAGCTGAACCACATGTTACTACAGGTAACGATGCTAATGAACTTATGGTAAACTATTTACAATCTACTCGTACAACTGGACATTTCGAAAATGCTGTTGGCTAGTATCGTTCTCATCTCAATTATGGATGCCGTTTAAATATTAAAGATATTAATGGTCAACAGCGATGCCATATCTTTGATCCTTGAGAAGTTTTGGTCTTGGTCCATGAACAAATTATTGATTGGGGAAAACTTGAAATTGGAGCTTTCAGAAGTTGTCTTGCCAATTATAAGCCAAATTTACTCCAATATGTTAATTCAGTCTCATCTTTTGCCATTGCTTCTGCTTGTAATCTTACAATTGAAAAATTTCGTTATTTCCATGACATGTTAGCCTTAAACGCTACCGAATCATCAGCGGATCATGAACGGAAAACTCTCGCCAATCAGTATTATTCGTTAAACATTTCCCCCGTTAAGTCATGGATCAATTAATATCCACTCAATTCATTGATGCGCAAAAATTGCCTTGAAGCGCTCTTCTAGTCCAATTTAATCCATAAACGAAATTCTACGATCCAGAAGATAAGCTCAATTACTTTCACCTTGAATAATATCGCCAGTGTAGTTTCTCATTCTAACCAAATTTCTAATGATGAGAATAACATTTCTAATATTGCTGCTGCTATCCCTCCAATTTTTACAGATGTCTCCGCTTACCCTCAAATGCAAAATGACATCAAGTTAATTAACCTAGTCCAAGCTGAGGATCATAAAACTCTTTTAATTTCCAATCTCAAGGAAATTTTTTATAAAAATTCGGACAATTGAGTTAATGGTTGTCCATCCGATCCTGATTTGCCTCGTACTTTCATACCCGGAATTCATGCTGGTCCTAACTCATCTTCTACTTTTAAGGCCAACAAAAGTCTCAATCCTCCCGACAATTTATTCTGAACGATCCGGTATAGACTGTCTCATTATATTGAATTATCTTATTAGTTAACTTTCCCAACAGTCTTCTGCTTCTAAGATATTCCATCCAAGTTTATTCCATACTTCACTAACGAACCATGATTGAATGTATCGTGAAAAAGTCCCAATGATTCCTTCATATTCACTACCTTCAATACTAACGTTTCTATTAATCCGCATTTGCATTTGTAATGTGTCTGTATCTCCAGTTTCCCTCTTGGTTTGTGCATCAAAAGCTAAGCATTCATTCCAAGGAAAGCATACCTCCGGTTCAAATATATAATTTACAAGGGTCTTCTGCAATTGATTCCGCAATTCACACGGTAATACTTTTAACTCCATTTTCCCTAATCCTGTTGCTGTACAAGAATCTTTGTATGTAACAGGTTTCGCATTTTTTGTTTTCAACCGTTTTACTGATCTAGTCTTACTTTTCAATGAGATATTTTCCTTGCTGCATTCATTAACCATACATATAGATCGTTTAGATCTTCTTTGTGGTACTGGTGCACCTGTTATATTTTCCTTTGATTCGTTAAGGTGATATTGTGTCATCCCATTTTCACCTTCTACGGTTGTAGTTAAATATAATGGCGATAATTGAACGATAACTCCCAACAATTCTAGAAGTCCTTTAAGCCATGCCGGTGAAGGTATGCATAATTTATATGATAAATTTTTCAATTGAACCTCATGCGTTAAATTTCCCAGCTGAATTGGTGATGGCAATTTGGAGGCTAACATATTCAATGATGGCAGTGTAGACTGACTTGAACAAGTTTGGCCTACCGAACTTCCGGATGGTTCTGATGTTGATAACATTTCACTACCTTTAGATGGCGAGGCCAACATAAATTTGGAGACATCTTGAATCATTGGTAGTTCAAACGTAAATTGATGCACCCATTTTCCAGTTTGTCGAAGAATCATGTTCGTGAATCCTTGAAATAACAAGCGATGTGGTTCTAAATTCTCTGTCAGAGTATCTATACATCGCAGCAAGTAGTAGGGAACTAAGGGTATGGTGGCTCGGTGCAAGTAACGAGCTAGATTATTTCGACTTTTGATCATTGATTCGTCAATATTTTGATTCATATCTCTGGGAATTCCTTTATGGTTTATGCATGACACAAGTACGGATTCAAAGCTTTCTAGACAGGTGAAAATAATATTTTTCACGGGGAATTCATGTGATAACTCTTTTAACGCATTCGTTGAATTGGTCAAGCATTCAATTCCTCGCAAAAATGTGTTCCACGTATCCAGAAAAACATTGCGTGCTTTGCATTCATCAAATCCCACTTCCTGGGTATCTAAGATTTCGAGAATCAAACTTTCCAGTCCACGAGCTACTAGATTTAAGTGCGCAAAGAGAAATTTGGGCCTGGCATTGCCGTTCAATGCAGTTTGTTGAATAATAATGTTAACGCTAAATAAAAGCGCTTGTCCACTAATATAAGAAAGAAGTGTATTAGGGAACTGAGTATGTAATTCGCCTTGTTCACTGTGTGCAGTACTACTCAAGTCAATACTTGCTTCAGTTTTGTGCGGCCTTGTACAAATTGGTGTTACAGATGACGTTGCGGGCAATTTTTTTGGATACTCAACAATCTTTTTGTTAGTTTCAACGGATAAATTGATAGTTTTACCCGGTTTACACTTTAAACGAGAAGATTTATTAGCCTTTCGTTTTAAGCATACTTTTGGTTCGTCCTGAATTGCTAAGCTACTGATAGCGGTGTGGGATTCAACAGGTACCGTACTGTTCAATTGATGTTCACAATCTTTTCCATCACCATTAAAACAATCCCTTAATCTCACCACGAAATCTATAAAATTATTAACCTCAATTCTACGCATACGCGTAAATTCAAACCAATTAATCCAGAGAAAATCTTACCCTTGAGTGATAAGTTAGGTGGACATTTCTTCATTAAAGCAAGGGCAATTGAAAGGTATAAGGCAAATGATTCTTTCATTCTGGTGGTAGCACATGAATAGACGAAAGTAAAAGAAGAGATGAGACAGACGGACTAAAAATTGAAGGAGAAATAGTTTGAAGGTAGAGAATGTGTGCGTAAGCGGAAATAAATCGCGTCGTCTCAACGCCAAACCGTCCCGAGCCGTCGGCTTCCGGATAAATTGTATATCCGGCGCATTCTGGTTCAGCGGAAGCGCGAACTTTTTTTTTTGCGATAAGGCAATTTTTGGGGTCTAGGGCGACGGAATTCAACATTAACCTCTTGAGGTGAATAACCAGCTCTTAACATAACTCCATCGGTACACGTATCCCAGATACATCGAAACATATTAATTCCTACGGGTGATAAATTATACTGAGAAATGAACTCTCGGGCAGAGAAAGGTTTTCGAGAAATGGATGATTTAAGTAATGTAGCATCCAATCGTTCATATGAAGAACTTTCCCTACTATACGCTTGATCAAGTATAAGTAATGCTAATCGATGATAAGGAGATCCTTTGATGGCAGATGGAGGTAACCATGAGTGAACAAGTTGATCCGAATCCGTTAGATTTGCCAAATCAATATATGGATTAGTAGGTTGTATAGGTATATTCACAGCAAGGAAATGACAACGCTGTTCAAAATGATCCGTGTCAGAATTTGGAACATCAAGATCAAGCAAAAGTATAC
Source organism: Herpomyces periplanetae (assembly GCA_009733715.1). NCBI lineage: Eukaryota > Fungi > Ascomycota > Laboulbeniomycetes > Herpomycetales > Herpomycetaceae > Herpomyces > Herpomyces periplanetae. The sequence continues at coordinate 64,489 of WMKJ01000001.1, read as the reverse complement.
TTGTTAATCTTTCACCGGCTTCATAACTTTGAACTTGGAGTCGAGGCGGTAATTCACTAAGTTCACTCCGGATAAAGCTACCCGATTGAACTTTGGTGCGTTTAAAAGAAATATCAACGCGTACTGTCGGATCAATAGAGGCTAGCATATCAGGAACGACAAACATTTGGGTAATTCGTTGCATGGTAATTTTACGGTGAAATTGACGCCATTTTTGATCGGAAAAATACCTGTAAATCGGTTTGTTCATGTCACCTATGTCCAATTTCACTCTTGTAAGTCGGGTAAACTGTTTTTATTAACACAAATTAACTTACCCTGTCCATCCTCGAATTTCTTTAAAACAAAAGGATCGTTAATATCCGCCAATATTGTCAATTTAGTTAAGCGTTTCTGAAGCGCGTCTAATCGCGCAAACTTCTCCGTTAATCCCCCCTGAAAACTCTCCGGTGCTCGCTGCTGTGTTAACTGAATTAGCGACTTTTGAGCGGCTATTTTCTCCAATTTAATTGCTCGGTCGGCCATTAAAACCTTCCGTGCCTCTTGAAAACAGTGATAAGGCTGTTCAGAAAACGGGATTATCGTGCCTTCTTGTCGCCGCAATACCCCTCTTCGACGACGCATTCTCATTGTCTCATTATTTAAAGAATCCGGGTTAGCTAATTCCTTTGATTTTTCATTTTTACTTTCAATTATCTTCCCCGACGTATATGAATCCGTAGATGGTTCTACTACAGTTGCTGCTGTTGTTAAACATTTCAATAAAACTTCACCGCATTTCCTCGGTAAAATGGAATTTCCACCCCTTATATTCCCTAACAATAAACCGTTCATTAATCGATCACCTCTCAAACTTCCCATTGCAACAAAGCTCACAGTATACTTGATAAAATTTTCACAGACAGCTTGTTGGCGTGATTCAAATTTAAGAAAAAAAACCATGGTCACATGACATGTTATCACGTGGAGGGCTGTGGCGCGCGTCAAAAATTCGCGTCGCTTTTTTATGATAATTTTTTGCTTGATTTTATCAGGAAACTTTTATTAAAACAAAAATATTATACGTGTGAAGCTATTAAATAAATGTTCAATATGCACCGTTTTAACAGGATTAGAGCTATCCCCAAATACCTAAATTCAACAACTTGCTGGTCCTCGGCGAATAGGCAACAAGCCAGATACTCCTCCCTGATGGTGGAATGTTTAAAAAAATTATCCAGTGGACCAAATGTACCTGAGCCCCTAAGAGCTCGAGATGTCATAACAATTTTACATATGTTTCCGGCCATGGAACCTATGCAGATGACACATTATCCTTGGGTTCAACTTGGCTTACCATTTCGAATAGATCTAATACAACGAGCCGTTGTTTACGAGGCAGACGGAGCGCGTCAGGGTACCGCATCGACAAAACGACGTCATGAAGTACATGGCTCAAATCGAAAAATTCGACCTCAAAAAGGTACAGGACGAGCCCGCCTAGGTGATAAAAAATCGCCCATGCTTCGAGGAGGAGGGCGTGCGTTCGGCCCAAAACCACGAGACTTTTCCACCAAGTTAAATCGCAAAATATATGACCTAGCCATGCGAACTGCGCTATCACATTTATATCGTTCTGGTCAATTGATCTTAGTACAAAACCAAATTGAACTTCCCCTTCAATTGCATTCAGAATTAAACAGTGGGAATATCCCCACAGATCTAGCTCTTCATTACCATGATGTGGCTCGAGACCTATTTTTGAAACTGGGATGGGAAAAGCGCCGTTCAGCTTCGAGTACATATTTTGTTACGAATGAAGAGCGACCATCCCTGACAATGGGCATTAATGGGTTCAAAGATTCGGGAAGAGTAGCTGTATTCGATAAAGTTACTGTGGGTGATTTGTTAAGAATGGATCGTGTGGTGATTGAAAGAGAAGCGCTGGACAACTTGTTAGCTACACACCAATCTGATTTAACGCAAAAGACGGGATTTTGTGTTTCGCAGAGCGAATATCCATAGGCTATTTGCGCATGTTGCACAAGTTTCACACGTTGCATATGATTGCAAATATGCAAATAAGGAGGTGAAAATTTTCCAAGAAAATTGATCAATTCATCATGTAAAATGTTACATGTGCGTACCGTCAACAAATCTTCACACCCTTGCAACAGGATGCTGGGAAAAAAAATTTAAAATGGTCAGGCTACACTCTAGCGATGAAACCACCACGGCTACTCGGTAATAACTGATACTAAATTCCATTTAATAACTTAGCATTCTAGACCATTTAATTGAACCTTTAACCTCTCCTGAAAAATGGGTAAATGTATTATTGACGGTGAAGGGCGTGCAATAATTTATTGAAGTAGCAAGAAATGCAAAGTTAAGGAAACGGAATGACAGCTGGCCAACGACATTGAACGAAACGAAGATCAGTATTCCTGGCGCAACTTTCCGTAGAGTTCAGTGCGTGTGAAGTCAAATCGTGGATTCAATTGAGAAAATGGAGCGCGTAAAAGCGTTTCAGCGGTTGGTCTGTCACTGGCGTCAATTGTGAAACAGTCCAACATAAAACTAATTGCACCCGGGCTAATACTCATAGAAACATATTCAGGAATTGGTGGAGCTTGGTTCATACTACCAAGTTTAAATATAGCGCCTATTGCTTCTTCTTTGCTCCAAGGTCGTTGGCCAGCGAACATCTCGAGTACAACGCATCCCAGGCTCCATATATCAACTTTTGCGCTGTATCCCATATCGCGACTTCGTACTACCTCGGGGGCCATCCAAAATACGGAACCCTGAATAGAATGCGAAATATCATTGCCGTAGATATTATCGGTTTTTTTGGATATACCAAAATCGGATATCTTGCAAGTACCGTCTACATCCAATAAAAGATTATCAGCTTTAAGATCTCGATGAAGGATACCTTCTTTGTGCAAGTATGCGAGACCTTGAAGTGTTTGACGTGTTAATGAACTAACAACATCTTCCTCAAATTTTCCGTATTTACGCAAACAACTTCCGATACTTCCACCGGATATATATTCCAGAAAAATCGAAATACTATAGTCCCGTTTTTCTGAACCCAGGTAATTAACAATGTTTGGATGATCTAGGTGTTGCATTGTTTCAATCTCCGTATTCAAAGCTTTAACCATTTCGCGCAATTTTTCCTTATCTTGGGTGACGAATTTTCGAGCTACTTCCACTTGTTTAACGGCCATTAATTCTCCAGTCGTCATATTCATTCCAAGGTATACACGACCAAATGTTCCTTTACCTATTAACTGGCCCTTCATCCATCTGAACGTAACCTTAGCTTCTCGTTTATCCATATTATTTGGATCCTCTTGTCGAATTGTATCAAGGGTTGGTGCAATGATAATACTTCCTCGATGAGGTTTTATTTCTTCAGTCCTCGTTCCGAACATTTTTGTGCTCTTGCGCCTCACTATACCACTGTCTAATTTGCCGTCAATACCCTGTCTGGGATTTAAACTTGATCCATATCTATGCGCTGAAGTTCGTTCCGTGGGAAATTTCCCCGGTGTATTTGAATTAGTTGCTGATGAACCCCAGTTCATCCCAACGTAATCTTGATCACTCCCTCTTCCATTGGCTCTCCCTCCATCGTCAGCTCTATTCTCCATACTAACCGCTGTAGTATTTCGCATATAAGTTCCCCGTACTACATCACGAATACTTTGTGCTCGATATAATCCAACCGGTGGATTTCCCGCTCTGATTAAGTTTAAGGGCCCACCACTAACCCTTAAATCATGATCTGCATTATTATTTGGTTCTAAACAATTTCCAAAAGCTTCACAGTTTTGATCAGAGTAATCCTGAACATTCCAACGGTAATTAGGTGTTACGGGTTGATCCAAGTTAACATTGGGGAAAAAATCGTCCAAATGTTCTACTAAAGTTTCCGGTGGTGGACGATTCGCTTCAAAATCTCCCGAAAAGGAATATCGTACAGGTGGTCTAGCTTTTGTTGCAATGTTGCTCACACCTGGTCTGGGCGGTTTATGAGATCCTCCTGTTACCAATTTCATAGGACCACCATTGCTCACCATATATCCACTGTTCATATGCTCATCATTCCTTTGGCTAATATCACCTGGTAACAGTGGTTGTCTCGATCCACCGTTAATCATTGAACTTCCTACTTTCACTTTATCCGTTTTGTTATCGTATCTCCCATCTCCTCCGTTCTTTGCTTCATATGACACCATCTTAAATCTAACACCTCCACCCTCATTTGATCCAGATTGGCTTCCAACTCCTACTCCACCACTACAACAACCATTATTAGGCTTTGCGCAATCCAATAGCGTACCGGACAACGTATCTAAATCTGTTGTTATCTCTATGGACTCTCGCCGTAAAGCTTCTCCACTTCTACTTTCACACTGACTTCCGCCATTTTGACTATTTTTACCGCTAACTTCAACATCTCGGTTAAGTGGTTTAGCGAACAAATTTTCGTCAGAATCCTCTTCTGATCCATCCTCTTCAAACGATCTGGCCCCTTCCTCCTTCACTCCTTTCAATGGCGTTAACGATCGAGGTGATGGTGAAGCCGAATAACTGGCTGATGATAATGATACTGCTGCATGTCTCTCCGATGGGGATTGAAAGAATCCCCCTTTATTGAATGCTCTACCATCACTTTCACCATTTATCCTTCCTAACTGCCCCGTGGTCAATATATTGGTGGTAGCTAGACCCATTTCATTATCTGATTCTGTTCCAAAACTCGCCGTTCGAACCCGATTATAATTCGATAATGTAGGTGGCATCAATAATTTTAATTCTGGTCTGTTTCGACCCGACTTCTCAGGTATTCTTTTCCCAAATTCTCCATCATTGACACCACTTCTCTTTACAATTCCAATTTCATTAGTATTCCCAATACTATCTTCACCTATACTTCCTTCACCTGATAATACTTCCTTCAAAATCTTCTCCTTGCCTTCACTCTCCTTTTCATCCACAATTGATTGGCATTGTTCATTACCCACATCACCACGTGGTGTGAGAGTTTGAAACGACTCATATTTCTCATGAATTTTATCAATTTCCCCAACCAATTGCCCCGAAAGTGAACAATTCACCTGACTTGTTTTCATCTTAGCTATACCACGACAATCTGCTGACACGCTAAGCTTCAGCGTACCCATTGAATCGGCTGCGCTGTCGTATGCTTTCATGAGTAAATCATCAGATAACCCTCCACCACTGATGTCAATCTCTCCGGGTAAAGCCAAATGTAAGCTAACATTCATGTTGTCGGACAACCCTAAGCTTCTCACTACCACCGTTCGAAACTCTTTGGCAGTCGAAACATGAGTTACGTCAATTAATCGATAACTCCACCCGTCTAAAGTGGCAAACGCAAACCTTCTACCCTTGCTGCCAACTTGAGTGGAAGATGTTTCTCTCGTTAACGGCGTACCTTGACTGGTCGACTTCACTAATCCAGTTTCACTGGTCGAGTTTAGCGATGCCATTGCGGAATTTCGATCGGACATATGCCTGATAGACATTGGACTTTGATTTGATGTGTTTCCCTGTTGAATCTGTGGTACGAGGAACTTAGGCTGGTTAGTTCTTTCGTTAATGTCTCTCGATTCATAATCATCATATTTTTCATTATTCATATCAGCTTTTCCCAATATCTTTCTCTGAGCTATTCCTGTTGATAATGGTGTACCTATAATACGTTGTGAGTACTTGGGAGCCCCTGTACTCGTACCGGCGTCGCACATGTGAAGCATTGATTCATTTTGCGGTGATGTGTATCTAGTTTCCCCACCGTAGGTACATTGGGGGATACTTTTATCAATACTACCCACCAAATCATTCCGTTCACTTGTACACCCTACAATATCAGGAGGAAATATTCCACTAGCCGAACGAGTGTAATTTCCCGGGGCGCGGTAGCGGGATGGTAAATGACCACTAATCAGAGGACTTTCAACTGTCCGTATATTGCCACGATATTCGTCCGAATTCACGGGGGAACGACCTGACAATTCAAACGGACCCATATCAGAAAGTCCATCCGTGCTAGCTGACGAGATAACGTTACTTCCAGAGAAGCTAATACCCCGACGATGTGTACCCGATAAGCTAGTTGGTGGTGTTGACGATAGGTTCAGCAATTCCCTAATTAAACATCGGAGCCGCTTGGCTTCTTTTCGCTCGTGTAGCGGGTCCCAAGTAAGGTTTGATTTTAAGAATGATTCACATAATTTTGGGTAAATGGAATTGTTAAATTTGCCCACTTTACGTCGAGTGTTAGTTGAACTTCCAAGATCAAGAAATTGTGTACCGTATATTTGTAACTGCTGAAAAGTATCAATCCAAGGTTCCGAAAATCCATTCAAGCGCAACCAATTCACCACACTCTCAATAGACCATACAGAAGCCGCAGTTGTATAACAGTCGGGATTTGGGGTAAGGTAACCGTCAGTTCGGTAATTAGTGGTGATATTTGGAGAAGGTATTGTAGGGGTGTATTGAGATACAGAGTGTAAAGAATCGGGAGAATAAACCGAGTCGCAAGTATTCAGTCTAGATGTTGAGATGGACGGAGAAGAAAGTGTATGTGAAGATGAAACTTTTGGTAGTTTCTTGTTTAAATGTTGTAAAGAGTGACCATCAGGATTAAGGATATTAGACGACTGTGAGTTACTTGTCACAGTTTCGGCAGTCAAAAAATTTAAGTCAGCATACACGGGTGGAACACCGACCCAAGAATAAAATGAATCTCCATCGGGTATGTAAGTAGCTGAAATGAGGGAAGAGGAAGAATCGTTGGTTGATGAAACGGAAAAAGGCATTGAGAAAAGCGTAGCGGAAATAAGTTCAAAACGTGGAAAAGAAGAGTTCAAAACGGTAGCCGGGTAAGGGGTATTCGTGAACAAGCTTTAAAACTTTCTCTCTCACACCTTAAGGGTTGCTCGTGCAAATAAACCTAATGTTGAGCGTAACCGCTAGCTATGCCACACAATTTTAGGGCAAATGAAGGGTGGTAACGGGGAGGAGATATGGAGGACAAGGAAATACGTGATAAAAGGAGCTTAGCCGTATGACAATCCGAGCGTGTACACTGGCTCACAATGTTTTTAACGAATTTAGAAGCACGGATAAGGAAAATCATCAATCACTTGAATGATCGCGCTATTGCGCGATGAAGGGTTTTCTCACAAAAGTGACAATTTATTCCAGAGCGATATGTCTATTGATTAAAAGAATTCTAATATCATTAACTTGACGATAAACTTTATCTCATGTAAACTTCATTTGAATAGCGCACACAGGGATGATAAAGAAGAATGAGCAGAATTAGAAAAGACTTTCGATTGAGATGAGAGTAGAATGAAATGTTCACCACGTTTATTAAACGTTGACGGGTAAAATAAAGCGAAGTAAAGGAGTAGTTGGATCTGATTAAGTCTATTCACCCGTAAGATGTAAAAGAGTAAGTATAGTAGAAGACTACGCAGCGGTAACAACACCAGATCCGGATTTTTACCGATTTGGTCAAAGTTTATCCGTAAGAGGTTATAGAGTGTTAAGAGAATAAAGGAGAAATAAATGGTGGATATGACTGGATAAGTTTAAAACGAAGCATAATATAAAAGAATAGTGAAGCATGAAGATTTAGCAGACTATTAAGGACAATGCAAACCGTATAAGTTAGGACGCATTGACGAAAAGATATTATGTTAATGTATACACTAGAATATATTCATTTAAAACCAAAAAATAGCGTATCTAAATCAAGATGTAGTTTGACCAACCATATTAAACGGGTAACTAAAAGGTAGATTAAACGGGTTCAATAGAGTAGAGCGTGGGGAAACTGAGTAATAGAATGACAGGATAAAATGCGAAAGCAGCAAGTACATCAAGTAGATTAAACTGATACAGGATGTCTTTTAAACTAACCGTAGCAAAATTTGTTCGATTCATTCCATCGAGCTGATCCATTGAAGGAAAAAAACGGCGTTAACCTAGAAGGAAGGTGCAATCTATACTAAATAGGAAAGCTCCAGTTAAGGCTGAATATTCCCATACTAGAAGTTTAGAGATGCCTAAAGAGGAAGTTCCGACTAGGCCAACTCGTTCCGGAAATTCCTTTCCGCCTATCGGATGATTATGTCGTCTCGTCTCGCCTACTTCGCTCCTGCTCGTACGCAAGCTCGCACTGTCCTGATTTGGCCTGGTACGTTTCGTCTCGTTATGTCTCAGTTGGCTTGCTTTGGTTTGTTTGTTGGTTTTAAGATGTATAGCTTCGGCGAACGATTTTCCAGTTATTCATGGTGAATCGACATAATTTTTATCACTGTTCTGGATGATTGCAAGGTTAAAAGGTAAAATAATATGTGTAGTCTCAGTCCAAAATTTTTGCACATAGAGATGAAACATTTTGTGTGCACATCTGGAGTAATTGCTAACTTTCTCTGTTATAGTGTATATCCATGCATGTTTTATCAACAGTAAAAATATCTTTTTCACCATTAATCTATGCCCTGTTACGTCTTTATTGGCTCTTATTGAACATGTCATGGTACCCTTTTTCTTTCCATCTGAATCTTCTACTCCTGATTATGTTTGTCTTGCCTTGACTATCTCATACATTAAAAGGTTCCTTTGATCATGCAGAAATCTATCTTGATTTACAGGGAAAGTTTGAAGAAAAAATTGTAAAAAATTTACATCATACATAATCATCATACTTGCTCCTTGAAACCTAATTCTCCATTGTAAACTGTGAAGTGACATTATAGACATTCCACCACTAAATATATCATATCCTTGTTATTTTTATGACTTCTCAGCACTACAGAATCAGTTTATCGCTTAGTGTACCCTCATAATACTGTCACTTCTCACCTCATGTTGCCCATAACATCCTTCATCCAATGTCTCATTTGCTACGACTTAGTTCTCCCGATTAGTCACTCGGCGAATATACGCGTTAAATTGTTCTTATAGGCTTATATCCAATTTCTTGCAGTATAAGGCGAGATTTATTGATCTCAGTAAAATTAATATTCAAGTTTAACACTATGTGTTTTCGAATTTACTCAAAATCTTTTATTCATCTTATTGGTATTTTGTGCTAAGTGCCAATCAAATGTTTCGCTCCATACGATATAGATGTCGTTCAGGCAAGCTTTTAAATGTAAAAGATTCTGGATGTGCAACTACCCAGAGTACATCATGACTGAGTCGCTTAATAAAACGACGATTCTTCAAAGTTAAGCATAGATAAGATATTGTAAAAAATCCTCTGCTCATTATACAAATACCCTGCATATCAGGTTGATCAACAGCTATCACACAGTCGGGAATCCAGTTTCCCGGTCAAGTGAAACTGGTTTCTATCATTATTAACAGGTAGCTCATACTTTTAATCAATTGTCCGCCAAACGAGTTCCACAAATATTAAAGTCTCTACCGACTTGTTTCTACACAGAACTGATTAACGAGAAAACAATGCTCTCTCTCACAAAAAGGTTTACTCTTGATCAAACCAGCGGATCACAACCTCTCCAAAAAAAACTGGTCTAACACGTTTACGTTTCACCCCGACGTAATGGTAAATATCATCATGTGTCGCAAAGTCTAAGTTTATGCATATTTAAACAAGCTGATATTATTTCAAGGGCACGCCCTCACTCATTCATATTATCGTGTAATACAAAATAAAATCAGACGGAGAATGTAATGCGTATTTATCAATCAGACTCTGCACACGTATTAAGAAATTATCAACTGATAAATAGTATAGCGTAGCATATCTTGACGAGGTACTCATTAACAATTATTCGTACTATTCGTACCGTAAACGTTCAAAGAGTAATTGTTACCGTTCAATCCTTCACAACGCGAATAAACTGTTCAAAATTTGCCTACTATTTTTTTCCGAAAAAAAGTATAGAAATCACGTGCATATTTTTACGATTTGCACGTGCCAACGGTACGGGGGCGATGTGGGATTTTGGCATTGGGTAGCTAAGGGTATGACCAAAGAAAGGGATGAATGCTACTGGAATGATTTTAAGAATAGCTTTCAGGATTGTTTGAATATATATAATGGAGAGTAAGGGTGATGAAGGAAGTTTATGTGAAAGGTTTATGAAATGGAAACGAGATGGACAGATGTTTGACACAAATGATGATGTGGTGATTTACGATATATTCATGCTGGATGAAGGGTTTAATGATAGGCAAAAGCGCAGTGAATTAATCTTGGTGGAAAAATTTGTAGAAAAACTTAAGAAAGAACATCTAAATGGATATCTTTGGCAGAGAGAGGAATTTAAGTTAAACTTAATCTACGAAGATTCCACATGGAAGCTACAGGGATCGACAAATGTAGGTGAATCTTTAGTAGATGAATGGTTAATCGTATGGATTCTTCGGGAAATTTCTCAAGAATTTACTGGTATGTGGATTAGAGTAGTGGATGGTGATGGGCAATTTTTAGCGTGTGAAGCAGCTCAGTATGTCCCAGCATGGTTAGACCCAAATAATGATGAATATCGGGTTTGGATTAACAATGGATGTGTAAAGTTGATTAACGTTACAAGTAATGCTGGGGGACAGGATGATTTTACCTTGAAAAAAGCTTTACAATGCTTGGCGAAGGCTGATACACTGGAAATTTTTACGTCAAGATGCTTGAATGAATCAGCATTCAATCGAATAAAGAATCATCCGGAAGATATAGTAAATAATTTACACGCAGCCACACTTCGATTACCACGAAAACTTGCATGGATTATACACGAAATTCCGGAAAGTGTAACACTTGCATCGGAAGCATTTTACAATCGATATCCCGTATCATTAGCAGCACTCCGACGCAAGAGGAAGGGTAAATTTGAAAAGGAAGAAAACGGCCTAACGTTCAAGTGTGAAGATTTGGTTAATATTAGCGTAAAATTTACACGAATTAGTTATGCACACTTGCATACACAGGAGTACCATATTCCTGAAGATTGGTCGGAGGAAGTTAATCAAGCACGTAACATCAAAAATTCGGATACCCGAATGAAAAATCTACGACAACTCACACTGGGGTTAAAGTTGACTACGGGATATGAATTACTCTTACTTGAAATTAATAAAGGAGAAAATAAATTAATTTACACGATAGATTTACTCCTTAAAGAATTTAACCATGAAGGTCATAAATTATTACCGACAAACGAAGAAATTACAAAGTGGTATAACCAAACCGATACAGAAGACGACAGTTGGATGAACGTTTCGCTTGACGACATAAACAATGAATCTCTCAGCCCTATGAACAACCTTCCTAAATGGAATGTTATGTCAGGTACGGAACAGGTGAAGCGGATTGTTGAGAGGACTCGAGAATTCATTGAGGGAAAGAGTGATGACGTCACTTCCTCTTCGGGTAATTCTTCGGAGTTTAGTGAATATGAGGAAGAAACTGCAGTTGAAAAGCAGAAAATTCTTGAGCAAGAAGTGAGTGAAAATGCTTTTGATGAAGAATTAGATAGTATTTTATCTTTACCTCCACATTATATTCTTTCAGCTGGAACGGGAAGAGCAATTCACGGCCCAGAGCCTCCTCCAGGATATCGTAATGTTAAGGGTATTACAATGGTAATAAAGAAAGGGGAAGATTCGCTAAAAGAGGATGATGCTATACGGGAAAGTCTTAATTTAGTTGGAAAGAAAGATCCCGACGAAATGAATGAAGAAGTGTCGAAGTTCAGTGATTATTGTGATGCAGTTAAAGGTGAACTTGAGGAATATGGTGTATTTAATGGTGATAAAATACCCAATTCAAGTGTGGGTGAGATTTATGAAGACGAATCAAGAGAAAATATTAATATTGCCCGAAATTTCTTAACTGGATTTCAAGAACCTGCTTCGATAAATGGCCCTATGGGAAACCTCATGAAAATTTTAAACTTGAATATACCAAAGCCGGATAATGGGAAAGAATAATAAAGTCCTATACAATTGTCGTACATGGAGAAATGTTTGAGTAAACCAAAAAAGCCCCACGCCAATTCTTACTTTTCATCATTTACGTTTGATTAACAATTCTTTGAGCCAATAGCGCTGAATGAGCTAGCCGTGTAACTTTCCAATCTTCTTGCCACCTTTTCATGCGAATGACAGCAATAACCATTAGCCCTATCGTCTTAAGGGAGGGACGTACACATCTCTTCTGCTGTGGTAAACTATCCATCACGCCCATTTCTACGAGAAACTTTCGATCAATTTGATTGCATGCCGAGTACATTTGCAATTTCATTAGCATATAAGACTTTTCAAACATGAGATCTCTTCGAATTCTGGTTTCTCGTGTATACCGTGACTTCATAAATTTTATCTGCCCTTTTAAATACCGTATCTCTCCTTCACATTTCGCCAAATATTCTTGAATCTCCCTTTTCGATCTCTTGAATTCCAAAAGTTGTGCACTATCCTGATCGTGAATTTGTTCCATTTCATCCAAAGTTCTTTGCAATTGTTCAATTTTTCGATTCAACATACTAACCGATTCAGCATGTACTTTTGAACTACTAACATCCACTTTGGTAGGCTTTACTCGTAATAATTCACTCTTCAATTCCTTCGTCAATACTTCAATTTCCTCATCCCGCTGCTTCACACCAGCTTCTAATATCTCAGCTTCCCTCTTCAATCTTTTACTCGTCAACTCAAATTTTTGTCTTTCCAACTTCAAGTTTCCTTCACCTTCTGCGATCTCATTTTTAAGCTGAATTATCTGCCCCTCCAGCTTTCCAATCTTTGCTTGAGCAACACTGAGTCCATTCATTAACTCTTTATGCGCTGTTCCCTGTTGATGTGTCACATTATTTGCCATGCCAACTTGAACATGCGTTAACTCTTCTTGAAGTTTGATTAAATCACTCTGAAGATTCTTTACTCTCTCCTTGAGTGCTTCGTTTTCTCGATCTTTTGTATTTAACTTTTCACGCAAATCTTCCTTTTCTTCTTTTTCTTGTTCAAGTCTTTCCTTCATCGTTTCAACTCTAACTTTCCACGTTTCTCCATCCAAAACCTTTCTTTCCGCTTCGCAAACTTGTTCCTGCAATTTACCATTCTCACTCTCCTTCTCATCTAACAATTTCTCCACTACTACCAACTCATCTTCTAAGTCTAACTTCTCTTGCTCAATACGTTTAATTTGCGCTTCAACGTCACTCTCCTTGTCCATCGTCAATTGCTTCTTAACATCTTCGTACATTGTCTTCAGACTTTCTATCATATCCGCTAATTGTTTGTTCTCCTTCCTCAAATCTTCAACTTCATTGTTTAATCCTTTCTCAAAATTATCATGACTCTCTGCCTCTAATTCGCGAATCTTTCCCTTCAATTCTTCCATATGATCATTGGCTTCCGTTAATATCTTTTCCTTTTGTCGAAGCAACTCACATTCATCTGAAACCTTTTTTAATCTATCTTCAACATCTTTAGACCTTTTGTCACTTTGCGCTAAATGCTCGTTCAGCTCATTGATAACCTGGTCCAATTTGTCAATTTTATCATCCTTTTCCTTTTCCATTAACACAATCCTTGCCTTTGTCCCTTCTAGCCGGGCATCAACTTCCCGTTTTTCACTTTCAACATTTTCAAGCTTAACTTTATAATCGCTAACTTCATCTTCAAGTCGCTGAATTAGTTGCTCTTTAACTATTAATTCATCATTCTCCGCCTCTTTCTCCCGAGACTTCATCCATAAATCTTGATTTATTCGTGCACGTTCCAGCTTAGATTCAAGTGAAGCGATCTGTTGATTCAAGCCTTCAATTACTCGACTCTTTTCTTCCATCTCACTCCGCTCCATTTCTTGAATTTCATCAATCTTGGCCTGAAGTGATTCTATCTGTTTGTTTTTTCGAGAAATATTTTCATTTTTTGAGCTGATTTTATTATTAAGCTGCTCCATTTCGTTCTCTCTGTCAGTTAGACATTGCTTTAACTCGTTGACATGTTCATTCAACGTAACAATTTCCTCATCCTTGGCGCTCATTAATTGGGGAATTTCCTCTAACTCACGAAGGCGTTTATTGGCTTTCGCAAGTCTCGAATTGTGCTGCTGTAGTTCGTCCAATTCCCTGTCTTTCTTCTGAATTAGCTGTGAAAGTTCATCTACTTGTCTTGAGACTAGGTCGGCATCTACACTCCCGTGGGCTTTCATTTCCTGGGCATATTGTGAAAGTTGCTCGTTACTTGCTTCCAACTTTTTCATTTTTTTTTTATACGATTTGCACTCAACCATGATTTGTTGCAATGAAACTTTAAGTTCAGCGTTTTCCTTGACCAATTGTTGATTGTATTCGGATCCACACTTTTTTAAATTTTCTTCCATAAAGTGAACTTTTAATTTCAATCCGAAATTTTCTTTATCCATACTAGCCAGCCTTGCTTCTTGTTCACGCAACGATACACCGTTTACTGGGTCAAATACGGTAGGTTTCGAAGATTGAGCGGCCACAATGGATAAGGGTGAATTGATATGACTTGACTCGGCCTCAGGTGCAATTAATGATTTATTGATTGCGTCACCTTCCACTATAGAGTAAAGGTCGCTACCAAATATTTCCGTGGTACTAGGGTGTAAATTTTGAGCATAAGAGAGTGATTCTAACGAACCGGATTTTCTAGCAAATTTACGCGCTGATCGAGATTTTAGTGCACTACGGGAAGCAACTATATCGTGAGCTTTACGTGAAGCCGATTTAAGTATTGGAGTGAACTCTTCATTCACGATAGCATCAGGACGGCCATTTACCGTATTTTTAAGAGGGGTAGCCCTTACGGGCTGACCTGCTAAATTTGCGTTTGAACGCAACTGATTAACGATACCATGACGTCGTGAATCTTTAGTAGGAGATAAAAATGATTCTTCATATGATATATCAGGTATAGCGTTTGTTAATCGCGTTATGTTAAACGCAGTAGCAGGTGTAGACTGGAGTGGAGAAGATAAGTAAGAGGAAACCATGATATTATGCAAGTTCAATATTCATACGAAGATAACCACGCGTTGAACAGATGAACAAATTGACGCAATAAACACCAGATCCAACCCTTTCACCTCCAAAATGCACCGCATAAAAATAATACAATTTTACTTCATTTAAAAGACAAAAATAACTCGATGATGAGCAAGTATAATTTGATGAAAATTTAAGAAAAGGTTTTTTCAAGAGTCGAACTCGCAAAACTAAAATCCTAATTAAAAGGATCACACTTACATCCACATCGAACCTAAACCCTTTCCTTGTCCGCTTTAAACATGGAGAAACATAAGATGGATTGTTTACATTATTACTAAAAATAGACTGTAGTGTTTACCTATACACATTCCCCAATCAGCCTTGCAAATGACGTCATAGAAAAGACTGTATTTCTCACGTGATTCTGATTTGTCACCTAAGTCATGTGCGTGTGATCATCGCAAGGTCATGTGAATGGATTGATCTGAGGAGATGAGGCTGTGGAGTGGTGTAGTAAATTAAGTGTCCAAGGAAAATTTTCAACTTTGAACTTGATAGCGATTATCGTGAAAAATTCGTCGAGGCGATTGGGTTTCGTGAATGTTTTAATGAGAAAGTGGACAGGGAGATTTATGAGGTGTGTGGGACTATTTTTGTGAAGTGAAGTGAGGATTACGGGATTAATTAAAGTAAAAATATATTCGCGCTATAATCGATTTATGTCCATGAAAGATTTGCAAGTCAAGTAGTGGAAGTGAGCGAGCGGGCAAAGGTTAATGTGTATATTTGTCCTCTTGGGAATTCAAGGTTGGCCTTCTATTTTATTTAGCAACATGCCGCCTCAATAATCGTATATACAGTATTCATGGTGTCAGGTGGGACGGTGAAGAAGGGATATACTTTTAAAATTTATATTTGGAATGGGATTTTAAGTGATTAGATGGCGCCGTCTCAGAGAAAAGAAGGTCGACGCGTACGTAAGGAGCGGGAAAGTAATACGTTAGCAGATAATTCGGAAGATGATACTGAGTACGATATATCGGAGCGTGGAGGGGAACATGAAATTTATGAAGATGAGGAAACCACAAGGTGCATTTGCGGGTTCCAAGATTACCCGGGCGCACCGGTTGTAAGCGGTTCAAATAGCTCTTCATCATCTAAAGCACGTCATTCTGGAGTGGGAAGTTCTTGTGCAGGGCAAACTGGAGCTTCAATAGAGGGATCTTCAGAGGAACGGGGCAGTTTATTCATTCAATGTGATCAATGTAAAGTATGGCAGCATGGAGGATGCGTGGGAATCATGAGTGAGGCATCCTGTCCGGATGAATATTTTTGTGAAGAGTGTCGCGTCGATCTTCACTATGTGTGTGAGGATTCAAATGGGTATGCTATCGCAGTAAGAGGATAAAGTTAATTATTGTTAACAGTTTTCCCTGCTAATTTGAAACGGGTGATGATTAGGCAAAAATATTCCCAGTATCTTCCTATTCAAAGAGCAGAAACATCGGGGAGACTGCGGAGGGGGGGAGCATCATCGCGATCTAGAAAGTGTGATAATCGTACGTGGAGCGAACGAGCTGGCGAAAGCAGTGGAAAAATGAACGGAGAGTCAGGATCAACAAAGCGAAGATCCACATTGAATAGTCAGGCTGCATACGATGAAGATGAAGTTTTGCGAAAGGTGATTGAGGAGAGCAAATTTGATGCCGTTAATTCGAGTTCGGCGAGAAAATCACCTAGCGAAGATGGGATAAATCGGAAGACTAAACGAGGTCGTGAAGATAGTGATGAGTACGTATAAATTATGGGGATACACATGTTGACGGTTAAGGAGAAGTTGTTGCTAATGATTTAACTGTGAACAGAGTTGGTAAAACGGGGCGCAAGAGAAGTCGGGCAAATTCACGATCAACATGTGTGTCTAGTTCATCAAATCATGAATCATTAAAGACCGAGTTAGAGGGTGAGGAGAGAAAGGTAACAATAGATAGAGAAAGTGGAGTTAAACGGTCTTCAAGTTGTGGGAGTCTCTCAAATAGGAATGAAGGTGAAAATAGCGGGAATCGGAATGAAGACTGGATGTTTTCCGGAGAGACGCAAGGTGGTAATGTGGAAGGGAAAGACAAGGTTAAAAGTAATGAAACGAATATGAATAATGGGAACAGTACTGGCAAAAGTAAAAGTGACGAAAATGGGTACGAAGCTGTGGACGTAACGAGTGATACTAGAGCAATAGAAGAAGTGAAAAGCGATAGCACAGGGGGAGGAGGTAGTGTTGGAAATAGTAACGGATGGAAGAAAAGTCGCAGATCAATGGGCAAGCAAGGTGGAGGACAATTACGCAAAAATGGGTCAAATATGGGAATACAAAATGAAGGAATAAAGATGGGTAAAAATAATGCAAGAGAGAACTGTGAATCATCGGAAGAAGATGTAAGGGTTGTTTCTACGACTACTTCTGTTGGTGCATCGAATGAAGTTTTGGGAAAAGATTGTGGAGTAGAAGCAAGTATAAAATTGGAGAATGAAGCGTGTGAATCTCCTGTCCGAGAGAATGGGGTAGCGGATAAGGCTGATAATGCGCAAATGTTGCCAAACGGCGGAGAGAAGTGTATAGGACAATGTCTAAATGGAAGTACAGAATCGGGACAAGGTACATCAGAAACGGGAAATTCGGCAAAGGGGAACGGAACATCGGCAACATCAGGAAACGGCAATTCCAATACTGGAAATAATTGGCCGGGAAGCCGAAGAAAGGGTCGGGAAAAACACGGCTTGGCAGACTTAAAGCGGCGAGCAACATTTATGCTAGAGTATATAAGCCGCGTACAAATCGAAATGGCTCAACGAGCAGCATCTATTGATGCGGCAATTGAAGCCGAAGGTGATAACGTTGGAGGTAGACAAAATAATCACACTTTGGATCAAGATTCAAGACAAACCCCAGATGATAATATTGATGAAAAGGATCAACTTTCATCAAATAAATTTTCCCGTCTCAGCACCACAGAAATGATGGACAATTTAACTCGACGACTGGTTCTGTGGCAACAACAATTTAGATGAGGCGGTGCAAAAGAAAATTAACCAGTCACCGAAAGCGGTAAGAGCAATTGTGCACGCGGGTACAACAGGACCTGCCGTTTATTGAAGGTGGAAATTAGTGGCGATGCCATCAGATGCCGGGCTTGGTGTGGCTGGTGTCTGGAAATTGATGGTTGAAACAAATGAGGAATATTTGAAGTTTAAAGACAAGGCAAGATCTGAAAAATATGATAAGGGTTGGGCTGGGATAAATGGGAATTTGGAAAAAAAATATGTACCATTGGAGACGCACAGGTAAAAAAATTTCAGTACAGGCAAAACAATAACTCAATGACAGAGGCGCAATACACATTTACATATCCTTGTGCGCTCACTATGTACGGGTTAACCTAATTATAACGTGGCTAAAGAGACAAAATTACGCATTAATTATTATGATAATATCAAAAGTCCGATATCACGATTTAACTGGGTCAAGTTCACAAGAAGTTGGAAGTGAGCGTGGTTCAAAAGTTAATAAACAATCGTCCATGGGGAAAATTGTCGCAAAGACCTTAATACGCTCGGAATCAGGTGTTTTTGTATGATGCCAATTTAACGTCAAACTTGCTTTGCCTATCAACGCAATAAGATTGAATTGAGCATAAGTTTGGCCAAGACAGTAGTGAGGTCCCGTACCGAAAACGAGCCAGTTTTTTCTTTGCTGTTCAGCATTACCTGTAATCCATCGATCTGGGTCAAATTCTTCAGGCTGTGGATATGCATCAGGATCATGTAATGAAGGGTACAAAGTTGGAATCACCATAGATCCTACACATGAATGGGCGCTCATGCATACGCCCACACATAGTTCTTAGCATTCAGAAAGCCAATGGAATAATTAACAAAGCACTGGCACTTGATTACTTACCTTTGGGTACGGTATATGAATCGCTTATAGGAAAGGCCTTTTTAGCGATGTAAGGTACCATGGTAACAGGAGGACGGTAACGAAGGGTTTCTTTTACAACGGCTCTTGTATAAGTCATGCGATCGAGTAAATCCATGGTTAAAGGCTTGTTCAAATCACCTCCACGTACGGCCATATTTTCTTCACGAACCTTATCCAAGATTGCGGGACGATCAGCCAATAGTTGAAAGAGCCATGTACAAGCACTACTAGTGGCATCTTGGGATGCGAAAAGGAAAGTGAACAATGTCTGAGCGATTTCGTAGTCGGTAAACATACGAATAACAATATCAGGTTTATCAACGCAGGAATTTTTATGGTCTGCGTTTTGTCCATTCTCTTCAAGGGCATTTCTGTATGCTTCTGAATCTAGCATACTTTGGACCCAACGATCTAGTATACAATCTGCATCAGCGCCAGTGGCCATACGGACCTTGCTTTTTGCAGCGCACAAGGAAAATTCTTCAAGAACCATATCCGCAGCTCTTTTTCCGTACCATGGCCGTGTAAAAGGTAAAATATAGGGAAAGTTAACAAGATCTAATGCAGCGGTTATCTTGTAGTAATCATCAGCTATGCGCTTTACGGTTTGATCGGACATATAATATCCAACAAACGTACGACACGAGACAGCGCACATCAGTTCACGAAACACAGGCATGAAGGGTATAGGTTGCAAGGGAATGTTTTTCGTTTGAGGTTCATTTTCTGATTTATTGATTTGCGTATCATGATTAATAGCACAGTCTGCCGTAGTAGAGGCAGCTTGTGAAAGTTGAATAAACTTTTTGAAATAATTGTCGTATACTTCCTCTTGACCAGGTAAATAGCAATTTAGAGCTTTACGTGTAAATAACCCGTTTAAACCTTTACGGTAATCATTATGAGCCTTACCGTCCAGAAAAACCCAATTTGTAGGTCGTAAAAGTTTGTGTGCGATATCTACGACGCACGGTTTAACGTAGGCTGGTGAGTTGAAAACCTTTCGGGCGATATCGCGGGCAGAAGCGATAACGACGAACTTATGAAAAACTGATACACAGCTGATTCCACCGCTTTGCCACTTAATTTGGTATTCTTCGAATTTCGGGTTTAAAGATTGCATGAAAGCACCGATAAACGGTAACTTCCAAGCAGGTCCAGCGATAGAACCTTTTTGATAAAGGTATCGACCTAAAATCGTGTAAGTCCAAAAAGATGTAGGTATAGCGTCTAACAGGAGGGATAAATCACAGGAGGCTTCTTCCAAGGGAGGGGGAAGGAATTTGGCATGACAGATTTAACTCACCTTGATCGTAAACACCGAGTAGTAGGATAGTTAATAAGAGTAAGCCGGCCCATGACCACCATGAAGAGTTAAGCAATCCAAATTCATCATTTATATCATTACCACGAAAACGAGCTGATACTATGCCCAAGCTAGTCTTAACTATATTGCGCGTTAAACTCATCGTGCACAACATTCAACACCACGCTTGACCGTACAGCATATCAGATTTGGCATTCCTCACTTTCGCTAACTCAATTTCTCCCTTCCTCCAATTCCGTCAGCACGATAACGAATGCTGGTACACACACCCGCACACTCAAGTACATATGAATTTAACTAGTTAGACGCATAAACGGATACGAATACACAAGTACAAGCAGAAGTTGAAGCACAAACGCACATGTACATACACACACACATATACATACACATTCGCATGTACACAAGTGTACAAGGGCCCATACACAGACCCAGTTATACACAGAAACAGCTGTACACAGTAGTAGCTATACACGAAGGGAGGGAGAAGGATGTAAACATGTACATGTAGAGAAATAGAGGGAGAAGGGAAGTAAAAGGGAAGACGATGTTCACGCACACGGATAGGCACACGGACACGGACACGAACACGGATAGATACACAGAAACGAACACAGACAGGCAGACACCAATACACACTCAAACCCGCCTCAACAGTCTCAGTCTCACAGCCACAACTGAGCCACAGTGGTATCAGCAAAAACACGTGTCATGCCAAGACCACCCCTCGGCACAGCAAAGCACTTAGTAAGCAGCATGAGAAAAGGGCCGGAGGGGGAGAAAGGGTTTGCCGGAGTTGGGAATGGTGGAGCCACGTGCTAGATTCATAAATTGGCAGTGTTGGCAGGGTCTTAGTTTGGTATGATTTAAATGGGAAAGGGAAAATAGAAGTATTTTAATTGTTAAATAACTTTATAAATGGACAATTGGAAGATTGGATATTTGATACATGTTTTCATGCCATGTTAACATTTCACAAGTGATTTAACGGTTAATTTCATGTATACGATGAAAATGAACGTAAACAAAAACATGATAATGGTGATGGTAATAGAAAGGAAAAAAAATGTTTAATACTGTTTATGAAAATGACTATAAGATGATGTGCAGAAAAATCAAATACAAAACTTTCAATGTTAATATAACATACTTTTCAACCTACTTCAACATCATTCCCCGCTAGCGTTATTGCTAATCTTGCGCTTTTTCGTCTCGTTAGATAATTCATCCTCTCTAAACGTTAATCGTTTAGTCGCCACTGGTGTAGGAAACGTTAGCGGACTAGCTAACATATTTGGTTCCTTTTCAAATCCCCATTCCGGATAAAACATTGATGGCGAAGGAAGAAGTTGATCAGACAGCATCCTACTTGGTAAAGCAGATATGGGGGAATCAATTTCCATACTATTCTTGCCTCCAAATACCGCTGCCATACTACTTCGACACTTGTACCCAGAAACTAGCCTCTCGATAAACTTTCCCGCTGATTCTCCACTTCCACCACTAACACTACCACCGCCACTCACTGGACCTATCAATTGATCTTTCGAATCTCTCACTTCCCCACCTTCCTCCCCCGATATCAGCGATGATGTCATATCACTATACTTGCCCGTTGCACTTTCTTTTCCTTCCTCTTTGAATCGATTGCTCCTACCTTCTCCACTCGTCCCTTCGGAGAATTTCTCCTCGTTCTTGCCATTTTTGCTCTTGCCCTCATCTTTGTTATCGTCTGATGTGGATTTGTTTCCTTTATTTGCCATGCAATCTTCCCCCGGAATGTGAACTTTTAACCTCGGTCTTTTTTCAACTAATCCACGATTAATATTATTAAGTAGTCCACTTTTGTTTAACAAGTTATCATCCACCATTTTGGAATCCTCCACTACTCTTGATATCGATAAACTCTCTTTTCTTATATTTGCTTCTTCCATACAATTGTCTTTGATATCCCTTATTTCATTATAGTATCCTTCACTTCTGTTTCCCCCACTCTCCAAGGTTAAATTCCTCTCTGTAGCCTTTTCACTAGTCACTTCTCCGGCTTCAATTTTGAACACTTCATTCGACGTTTGAAATCCATCTAAAACTTGTTCTTCTCTCTCCTTCCATGCATTCCTTAGTACAGACACACCCTCTTGAACCTTTTTATCGCTTTCTTGTTCCACTGATTCCCTCAGTAAACTGACTAACTGACTAGATCCCCCGTCAGTTACAAATTCTTCATTCGCTATAGTGCCTAAACATGCTGCTGCCGTCACTGTATCCCCAGTGCATTTTAATGAATTCATTCTCAAGTCATTTTCTTCTATTCCAACCATTTCATCATTATTACTTGATCGACTTGATATTCTTCGATGTATAACTCCCATTTCGGTTTGGATTTCATTAGTTTGTATGACATTATTTTTACCATTTTCCCCAACACAATTAGTCCTAGACGCTAATGCGTTATCTGACGATAAAATTTCACTATTGTAACATTCATGTATAATGTTACTACGCTGTTCCTTAGACTCTTCGTACACTCGCGATGTTAATACGTCATGCTTATACGTATTATATCGTATAGTGTTACTTGTCGTACTGGGTGCGGTTTCCAAGGAACCCGGTACATAAGGATATGTAGATGATGATACCGCTTCAACAGCCGCCGTGAGTAAGGAATGCGATTTAGCAGTGGTATGGTCCACCAATGTATCGTTAACCGATGTTAAGCTCGGATTGTAAAGTTGATTCGATGATGGTGTAGATGAACCTGCCGTGGCCTGAGCTGGTAAATTCGTTTGCGATGAATGGTTAATTATAGGTGTAAACGATTTCCCTGTTACGTGAGAATGCAATAAACGTCCATTGCGAGAAGTAACCACTGTATCCGAAATATTGTTGATTGATGTAATAGGATGTTGCGCTTGTGGGTTAAATTGTAATTGACAAGGCTGTGGTGTCATGCCCAATGAATTTTCCGCACCTGTGGTGTGTGACCCCGAGTCTTTTGGTGGTGACGTTAAGGACCTTGGCACAGGGTAAGTTGGCGTAGACGTTCCCGGATCCGATGCTTCATCCTCATCGTATCCTAAATCGGTGTTATCGTTGACTTTTCCCAGAAAATCTTGAGGTCCTTTATGTTCATGTGGACCTGCAAACTAAGAGAATGCACACATGAATGTTAGAAAATATTCAAACTTAACAAGCATAAATTATACGTTAACCAACAGTATTCTAAAATGAGTACCTGAGAGCAAAGATGCTGATATCTTTGTAAGGTTTGATTAATATCAGTTGACGAGAATTCGTATAACTTTTTATTATTGCCAACTATAAGCACGGCAACATCGACGGAGCAAAGTACGGATAATTCATGGGCCTTTTTAAATAATCCAGCCTTCCGTTTGAGAAAAGTTCTAATCGCACACCTCGGGTAATGAAACATTAATTTGATTGAAACATTGCATTGCGAATAATGAATAAACCAAAAAACATGTAATACGTACACAGAACGATTCCGGTCATCGGTGATAGCCTTGATTTGAATTTTTCGTCGACCCATTAATAAATGAACCGGAATAAACTATAAGATAATGCCTGAAAGAAATATTTTCGTTTCAGCGCATAAAACAAGCAGTGAAATGCTTGATACTAGTAGCCAGCCGCGCCTGCACAATATAAGACTCTCAGTAAGAGAAATCCGGCTGATCAATTCTTCCGCAATATTCCCACTCAACAGATCCCCCACACGCACTTGCAATAGATGATATTTTAGTAAAGAATGTTAATCGTATGATGAGCCAAACGCCACCTAAAGTAACCGTGGTTAAATCTATATACGCACATTCACCAACACACACGCAAAAACTCTGTTTGCTAAAGGGTTTGATCCGTACAAGGCGTAACGTATAAGATATATATATATCGATTAGTTAAGCGAGCCAGGAAACTCAATCAGCATTGACAAAGAAGACGTGATATGTTCGGTTCAAGTTCGACAAGGATTAAGGAGAGTTAATCGGAAGAAATCATTAAAAATGTACTGGGTTAACAAAAGTTATAAAAGCTATTCCCAGAGTAAATATTCCACACGTAAAAATATGTCTTTGAAATGAACAGAGTGAAGTAATCTTAAATCAGAATTTCATCAACAATTTATAAAATATTCCATCAATTTATCTGATGTGAACAATGCTATCAAGTTTAAAAATTCAGGTTAACAAGTAGAAAAAGTTAAAAGGAATCCCCATTTAATTTAAGGGAAGTGTGCACTAAGAATGAAAAACTGGGAGGTAGACCGGTAACAAACTGTTCAAGTTAAAACTAAAAATAAGAAGGATTTAACCAGTCTAATGCGACCAACTGCGAAAAAGAACGATCCCAATGACAATCACATTCGAGAAAAGAAATTTATTTCGCGCCAAGAATTCGTTCAATTGTTCGGGGAGTTTTGTTTGTCAGTTTCGAGTCACCTCTGAGCCGGCCCGTCCTCCCGAATCCTGCCTTATCGGTCCTTTTCCCCTCATCCCTAAATTCCCGCCAAGCTTTCTTCTCTAAATCCACATCGGCCCGAAACGTCATGAGACTTTACTCTCCTCTTCACATGCTGTTTATGTAAAATTCGGGCAAAACTTTACCCGATGCCATCATCAATTTCGCGTTAGAAAAAGATTTTGGTGATGGCCGACCTGGTTTTGTAAATTTGTGTCTAGATAAAAAAGCTTTTTTTAATGATTTATGAGGTAATTTTCCTAATTGTTGCTTAACAAAATTGAGAATGTTTTATTAATATTATAATCGTTAATTTCTATTAGTTGACCTGGTATTTGTCGGCGTTCATTATACATTTTTCACTTATATTTCTACTCTCTTTTTCATTACATTTTATATATGAGCTGGAATTGGTGCGTATTGTCTCTTGGGCTAGCATTATCCCTTTTTTAATACAGACAGCATGTTAAAACGTACATTAATCCAATATAAACTTGGTGAGCTGTGGTTTAACCCTGGGTACCATCCTAACAACATCTCACAATTTTTCCATTTGTCAAAATTAATACGCAATTTTTCTACGTGTCATCGTCTACCTTATTCAAGCTCGTCCTCGTCTATTAATTCCCTAGAATCTATCCCACCCTCGAGACGTACCAAAGGTCAAAATACTCCAAAATCGTCTTCTACCCGCTCTCCAAAACAGTTAACTATAACTTGGTCCATTGCTGAAGCGGATTTGAAACGTCGTTGTGTTCAATTGCAGTCTTTTCTCCTAGCACCTTATCGACGTAGCGTCAGAGTTTCAATTAATCATCAACCCGGTCGTCGTCGCTTTTCCGCTCCCCAGAGTATTTCTCCTCATGCCCAGCGCTCTTTACTCGATACAATATCTAAAGCTGCTTTACAAATTCCCGGCGCTTATCCCCTACATCCTACTCGTGTTTGGCCTTCCTATACTACAAATCCAGGTGGCCGCGCTGCATTCGAGCATATGAATATATCCCCATCTACTGGCGTTGCTATCTCAGCGTTACCCCAATCCGTAGTGCTAGAATCCGCCTCATTGGCCTTTGAAAGATCACAAACTTCCTAACATTTTGGCTTCATCACACTTCCCCATTAATCACATTGACCTATCACTTTTGACATCCCATTCAATTTTTCTTCTATATAAATCACGTGACACTAAATGCTAATAGAGAAAAGAAAAGCGTTTAACTTTCCAATTGAACAATATACAACTTGTACATTTTGTCGTATATGGTTGACATGATGTAAAACGTTTCTTTGCGTGAAAATATATCGCAGAACTATTTACTGACTACCAATAACCGAATTGGCGGCAGACTGTGACTCGGCCTTCGCTTTTTGTGGAGCATAACGACAGTAAGGATTATGTAGTCCACACTCAGTTTTAGCACGGTCGGACCAGCGACCTGCACGTTCTAAATGATCAAGAGAAGAGTCTAATGAATTATTTTCACGGTTGGTACTTTTGTCACTATCACTTTTAACCGTTGACATAATGCTTAGATTGACGGGTTGAGTGCTGTGAACGTCTCCAATACTTAAGTAACCTTGGTCGACAAGTGTATTGTACGGAACATTATTCTTTGCAATATAGTCCCTTACGCGTGTAAATGACCAATTAGCTAACGGGTTGATCCTAAGTATGTGTGTAGAAGCAAAGCCGTTATTATGAGCACCCGAATAAGTTTGACTATGGTCAATCTCTGTCAACTCCACAATGGGTATGCCGGCTCGTTGACCTCCCTGGGACTTTCTTCGACCTGTAATCACTGCACCAACGTGATAATTGTGATAAGCCCGTTGGGCGGGCTCAACCTTGGTTAAATAGTCATACAATTCTTCATTAGTCTTCCACAATTCATCCCCATGCCGCTTCACAAAATCTTCTTGCGATGAGCAATTGGCCGGCTTGATCACGTGATATCGTGTATTTGGATACCGACTCCGCACCGTTTCCACGAGTTCATAAGTTTGTGGGAAATGGTATAGTGTATCGATAAATATTAACGGTGGAGAAGTTTTGGAAGTTGATGTGTCATTTGGAGTTTCGGTTAGCTTGGATAACATGTCGAGTATGGCCATTCCGCTTAATCCAAAAGCGGTAGTTTGGTATAAATGAGGAATGGTTTGCAGTGCCCATTGAAGTATATCTATTTTTGTTATCATAGAATATGTTAACAAGATAAGTTGAACAAATGGAAAAGCTTTTAAAAGTTTCACTGCAAAAGAAATAACTACCTTGCGGTTCATATGATACTAGTTTAGCGTTAATCTTTTCGATAGATTCACGATTCAAAAATTCTTCGGACAGATATTGGTTTACACCAACTGAATTCGAAGCAGCTGTCATAGCCGAATCTTCAGACATCTTTTCTATTCGTATACTTGAACTTCGCGGAATAAATTCTACGCTAGCTGGATAAAAAGTTAAGCAATCCTCTCTCAAGTAATAGTTAAATTTGCAATTGTAATCCAGTGTTTGCGTGCGTACGTACATGTATATGACAAAAAATACTACCTAGTTTCCACCAAAATTCAACCTAAAACTCTTTTTGAAATTTTTGGAGGTTTTAAAAGGTTAAAATGCACCAGCAAGCAACTAGTATTTCTTAAATCATACTGATATTCCAAAATATATCCAACCCATTCGTAAAATTGTACAAAATGATGAAACATTTCTCGACGAAGGTGTCATTCCTCCAATCCTCCAAGGCTAAAGCCTCAGGCGAAGCATAGCCACGTATAAAACCATGTGACCACGCCGTGTGGCAGTGCAAATAGTGATTCGAAAAAGTTGGAAAGTTTTGCGTGTTGGGATTAAAGAAATACAAGTAGATTTTGAAGGGAAAATTTTACGCTTTCAACAAAGGTTTAGTAGGAATTTTCAGATCTAGAATGTTTAAAGTATATTTAAGAAAGTTCGATGGACGTGTAGGTTAAATTTGCACCTATTAAGTTTAACAAAGGAGAATCCTTCTAGTACCGGCATATAGAAAACTCCTTTTAAACAGGTTGTAATATTACCACCAACTTCTATTGGTAGATTGAATTATAATGTGAAGTTACTGTATGCGTAAAATATATTCGTTAAGTGGAGCTTAATCACAGTGATTCTTCGTTTTTAATACAACATGCAATGTAAACAGCATGGATGTATTAGAATGAAAATAACCGTCTAGATTTACAAAACAAATAAAGACGAGACAGCCAACCTAAAATCCGCTGCCGTGGCACGAGGCGAGACGGACCCGTGGCCGTGCAATCCGGAATTTCGAGAGACTTATATAATACCGTAGTTATCGAGTACGACTTGGAAAAGTTAATTACGAGGCAAAAAACATTTCCCATGAATTTAATTGGAATTTATTACTTTAAAAAGTTTTTATTGAGTTGAAGAAATGATTTAGTGTTCTAGCTAGTTAATGAACTTGTATTATACTACTTTACGCTACTGCTACTTTCCATAATTCAGCATAAATAAGTCGTTGATAATTGGTCAGATGGGCTGTGAAAGAACGTGGGAATTTTTGTAAAATACATGAAAGAGTGTAGTTCGGCTTCGGAAAATGTCTGATGAGTCAATTAATCATTATATCCACAAACCGGGATTATTTCAGTGGATACACGTGAATAACCAAGCTAATATAAAAAAACAAAATGACACAGAAAGGGAGAAAAATAATACCTGCGGTTTGGTCGTACTAAATACACCAATCATAAACACTGACGCTTTTTGTAAAGCATGGAACCTGGCTGATCCGAAATTTCGGATTTTGGCCGATGGAGGAGCAAATCAATTTTACAATTTTCATGTATGCCACTCTGAAGACGGCTCAGCTTCAGGTCAACGTTCTACTACACCTAAAAATAGCTGTAGTTGGTTAGACCCTAATGAATTACCCGCTGCCATTGTTGGTGATCTAGACTCTGTGGAAAATGAAGTGAGAACGTTTTACGAGAAACTAGGCGTTCCCATTATACAAATAAGTGATCAAAATTCTACAGATCTAATGAAGGCCATAATTTTTATCGGCAAAGGTAGAGTGGACAATATTATCATATACGGAAGTTTAAGGAATCGGGTTGATCAAGCTATGGGTATACTTGCTAGTTTAAAACGATTAAATAATGAATTCATGACCAAATTTTGGTTGTTAACGGAAACAAATATTACATTTACCGTATTACCCGGGTTGAATGAGATTGACTTGAGCGTAAATAATCATGACAAACTGGATCTCATGGCTTGTAAGCGAGATATTTCCGGTGAAAGTAAAATGATTATTGAACGACATGCAGGAATTATTCCGTTATATGAAAGGGCTATCATATCATTAAAGGGTTTTCGTTATGACGTGGAAAACTGGGAAACATGCATGGAAGAAAATCTTAGCTTGTGCAATATAGTAGAAGGGTCAAGGGTGAATGTTAAAACGAACGTGGAGATACTGGTTACCTTGGAGTTATAAAGTGGCAAGTGACAATTCGTGTACGACAAGTGTCTTATGTAAGAATATGAAAAACTTGATCTGTGACAATAAAAGGTCATGTTTGATACATTTCCAAAAAGACTTGAGGATCAATGCACAATTTGACTTATGAAGAGTGATTTATGCCGTTAGAAAAGTGGTAATTTTGCATGCGGGTGATTGTATTGTGTATGTGATTCGAAAGAAGGGAATCACTTTTATGAATTAAGGTTAAAGCTAATATGAGAAGTTTATGCTGTCTTGATCAATAGATAAAGGAAAGAAAAGAATCAGTTATGCACCAGGAAAGATCAAGCGAAAGATAGGTTAATATGCCCTTGGGAAATATTGCAAAATTTTATACTATTCTTTTATTTTTCACCTTGCCCAATTATCATAAACTTCTTTCAAGATAATTCCGTGTTACTTAACCAGAATCTGTTCCAATCCATTCAAGCGGTTTTCCCCGGAAATTCGCTCAATCAGGAAATAACATAACGTACCTGCACGTCACAAACCATCCTTGATAATGACGTAACAAATCCTACCGTAGTCCTTACCTAAACTAATCTCGGTGTTACATTCGTCCCATCTCCGGTCCACAATTCTCACCATTTTCTCCTGTTTCATCTTGTTTCTCTTACCTAAAACACGTTTTAATTTTCCGGAGCCTCGTTACATAATCTGTGTGAATTGTCTTCAGCCCTACGAAAATGTAGTCGGGCCAGATGCATATCGGATGGATCGACGATATCTATCATTGTGGTCTTCCCCACCGCAAAAGAAGGGATCAATCATTAATTTTTTTATTTTGCTCACTCCGTAACCTTTTTATCTTTATCCATAAATATTATAGATAAGTCAGAGCTCAATTCTCGTTGTGTATAAATTACGTCCAAGTTACATACATATTTCTATATTATCATCAGACAAGCATAATTAACTAATTTATTTTAACCTTGATCATCACTTTCCCCTTCCCTCTACTATCCGATTCTTCATTTAATTTTTCAATAACTACCTTATCCTCTTATCTTAATTCTAAAAATGGTCTTTTGCAACTTTGCCGCTGGACGAAATCATGATTGCATTCACCTTTATCGTCAACTTTAAACGTTTTTTTCCTTCATTTCATCTTAATTGATTTTTTTACTCATTTGTCTTATGTTAACATTTTCCAGTTTAGCGGTTCATAGAAAAAGTTATTCCACGCTACCTGTTGGCTTTTTCCCATTATTTAGGTTACTGTTGAATCCAAGAGGCTTTGAAGCTTTTATCCTTTCTTTACAAATTTTTAACGTTTTTTCGCCAGATGGCTACGGACATTTCGTTGAACGAATTTTCAATGTTTGAATCTACTATTCCAGTACTTGCCAATACTTTTTCTAATATTTCCCCTTCAACCGAATTTCCTTTACCTGGTTTAACCTCCATACATACTACACAGCCTACTACCTCTCTTGAACACTTAGTTACAAGTCCGAGTCAACCAACAGCCACACTAGTATCTAATAATGATATTAAAATAAGTGATCAAGTCGCCTCTTTACCTACAAGTTCAGGAGCTTCAGTTAACTCCCCAAATGAAGCATCCATCCATCCCTTACCAATTAATTCACCATCTACTGATATAAGTGGTGATGGCAACTCCACAGGTGTACCGAAACCATCAAATAACATCTTTTATTCATTAGAAAACTCACATTTACCTACACCGACATCCAGGTCAACCCGGACACAAGATCATCAGGAATCCCTTAGTATAATCAAAACACACAAGGCTACAGTTATTGTTCTTGTTGTTGTATGCACAGCTATTGTGCTAATAAACTTGGTGTTTTTATTTATAACCTTTCGAAATCGCAAGCATCACAAAAGGCGTCAAGTTAAACAT
The DNA here is from genome assembly GCA_009733715.1 of Herpomyces periplanetae. Classification (NCBI taxonomy): domain Eukaryota; kingdom Fungi; phylum Ascomycota; class Laboulbeniomycetes; order Herpomycetales; family Herpomycetaceae; genus Herpomyces; species Herpomyces periplanetae. The sequence goes on along the minus strand of WMKJ01000001.1, from coordinate 33,285 downwards.
CAGTCTCAACTTGAATCTGGCGATCGGAATAATCCAGACGCCTTCGGAATATCAAAAATATGCCGCTTACGTGACCAAAATCCACAGTATCCCAAAAAAACACGTCTTAATTCGAAGGTTGACCTAAATACATCGCTAACCTCGCATCCGATCAACGGAAATTCTAAAAGCCTAAGTGATAACTTCTCGAATACACCTTCTCCACGTCCGACAATTGTAGTCGCTGGCGACGACGAGGGTGAAGATTTAGACAAAATAATGAAAGTTAAAGCTTCCGATGCGCCTGAACATTGCTATTTTATTCCTTGTCGTCGTTCGACAAACTTATCCAATTTTTCAGCTAATGATTTACTACCCGATACGAGTGAAATGGACAAAATGATATCAAGTGGATCAGATTCACTCGAGAGCACTGACAACACTCTCAAGTCAAAAAGACGAGGCTTCTTAGCCAAAAACACACCTGTTCACCTTGCCGTAGACAAGATGGTAAAGTTTCGGAGGAGTAATCTTAAAATCGAAAACACCCCACATATTACGGATCCTGGCCCAACTTCTCTTCGGAGTCAGACAACTCAACAAACAAAATTTGCCGATAACCCTGCCATGTTGATGCCCAAAACAGAACATAATGACTCTTTAGCAGCCAATCAATCTCGTCGGGGATCACAGTGCTCCGAGAGAGTGGCAGCCGTTGCCGCTAATGATGCAGCATCGTTAAAGTCATTTGACGAAAATCAAAATGTCTACCAAAAATTACTACAAAAGTTAACGGACTACACTATCATGGATAGTGTTAACCAGCGTTTTTCACAGGGTGAATCTGGCGGCGTGGTATCACCGCGAAGAACTTCGAAGAATGATGAATCAGAACTGGGTGAAAAGAATGCGACTATAGCACCAACTCTCAACCAGCAACATCCACTCAGCTTCTCCTCGGATCAGGATACTCAGACGGGTGACTTTGTGCATAATTGGTTAATTAATCATTCGATTTGTCTCAACCAAACCTTACCATTACGAGGGTCAGTTAGTTCGATTAATAGCGTTAACTTTCCGATTACGTCATTAAATGAAAAATTTCACTCCATGGAAGAAACTCGTATGGATGAGTATCCTCCGTTGAAGTCGGTATTTGAATCTTCAACGGAAGAAGAGGATGATGATGATAATGATCAACGGGACAGTTTTGAGAAATTTGAAGCTACGCTAGATTTTAACGACGGCTTGACAAGTAATTCTATTATAACGGATCATAAACTCTATAGAAATAACCTTGATGAACGATTAAATTCGCTAATTGAATCACTTCGTCCGAAGTTACCTTCTCTTGTACATGATACACATGAAATACCCTCATCTACCAAATCGACATTTACGAAGGCACAGGAGACTACGCAAATGAACAAGCTACCGTTTTCACGTTATGATAATGATGATACTTTACCCTTTAACAATGTCCATCGAACGATAAATTCCAGTGAAAGCTCTCGACCATCTTCCTTATCACAGATTCATTCTAATTTTAATAAACATGATACTACCCCAAATTCCTTTCATCATTCACCCCATTTACTCTACAGAATACATAGAAGACACAGTACTAACGCCTCCACTGCTACCATATTTCGACAGCATCCCGGGACCGAAATACCAATTCCTCATGTGCATCGTGCACCTAGTATCTTACTAGACAACGAAATTACTCCAAACAACTAACACCCAACACACTTTCCCCTGACGTCATCCAAACCCTCACATTCACAGTTAACGATCTTGCAGATTACACCTTCCTTTTGTGTACACTTCTCAGCCCTACCATTCGTCTCGTCTTATCTGTTCAGACTTCTTTCCCTTGACTGCTGGCTTTTCGTCTCAACACGTGCTTCTTCGTATCCCGATTTGGATTTCCCTCAACTTGTTGCTTCATATACACTATTTTCCTATATTCCGTTGTTTAATTTTCCAACTGATACATCACGTGCTTAGTTCGTTCATATTTCCATACAGTTTCACTCGGATTTGCACACTTTTCTTTCCACTAAACATATTTATATATTATATTATAATTTACGCTTTTTTTTCGTTTTAGTTTGGTCGAGCTGCTTTCACCCAGAAGATACAATTAACCAAACTAATTTTTGGAGATTTTTACTCGCACATATACTTATATTGTTGAATGAATTTGTGTCAATATATTTATTTAATCTATCAATATTAAATATAAATCAACTTACCCTCATTCTGTTGTGCTCACATGTGCTACCATGTCCAAGTTCAAGATCGTTGTGTTTAAAGGTAGATATATTAGTTATGCGTTTATATGCTGGTACAAAGATTCGTGTATATTATGTTGTACCGCCCTAGGCCACGTTGTACTTTTACGCTTGAGTAGTTGATTAGTATACTTAATTGTAGATATTAGTTTCACATGCTAACGAACACACTTGGGTATAATAATTGACAACTTAAACAGGCGATTACTGCGGCGCAGAGGTTCGTATTTATCACCCTCTATGGTTTTGTATTCACATACGAATTAACCATTTTGATTAACATTGTGTGCGGATAATGAAGGTTGCCGACGAAGCCGTCAAGGTTGGTGCATTTGTATCATTATCATTAAAAACAATTGTATGCACCAGTTGTAGGGAAAATTTACCAATGGTATCATCCACGCTCAGGTTTTACGTGCCATCGAATCCGTTGTGTCGGACATTAGTTTTAAATTGGATTTTCAACTACTTGGTGGTGTACGTTTACTACTGGCAACTGGTCATCGGATATTTGTCACAGCATATATACTCATGTCATTTCAGGCATCCATCGATACTCATGGTGTTCCGGTTACCAATGCAGCATTAGATGCGGCGAAATTGGCCGATGCGGTATTCTTAGGTGCCATTGGAGGTCCGGTATTTTTGAAGCTTTATTTAACGTTAATAGTGTTCAAGTCGAAGCTTTAATTTTCATGGCTAATGCATCATAAATATCTTCACCTTCTCTTCTCATTGACCAGAAATGGAGTACAAGCCCCGTTCGACCCGAACAGGGTTTACTTCAACTACGAAAAGAACTTAACGCGTTTGGGAATTTACGCCCCTGCTTCTTCGCATCGGATGCATTAGTAGCACAGTCGCCCCTGAAAGAATCAGTAGCTCGTGGGACAAATTTTACCATTGTGCGTGAATTAACCAGCGGAATATACTTCGGTGAACACATTGAAGCTCACTCGGATACAACCGATACCACACTTCTAAATTCACAAGATACAATTGCTCATGATACGATGACATACCGTCGACATGAAATTGAACGCATTGGACATCTTGCCGCATTTCTTGCATTACAGCACAATCCACCAGCTTGTGTCACGAGCCTTGATAAAGCGAACGTACTGGCGACCAGTCGTTTATGGAGAAACACGCTGACAGAGTTATTTGCGCGTGATTATCCCCAGGTGAAATTGCAACACCAGTTGATTGATTCTGCTGCTATGATAATGATTAACAAACCTACGTCGTTTAATGGAGTCATTGTTACTTCAAATTTATTCGGCGATATTATCAGTGACGAAGCAAGCGTTATTCCCGGTAGTATAGGCCTTCTGCCTAGCGCTAGTCTTGTTGAAGTGCCTCGTTCACCGAGTGCTCGTGTCAAGGGTATTTATGAACCGATTCACGGATCAGCGCCTGATTTATGCGGGAAATCTTGCGTAAATCCTGTAGCTGCTATTCTCAGTCTCTCGATGATGTTTCGGTATTCCCTTGGACTAACCGGTTTAGCGAATCATCTGGATGATGCAGTTCGCTATACACTAGACCGCAGAATAGTTACTCCAGACGTATTAGGCGGTACAGCGACTACATGTCAGGTAACGGATTCGGTGATTGAGCGGTTAACAAGCTTGTTAAAAGATGAGATAAAATGTTGAGGAATTAGGAATAATTTATAGTACCATTCTATATAGCTCTGAACATCAGGCCCGAGTTAACTCAGTAATACGATAACGTTAGCTTGAAAATGTCCTATTTGGCCAATTTGGAGAAACTCATCGTCGTGGAAGTATAAGACCAGACGGCCCAGTAAATACATGATTCTTTAGCCAAAACGCACAAATAAGACCACATAATAATCCGGTACTGGGAACTCTCACGTACACGTACACGCACATGTTAATTGAAACAATAACTGCGCCCACCCATTGAACAACTGCTACCAGTAGGTTACCAAACGATAAAACGAACCAAAGGTTAGACATACACGCATAAGTCAAAGGAATTGAAAAAAGTACAAACAACTTAACTAACAAGAGTAAATGAGGAAAAGAGTGCTAGCGCTAGTAAGCGAAACATTATTTGACACCTAAATCGACAACGACGACATTTGTGTAACAGATCCTGTTCGTCGTATGCTATGCGTATTCAGTTCAACTAAAAGACCGATTAAAAAAAGCCAAATCCACAACGTTTAAAAGGAAAACTTTCTTTATGGTGTAAAAACATCATCACAATAAACTCCCACGTATAAACGTTTTTAACACACGCTAATATAACAAGCACGCTAACTAGATACGAACATGACACCACACTCCACCGTAAATGATCAGCGTGCTTCATCCATGAATGGCAGCTTAGCACGTGCAAAGATGGCTGCAGAATAATTGGGCGGAAGCGCACACTTGATGACTCCACACGTAAGTACACTTGTACAAACACTGGCGCATGGCGGATACATCACAAAAACCGTGTATACAACACAGTATGACGTAGAAGAAGAGGAGAGAAAAAGTTATAGCCTGGATTAAGAAAGTGCAGACGATGACGCATGAATGATCAGGTACCAACGGTTTTGTTGAGAAACGATGGAGGGAAGGTGCAGTAGAGTCGATGCGTACACCTAGTATGGCCAATTAGGGAAGGTGAGGAGGTATGAAGAGGAACGAATGTGTATAGGCCGAAGGAACGGGAAGGGATAATTTTGGGGAGAATATTTTACAAGACTCCTCCGGGTAATTCACTGTTCATACCGGTTGTATTGGATCCCATACTAACAGTGTTGACGTGGCCTTCAATTGGTGCAGCGTGTTTGCGAAGCATGAACATTGGTTTTCGACCTTCTTTATCCAGTTGTTTAAATAAAATTAAAGGTTTTTCATTCAAGCCTAAACATCGTTCCTGGTCCCCGTGAACTATGTATAAAGCATATTGTCGCCAGTCTGCAGTAATATTATACTTTTTCAAGGCCACGGGTAATACCTTATGACATGGATCGTCAATTGACACTCGAAAGGATTTAAATATTTCGACTTGGGGATTATTGTTACCACTACCACTGGCACCAGCACTATTGCTATTACTACTGTGGACGATACCGCCGGGGGTTGTACTTAAACCACTGCCGTGGGTTTGTATTGACAGAGGTGGGGGAGGTGGTGGTGGAGGGGGTGGAGGTGGACCCGCCACAGGGGTTGATAACGCACCATGCGTTATCGTAGGTGTTATCGAAGATATTGATGTTAAGCTAATACTGTGACCATTACCCTGTGCAGATGTGTTATTCCGACTTCCAATTATAGCATTGGAAGATAATGATGATGATGATGTTGGTAATCCTACGGTAGTAACTGTTGCAGATGGCACCGATGACGAACTAGTACCTCCAGCCGATACTAATGCATTGTGTAATGAATTTGATGTTGAAGGGGTCTTCAAACCTGCTACTTCTCCACGATCTCTTTCACTAATATATCCACCTTCCGTCCAGTTACTACCGGTTGTTATCCAGGGTGATAAGTGTTCTTCGTACATATTCCGACGTACCGAACCATTCGGAGAATTTAATCCCGTATAAGGTGGTGACGTAGGTGAACCTTGTGATACGTGAAATGATGTTGCGGAAGAAACTTGGGTATGTGGAAGGCTATTGTCACGTAAGGATGGGGTATAGGTATGAGACGATGGTGTTGTATACGATAATGAAACATTATACGCGCCAGGAGCTGTTTCCACTGTACCAGCTGAAGTCATTACTCTCCCTTCGTGAATTACTGGGGAATAGTTTTTGGGAGCGGAACCTAAGAATAATTTTTTTGTTGAAAACTTCCGGGATAATCCAGATTTTTCTCCCATACTTATGCCGCTACTCACACTTCCCGTAGTATTAGTATTGGTATTACTGTTTCCACCATTGTTGAATTCATCGGGATTTGGTAAGGGTTGAGATTTTTCTTTAGCAAATCTGGCAATAGGCAAAAAGTCTTCACGTAATTTTCGATTATCATCTGATAATTTGCAAAGTTCCTCACGTAATTTAGTAATTTCCTGCTCAAAGCATAGTAACTTCTCGTCCCGATCCTTAATGATTCGAATTATGCGACCTAGATCATCGTGGGTAGGAGGTAGTTCCATTGATTCACATTCTACAGCTGTTGAAATGAATAAGTTATAATCAGTTGACAAATTAACGGAAAAATTAGCCTTGTAAATACTTACACAAGGGCACAAAATCATCGGCTTCGATGGGAATATTTTGCTTAACTTTAATACTGTAGACGCTTTTCAAGATATTTAAGCGGTGGCCGACGCTATTAACGCCCATTTCCTTTAATTCAGTATGCTGTAAAGCTACGAGAGCGCGGCCGGATATAGCTTCCTCTAATGAACAAGAGAATTAGTTTAATCAGTGAAGGGTGTATAGCATATTGAACAATGCAGATGGTTAATTGCATACCGATAAAAAGTTCTTTATACTGGGGCAAGCCTATGGAAATTAAAAAGTCTGCGCACTGTTCAGCAGACCACTGAAGTATGAGAGAACTTGAACAAGTTGGGGTATCCGTAAACGTTCGGGAGGTAGTATTAACCTGAAGAGGACTCATGGGTTCGGAATCGGATGGTGTTGAAGTAATATCGCCCGCAGTGGTTAATGATGATGAAAGTGGTGGTTGTTTATCCATATCATCGTCACCGTCCGATTCATTTTGGTATGCAACTGGGGCGGCGGCGGTTCTCTGAAAGTTCATTTCAGCTTACGACTCCTCGTATCGTAGTGCAATCCGGTCCAAGTTAACTTAAGCGTGGATTACAGGTAACGTTAAGGTGAGTGTGGATGTACTCTTATTCACAGTCGATAAACGAAAATGTTAAACTGTACGATGCCTCGTGTACACCGGATAAAAGGGTTATGGATAAAAAAGTAGGTAGATTCCTTGATGTAACGATAAATTTTTGCCTTAATGAAATCACGAGTGTGCTGAGTTGCTTAAGCTGATGTCCATCAATAGTCATCCGTTAATCTGTTGATGTGTACGTGAGTCTGTCTACCCACTGGCCGCGAGCTCTCACAAGTCTTTTAACCTGTGTAAGGGATAGGTGTATTTGCTAACTCGGTAGTAGAGAATTCACATTAAACTTAACAAAAATCAGTAATATCCACGACAAAATCACCCTTAACTATTACACAAGAATTTCCTGTACCGTAAATGTATTGCTTGCGGGGTGAAAAAAACCTGAAAGAGTATATTTGGCGTTAAAGTTCCCATTTGCCGCTTTCACGATTACTGTGGCACATTAGGGCTGTTCTGTGGCGCATGCCAAGGAGTACAACGTAGTGCCGAAAAAGCCCTAAATTGGATAACACCGGGCCGAGCCCGGCTATGTAATCCCGATATGACTTGCCGATAAATATTTTACTTTGCATGAAGGAACAGGATGGTTCGATGGTATAGATATGAAGATACTGTGAGGATGTTTGGGGGAAAGTTTGTTATTGGGATGGCAAGTTTAGTAAAGTTGTGATAAATGAATTATTGATGTGTGTCTGTGGGCTATAGAGAGTGAAGAGGTGGTATTAAAGAGTATAATTTGGAGTTGTTTAATTGCTCATTAGGCGAAGCGATTGATATATAAAAGGTTAACATAGGCTATGAAATTCGCTAAACAAAAGTCGAAGCGTATGCCTGTACGGCTGCGGCATAAAATTGAAAAAGCAGGAGCTGCGAAACATCGCAAACAACGAAAGTTGGCTAAAAAGGTGTGTGTGTGTGTGTATGTATGTGTGCGGCAGTCTAACCTAATCGTCCTCTGCGCTATATATATGCGTGTATGTATCTAATGAATGAAACAGAGTGTAACATGGCGTTCCCGAATTAAAAAGGATCCAGGTATTCCCAACTCGTTACCGTTTAAAGGGCAAATTATCGAAGAAATTCGGCAGAAAAGGCAGCTAAACCAAGGGGAAAAGTTGCCGGTAGAAAATCTTATTTTATCAACTTCCAGTCAAACGGATGGCGCAGTTAACCCGATGATTAGTTCAACTTCACCGTTCTTACTGGAGGAATCTGATAAAGAATTTCAGGGTGTTGATGAAGATAAAAATAAAGTTTCCGCTGATGAACTTGATAATTTATCTGATTCGGTTATGTGTGATGGCAGTGATGATGCCACTAATTCTGAAATTATATCCCAACATCCACTGGCGGCCTTGCTAAGTTCGGCTACTGCGCGTGCTAAAGAGTATAATCGTCTACACGGGCAAACTGACGATGAAATGTCAGAAGATAGTAATTGTAGTAGTATGGAAGAAGAAAGGGATGAGAATACGTGGAGGTCAAAGTGTATACAAAGCAAGGAGTCAAAACCGTTGGATCGGCGGGGGCTTGATAGTCTAGCCTATCAAGTTATTGAAAGAGCGGATATAATTCTTTATATTTTAGACGCACGAAATCCCGAACATACACGTTCACGAGACATTGAACGACGCATACACATGGCGGGAGAAAATTCTAAACATTTAATATTTTTGGTTAACAAAATTGATTTAGTTCCGTCTAATGTATTGACGGGATGGCTAAAGTATCTCGAACGAACGTTTCCCGCTTTGCCATTACTTGCGTCACGTTCGGCGCCTACTGGAGCTAAAACATTTCATCATTCGGGACTAACACCACATTCTACGGCAGAGCGGATTTTTAATTCACTTAAAGCCTACGCACATAATAAGCAATTGAAACGAAGTCTTAACGTGGGTGTATTAGGTTACCCGAATGTAGGTAAAAGTTCACTTATTAACCTTTTAACGCGTCGCTTGGGTCGAACGACATGTGCATGCCCCGTTGGTGCTGAAGCAGGTGTTACAACGGCTATACGTAGTGTTAAACTTGATAAATCTTTAACATTAATAGATTCACCGGGTGTTATATTTGGCATACCATCGTTAAATGAATCCGATGAATCAGTTCGACACGCTCAACTTGTTTTAATGGGAGCATTGCCTTGTAATGAGATAAAAGATCCATTACCGGCTGTTGAGCTATTACTTTCTCAACTTACCAAGTCACCCGATTTATTGAAAGATTTATTTTCCCTTTACGCAGTTCCTCCGATTTATACAATGGATAATTCAGCTGAAGATACGGCGCTGCCTGATGCTAATAATTTTTTGATTCACGTAGCTCGATCACGAGGTCGACTTGGACGGGGTGGGAGACCAAATCTTTATTCTGCGGCAATGGTTGTTCTAAATGATTGGAGAAGCGGTCGGATTCACGGATGGCTTAATCCACCAGTTTCTTTGAATAATTGTACTATAGCGTTACCCTTGCCAACTTAGTTTAATCTTTCTATTCATTCATCCGTCCACCCATCCATTCATTCAGTACTTGTACCCTAGCCCAACGTTGCAGCATAAGAGAGCAGGTGCACTTACCCAATTGAAGAAATGGCACCTACCCTTTTTGTTTCGTCTCGTCTCTTATTGTGAGAATCGGAGAATTTTCTCTTTTTGTCAATGATCTGGATGGATTTGGGTGGACCTTCTTAATTGAGCGGTGGAATATTGCTTTTGCTGTGAACATTTTCGGGAGTTACGTCATTGGACGTTTGGGATGGAGAGTTTTGGTAGAAGAAGTGTATTGGAATAAATGTATAAAGCAACGTAATACGTAGTATACTTAACTAAGGTTTAACCATCATTTTATTTTAGTCTTGTAGTGATTGACGGGCTAATTTTAGTACACCTTCCTTGGATCCAGCCCCACCAATAAACCCTGATGCGTGTACAAACACAGCATCCTTTACACCTGATATTTGCTGTAGTTTTTCATCGCGAAGTCCTTTCCACTCATGACGCAAATCCTTTCGATTTTGAAAACCGGTTGAATCTTGTACACTAACAGCGCGGATACGCCATGGAGAATTTTCATGATCATTTTCGGGAAATAGAACGTATAAAACTTGATCAGTTTCATTTAATCCATACTCTTTTTCAATGGTATATAAATGATCGGTCCAAGATATCCCAGATTTGGAGTACGGTAAAATTAAGATTTTACCGGATGGGTCGTAAAGTTTTCGATTGATAAATGCTTCACGAACTATCTGTCGAGAAGGTAGCCAACATCTAAATGTATCCATTACGGCTAATACAAACTGACGTCCACAAAATTCCGATGCTTCGGTAAATTTTGCGTTCTCTTGCACTTCAGAATCTGACAGGTCTTTATCCATACCTGATACGTAAATATTTTTCAAAGAATTCGAGCATTTAACATTATCAGAATAGTTTAAACGTTGTACACAAGCTGCTATAGTGTAACAGTCAGAGTTAAAACGTCTTTTAATAGCAGCATTTTCCATTAATACTACATCGTAAACGGAAATTCCATTATCATTAGCGTCAAAAGCTTCGATGAAATCAGCATAAACTTTTTCGTATATCAAGTTAATCGATTCTTCATTATCACAGACTTGGGGGATAAGATGGGAGATGATTTGTCGGCCAAAATGCATGTAAACTAATCCAGCACTGCTTAATTTTGTGGATTTCCCGGGAAAACAAACGTCGAAACCACGTTGATGATGATCATAACGGTGATTTATCTCGTTATACTCACCACCAACGTCTACCACTATATTACATTTTTCTAGGATATCTGCATTACGAGTCCTCACAATTTTACTGTTGTAAAACTCGGGTAATAATCGTAACATGTATACCGAAAGTGCTTCATCCGCGTGAAATGTCCCATTATGGGTACCGATTAACCAAGTTGTATTTGTGTCTTTGGGATCAATTTTTACACGTTTGACTTCCGGTAGTAATAATTCCGAACTCATTTTTGAACTTTGATGTATTCCTTGCACGAGGTTGACTTGGCCTGGCTTAACCAAATGACGTTTATTTATATGGTATTTGTAGGAGATAATAGAAGCCTTTGAGCCCCAATTTATCCACGATTTGGGCGAAACAAACAAATTAACATATAGCATGGCATTAAATTTGTCTAATCTAACGTGCGACATAGTGTTATGGAATTCACTTAATCAGCCAGTTTCCTGTGACGTAACAGTTGCTTTTTCAGGGTTGTAAATTGGCCGATACCTTTATAAACAATTGAAGTGTATAGCAAAGTAGCAGATGCACCTTGGTTAAGAAGTTGTTGAACCTGTTTACCACATGTTATACCTCCACATGCAATGATAACTTTTTGGGGAGTATTAGTTGTATGTAGACGGTGTAATATGGAATGATAACGTTGAACTAGTCGAAGAGTTTTGGGAAAAGTATTACTTCCGGAGTAACCACCTTGTTCATTCAACGTTCTAATATCTTGATCTCTTGTCATACTGAATGGATGGGGTGAGATATATGGTCGTGATAGAGTGGTATTACCGACAATTATACCATCAACACCTGATGATAATATAGCTTGACATATACCGAGAATTTGTTCATCGGAGTCTTCATCTGGACTCACTTTAACGAGTATATTTGGTTTTGTGATTCTGTCAAGGTTTTGTACAGCTTTGACAATGGCATTTAAGAGTTTGGTTAAAGGTTCACTTTGTTGTAATGAGCGCAGTCCGGGAGTATTAGGACTTGAAACATTGACAACTAATATATCTGCAAATGGGGCTAACTTTTCAAGGCCGAGTAGATAATCATTTTGAATAGCATTAAAATCAGTATTTGGAGTTGATTTATTCTTAGCTAACTGGATTGCCAACAAACAATGAGGACGTAAACTACCGGGAGATACACCTGCACTTCCGTTTAGAACATGGGAGATAGCCTGAGGGATATTATAATTGTAAGTATGTAATAGATTAGTTTGTAAGATAAATCGTAATAAACGTTTATGCAAGCGTTTCACGACAATATCTGCACCATCAGAGTTAAAACCGTAACGATTAATGAGACCGTTAAATTCAGGGATGCGAAAGACACGTGGTTTAGGATTTCCGGGTTGGGGAAGTGGAGTTATGCCACCGATTTCAACTATAGAAGCACCAGCGTCAAACAGTTGGTCGATAATTTCACCATTTTTATCCAAGCCTGCGCTAACTCCAATGGGGGAAGAAAGGGTGAATTGGAATAATTTTGTGTACAATATAGGGTTATTATTGATGGTGGTATCACGTTCTCGTGGATTAATACCCGCCCAACCGAGGAATTTTAAGCTTTGAATACCCAGATGGTGAGCTGTTTCAGCGTTTTTAACGAATAGCCGTATTAATGGGGGAATTGTATACTCGTGTAGTATGATTGCACGGGTATCAGTTGCGTAGATGGTGATGACACTTAATCCTAATAACCAACCGAGGGAGAATATGTTAAATTTGGGAAGCCTGTTGTTGAGATAAAAAGGATGGGGTGGGGATCGGGATGAGGATGAATGCCATGATTTTTTATTCCAGGGGAAGGAATATATTCCGGGGGGTATATGGGTGAATTTTAAGGAAGGATTTTTCTGGATGATAGATATTATCATTGTGGATAGTATGATGACCAATTAATTAGTTAAAGGAATGAATTTTCCGATTGTGATAAATTGGGGATGAGATAAAAAGATGGATTTGCCTTTAACATCACCGAATGATAGGGAGGCAAATATGTAGCACTGGTTTGGGGGGGGAAGGGGGATAATAAAAATGATTAGATGGAAGCTTGAATAAGTACTTTGGAAATTAACAGAGGCTATGATAACATGAGCATTACTTCATGTATGGACTAAAATGTGTTATACACAAGGATAACGGTGATCTAAGAATATTAGTATTGTATGAATTTTAAGGTTAGGGAAACAAAATAAAAATAGGGAAAACTTACAGGAATGAGAATATTTAGTGATCTAGCAAACCGCAGAGTAGATGAGGAGAGTTTTCTGAAAAAAAAAAGGTAAATTTGAACAATTAAAAAGGTTTCTGGCATCATCATCGCGGACGCACATCGAACTAAACAGACTGATCACGTGAGGAGTAGAGTGGGAGGATTTTGGGGGGAAAAGTGAGTTTGAAGTAAAAAGAAGTAGGAAGACGAGAAGGGAAAAGGGAAAATCGGGTTCACGATAATGAATAACAAGAGATTAAATGCGCATATTCAGAGCATACTAGGGTTAGGGAATTCGAGGATATCGTGAGGATTCAAATGCCAAAGGGAGAGTTTGGTTCATGATACGAGTTATCAAGTTAACCAAGCCGGGGCAGAGTACATTAGAATCAAGTTGAGATGAAAAGAAGAAAAATGAAGGATACAGAGCAACAAAGCTCCCGGATAATGGATAAAGGAAGTTTGGATAAAGAGCAAGATAATGTCGAACGAGATAAGTCGGGGAAAAGAAAGCGAATTAATCAGGAGGAACCATCAAGCTCAGGATCAACACGAGATTCACAAAATAGGAATAACTGGAAGGATAAAAAAGGCGAAAGAGATTGTTGCGAGGAGAATGAGGAAAAAAGAATTGAAAGACTGCAGACACAACAAGAACCATCACATACTCCAGCAAAATCTTGTAGGTGGAAAAGGTGTTGTTCCCTTGAAAATTTCCACATTTTAAATGCCATCGAAGAAGGGTCATACTCTTGGGTATCTCGAGCGCAAGATCGTCGAACTGGGGAAATAGTTGCGCTAAAACGACCAAAAGCTGCATCGACTCACGATGATGAATTTCCTAGTGTTACACTGCGGGAAATAGATATTTTGATCAAATCTCGTTCTCATCCTTATATTGTCAAATTAAGAGAAATCGCCTTTGGAGAATTACCCCAAAGTGCCGGAGATGATGGTGAATCTTTGAATAAATTCCACGATCACCAAATCCATCCAAGCCCTCCTTGTCCGTCGGTTTATCTGGTTCTTGAATTCGTTGAACATGATCTAAAATCTCTTCAGAAACAAATGTCTTGTCCTTTTACACTGAGCGAAGTTAAAACCATTCTTCTACAACTGTCTTCAGCCCTTGCTTTTCTTCATCAAAATCGTATTCTACATCGTGATCTTAAACCTTCCAATATTTTACTCAACAATCGTGGTGAAATCCGGTTAACTGACTTTGGAATGGCTCGTAAACTTCCCAATCCTTTACCCGCTGATTTAACTCCCATTGTCGTTACATTTTGGTATCGTGCTCCAGAACTCATCATAGGTCTTCCTGAATATTCCTTTCCAATCGATATATGGAGTTTTGGCTGTATTTTTGCCGAATTGCTTCAAAATTCGCCTCTTTTTCAGGGTCGCTCTGATTCTGATCAACTTGATCAAATCTTTTCTGCTACAGGCTTCCCATCTCCAAGTACATGGCCTGACTATTTTTCTCTTTCAAAATCCCTTCCTACTAAACCTCTCAAATCATTTTCTTCCCATCACTCCACCCATTTCTTCAAGAATAAATTCCCCCAACTATCTTCAATGGGAATTAATCTTCTTTTACATATCCTCTCCCCAAATCCCCAATCTCGTCTAACTATTGATCAAATTTTGAATCATTCCTTTTTTTCCGAACGTCCTTCTCCCAAAGATCCCCGAATCTTTCCAACTTTTGCTTCAAAAGCTGCACAAGAATTCCCTCCTGTCTATTCATATGCTAAATTTTCCCCTTCTCATTCCCTTTCATAAATTTATCTTACATTCCCTTATTTCAATATTTCTTCTTCTCTTCACGTTGGCATTATGTCAATTCCATTCGCCGTAGTTGTCGCTCTAGTTCCACTAACTTTAAAACTTTTTCCTCTTCCTCTTCCTCTTCCTCTCCCTCCCTTCTTCATCCCTCTTGTACTACTTTGTACCCCTCCATTTCCCCTTGTAACCCTTTTAACTCTTTTTCCTATTCCCCCATTTCTTCCACCCCCTCTTCCTCTACTATAACTTGAAATTGTATTCAATGATGATGCCATTGTACCATCCAATCCCTCAATTTCCCCATGATCATTCTTATTCTCACTGAAATTTCTCTCCAATCCCTCAAAATAAACACTTCGTACCAAACTTTCCCCTTGATTTATCCCTTCTATACTCTTTTGCATATATTCTCTCTCTTGTTCCACTATCTCCTCCGGATCAATCCAACTTCCATAATCTTCACTCTCCACATCAAATACCTCCCCTTCATCTGAACAAAGATTAATCACTTTCTCATGATTAGGATCAAATGGTATATCTTCATCCATCCCATCTTCACCTCTTCCCCCATTACCATTATTACCCCTCATCGCTTGTTCATAATGTGCCCGATAATGATCAATCAATCCTTGAAATTGTCTTCCATATTCACGAACTTTCATATGATCAATCCCCGCAATTTTCATCATTTCCTTTTCATTTCTCGGAAATGTTATCGCCATTTCCCGTAAAATCGTATCTGTAAACGGTACCGCCCTTAAATCCCGTTCTATCAATATTTTACGACACATATCCCGCCCTGCATTTAAAAACCCTTCAACTATATCTCGATGTACTCGATTAAGTCGACTTAACTTCTCATCCGTTGATATTGGTTTTCCAAGATAATTTCCTTGTGTCAAATTACCCTTTCGTAACGTTCTATTATCTCGTGATAACTCTTCACATTCATCATATTCAATCATCTCATCATCCCCCACCACAAATGAATCTTGAACATACCCATTTGAATCTAAATACTCTCCATCATCAATATCCGAATCAACCCCTTCCCATCTACCTCCAACTCGTCCAGGTGATGATATATTTGTTGAAAAAGGAATAGCATTCCGGTTCCCTGATTTCGTTCGACTTACCAATCGTCCCGATTCTTCTCCTTCTATCCCTTTACTAATTTCCATGTCTAACAAAAACTCCTTCGACCGTATTAACTTCTCCCGACTGAACGGTGTCACTTCAATATACTGTAAAGGGAACCCTTGTCTATTAACCAAATTAACTTCTCTAAAATACCCCTCTCGAGCAAGCTTCCTAAATAACCGTTCTGTAACCTCTCGATCCAAATGTGCTCCTAAACCATACCCACTCTTTTGATCATGCCCCCTCTGCCGAATCTTCGCCGCTTTCGACCCCCGAAATACATCTATGCAATACGATAACCCTACCCGATCATTCTGAATACTCTCAACTAACCCCAACGCTCCCTTAGCATGATCAATCAGATTAACCGCTTCATAAACTTTTCCTGATCGGCAATTATCACAGGTCTTATGGCACAATTCCGGTAAAAATGATTCCCCAAAATATTCCAGAACTTGAACCCGTCGACAATCTCGCAAATTCTCACAAAACTGTACCACAGCTCTTAACATCCTTAACTGCCGCTCCTTTTGTGCCGCCAATAATCTTTTCTCCTCCGTCGTTTTAGCTCCTTTCCGATTCTCTGTTTCACTTCTCTCTACCATTCTCGATAATACCGAAAAATCGCTAAATGAATAAAAAAGATAACATCCAGACTTACGCCCGTCTCGTCCTGCACGCCCTGTCTCTTGATAATATCCCTCTAAACTCTTGGGAATAGTATGATGTATCACAAACCGCACATCTGCTTTATCTATTCCCATTCCAAATGCAATCGTCGCAACTATAACTTTATATCTCCCTTTTTGCCAACTCGCCTGTACCATTCGTTTTTCCTGAGCTTCCATGCCAGCATGGTAATGATGCGCTGAAATTTTATGCTTCTTGGTCAATTGTTCTGCGACTTCTTCGCAACTCGATCTCGAAAGACAATAAATAATCCCACATTCTCCCCGATATCTATCTTTTATAAGTGTCGCAATAATATCAATGAGACCTTTCGCACTACCCTTTTTCAATACTTCATACGACAGGTTAGGTCTATTGAAACTTTGTCGAAAAATCTCACATTTCTCCATCCCTAAATTATGCTTAACATCACACTCCACTTCCATCGTAGCTGTAGCCGTTAACGCTATAAATGGCACAGATGGAAACAATGATCTTATCGTACCAACCGCCTTATAATCCGGCCTAAAATCATGTCCCCATTGACTTACACAGTGCGCTTCATCTATCACAATTCGCGCCAACATGTTCCGTTGATACAGTGATGTAAATAGTTCAATTATTCCCTTGTTTTTAGTTAACATTTCCGGTGTAACATACAATAATTGAACTTCGGAACCAGCATGAGCGCTACGCAACTTGTTATAAATCATCTGTTTTTCTGATGCTGTATTTTCTCCCGTCAAAAGAAATGCTCTAATACCATTATCGTTTAAATGCATAACTTGATCCTCCATCAAACTAAGTAACGGTGAAACTACAATAGTTACACCTCGTGTTCTCCCCCGTGTAACCACTGCCGGTACTTGATAGCAAAGTGATTTACCTCCTCCCGTCGGCATTAGTACGAAAACATCTTTACCCGCAAGTGTCGAATTAATTGCTTCCAATTGGTTCGGTCTGAATCCACTAAGATGGAATATTTCTTTCATGGCTCGACCTACTTCATCCGACCATGGGAAATCCATTTGAGATGTCCTCGATGAATTAGGCGTGTCTTTAACATATGTACCTGAAATTTTGTGTTGTACAGAATTTGGCTTTAAATCTTTCGCATTAACGTTGTTATTTGGTACTCTACTAACATCAATTTTACTCCCAACCGGTTTAACACTATCCTGTTCCCCAGTAAAATCATTCTTGCCAATTACTACCTCATTCAAATCACTCATCGAATACTCTTCAAGATCTTGCAACGGAGGTGTACCCATATTATTTGAAAATGCAGGTTCTTCATCGTCAAAGTAAGCATCATTTTGCGCCCTACAAACCATCGAATTGCCACTTTCACATTCAGAGATACTTGGTCCTATCATATTAGATGGACCTGTCTGAATATCATGTGTAGTATTTTGTGCGACCCGACAGTGAGACGAATGTAATTGCGTTTGTCCAACGATTCCCGATGATTCGTGAAAAACGTTATCCTTTGAATGAGATGTATTTTGTGTTGAAAATACCACAACTCTGTCTTTGGGTACATCGCTCCCTGTACAGCTTGTTGGGGGTAAGCTGAATTCGTCCTTAATTTTACACTTTTCAACTAATTCTATCAACTGCTGCTCCAATTCTCGTATCTCTTTGCCTAATAAAAAGTTTTCGTCAAGATAGCGTGAAAACCAAGATGTTTCCCGTCCAAATTTAACGGCCTCTATAACAGTCGCCTCGATTTGACTTTTCCGTTGCGTCTTCGTTAAACAAATATTCCGTACATCTATAAGCATTGCTATGCTATCTTTATGATCCTTGCGCGCTTTCAATTGTAGTTTGTGCTCGTGAGAAACATCCGAAAAAATCTTAATGTCTTCAGCTGCCTTCTCAGCTATCTCACGACGACCAATTTCTGCTTTCTCCAATAAATCGCGCAACTTTGCATCAGGGTATGCCAGAATGGCATTCAAGAAGAAAGGTGATGGGCAAGTATCTTTACCTTCTATAATGTCTTGAGAGGTACTATCAGCTTCAGTCTTGACCGTTTGAGATTTATCATTTGAAAAATCGAATGGAGGGTTCTTAAAACGAACTGAAATTTTTGAACATAACTTTGTGGTATTAGTAGAATTTTTATCAGGACTAGAAACATAACCGAAATCCGTATCATCTGTATCGTCAATAACATGCTTGGCCCGTGAGCGGGAAACGAGTTTCTTTGGAGCACCCAAGGTCTTTTCCACATCAGACATTTGGGATGAGCTAGGTACTGAATTGACAAATAAGCCGTCATCTTGGGCAGCTGACCTCGAATCAAAATCCTTTGGCACAGTTTGCTGCTGATGGCTGTCATGGGAATGACAGACAAGCGGTGTCCCACGAGAAAAAGTGGGATGATTAGGAGATGAGATACCGGAAATATTGTGTGTTGGGTTAACATTTTTGTTAGCTTCTGGAGAGTTATGTAAAATTGCACTTATTTCGACAAAACTATCAGCATCATTATGTATTTGGACATTTGTTGATTTGCCAGTTTGCGCAGCTGATTCGCAAATATTTCTAGGTCGTTTATTAGTGGAATCATTAAGAGATGTAATTCCGTTACTCTTGCGCTTTGAGCCAGAACTATGAGGAATAGCCTGAAAATCAGTAGTTAAGTCGATGGAATCGATGTTTAATATTTGGTTCGACTCAATGTTGGGTGTTGGCGACAAGTCTGCTCTCCCAGATGAACGGCATAAAACATTGGGATTTCCCTGATGAGTCGATATAGCCAATGTAGAAGAATTCAGTGGATTTATATGAGTAGACTTGGTAATGGATCCACTTGGAAGGAGGGAAGAACTTTTTGAAGCTTTCTCACTTATTAAATCTGAATTTTCACAATGAAGTCCAGCAAAAGCAGAAGCGGATCGAGAGACGAGAAAATTCGGTTTAACATCGGACGTAGAAATTGAATTTTTACTAGGAGAACCATTGGCCGTGAGGGCGTCTGGAGCATGGCAAGATGTAGAGGTAGTTGGGATATCTAATGAAGAATTTTGTAAACATTTCAACGGAGGATTAATAGGCCGATGAGAAATTTCCGATAGCGATGATGATGATGTAGTCTGATTATTAATAGACTTAAAGGGTAAAGGAACATTAGCACGAGTTCGATAAAGCCATGTGAGATGCTCCTTTAGATTATTGCGCGTCATGGGTGAGTTGCATGGTGGTAAACAAATAGGTTTAGTAGAGGAATTAGATTGATAAACCCAGTATTGTAAACTTGAACGTGAATAGAATAAAGATTAGGATAGTAGACAGTGAAAAATATGATTGATTAAAATGATGACAATGATACAAAAGATATGGGAAGCGAAGGAAAAAAAAGACTATAGTAAAGAGGTATACAAGCGAATACATGTAACGGTGTATATTCGAGAGTAAATGTTAGTTTCCCATAATGTAGTCTTTTCGCAAGGGAAAAATAAGCAATTGAAAAAACTCGAGTAAAATGATCAATTTAAGATGATGATACAAAATCATCTAGTTGGTAAAATAGATAGTTACATGAAAGAAGTTAAAATTTCAAAATTTATTTTTTCAGAGTACGCGAATTCATTTCATCGCTTAACGCGAAGCCATCATCCAAAATGCATTATTAATCCAAGACATGTGATTAGCCGGATAAATGTTGCGGCGGAGAATTTTGGGGAGCAGAAAAGATAAGGCTTAGGAATGGGGATGGCGGCGGAGATGGAGATGTTGATGGTGACGGTGATTAGAATAACAGTTAATTAGACATGGATTTAGTATTACTTGATGGTTGAAAAGGTCTCACACGCTGATTACTACCGTAAATGCCTTGAAAAGCTTTAGCTTCGGGTCCATTACTTTGACGTAACCAAGGATAATTAAGCTTTGGTAAAAGAAATGGGTTATTATGATAAGATTGAATAAGTTCAGTGAATATCCACGTCGGCTGTTTAACCAAACCAAGCTGAAGTATTGTGCGATTTCCTGGTAAATTGGCCAGAATATGAGAAGATATGGGAGTAATAATTTCTAATGTATTTAACTTAGAATCGAAATTTTTAATATATGCCCAACCAATAGTTCGTGATAAGCTTGGATGAAGGATTGTAGACTGATTGGTAGTTGTAGGAAGAAGAAAGGGTACTTGAGTTGATTGATGTATATATATTTCACTGGAAAGTTCATCAGAGGGGTCATTCTGTAATATTGTAAGGGCAATCAAGGATGAATCCAATAATTCATCAAGACGAGTTAAGTCCTCAAGCTCCCAGTGAACGAGTATAGCAAAAAATGATGAATTCAAACCAGCACATTTTGCAAAGAGTGGTGATAATGTAGTTATAGGAGAAGAGTCCCACCTGGTTTGAAAATATGGACTATCGAGTGAATGAAAGTATGAAATAATTGACATTTCGTTAAGTTCACTAGCCGATCTTAATAGATTAGAAGAAGGTGCTTTATCACATGGATAAGTGTTTATTAATGTGCCTGGGAAATTAAGTTTAGCAAGTGGAGATGATGCATGAGTTGATAAAGTAACTATATCAGTAAGATATTTTTGAAATCGAGATAATAATAAACTTAGTATACGATCACGAAATCCTCGATTAGAGCTGGGCGCTTTAATAATGAGTGGCGCGGTGGACGGACGAGATTGACAACCCCATACCGGTAAGCTGCGCAGTTTTCGATATCGTAGCAACAAATCTTCTGCGTAACATAAATAGTCATCCGGGGTGTCCCGCATAACATCCGATCGTACGGCATGCGCACCAACACATATATTCCCATTACCAATGCTTGTATGAGTGTGGGTAAAAGCCGGACCAAAGTTAGGATACCTGACAAGAAGTAAAGAAATTTGTGATGGTGGTGTATATTCTTGGGAATTTGGATCTAAATCAAGAAAAAACACAATATTTGGTGATTGCATAAATGGACTAGTAGAGTCAATTGTTTCTCGTGTTAAAATTCCATTGATTAGAGCTCGGCAGAAGACGGATTTACCAACTCTTTTACCACCTCCTATGAAAATAACGGGACTTTTGGAATTACGAACCTTCGTAATAAGTGACACGATGGTTTTAAGCCAGCATTCCGAAAATATTAGAGGATTAACTGGGTAATTGATTTGATTGTTGAATATACTTTCAACCACTTGATAAGACTGCTGTGATTCGGGTAAGGCATAGGCGGTGGGATTATCAGTCTCCGTTTCACTATCATGAAACGCCCATATATTATCGAAAAGTTTACTGATTGACCTTAAGCATTGAGGACTTTGATTCAAGAGTGAAACTGTTCGAATTCGTACAATGGAAAAGGTGTTTGTCAAATCATTTGGACAAGTGATAGCAGGAATGGGGTGAGAAATTGGTGCATATACCCGATAAATTTTTCGACTGGACTGTAAATAAGCTCCCCATAAAGATATCTTGCCAGATACAACGAATAAATCGTAGAGGCCTACAATTGAAATGTATTCCCCGGGCAAAAAATAGTATTCAGTGCATCGGGACGAAATCTTTATAGACTTCTGATTACGTTCGGGACATGATGAAGAAAATTTAGTCAAACAAGAGGGAATTTCTGTAGGGAGAGTAGACGGGTTCCAGGGTGAATTATCAAAGGGGGAGCAAGAACGATTTGGACTTGAGTATTGTGGGGGAGAATCAACGTTCACATATTCATCGCTAACATTTTCAGTATGACGATTTGGTGTATCAATTATATTAGATGACGGTAATTCTAGCGTATCAATTGAACCAAAAGGTTTATTATCATTTTGTATCGATTCCTCAGCTGCTTTAAGTCCACAAGATCTTTTTTTTCGTGATGAAGAGAAATCGTTTTTGCAATCAATTTTATCTCGTAAAATTAACCTCGATACTTTATGAGCCGCTGCAGCACTTAATCCGTAAAATTGATCTAAAGAAAAAATTTAACCAATCATTAGAACATAGACGATCGAATTTTTTAACCTTAAGAGTTTAACTCACGTTTAATATCACCATTCACATCATTCGGCACCTTTCGTTTTTTCATTTTGCAACGATGTATAAAATGTTTAAATTTATAAATATTTATAATTTCAAAAAAACTCAAATCCCATGAAAAATCCCAATCCAAATCATTGTATCACGATACATCTCGGCCACACAAAATGGAAATTTTTACCAAACTTACTAAGCAGAGTGGATCTGGCTGTGCTAGATAATATGACTAAAAGTGTATAGAGGGAGGGAAGAAGGTCAACAAGAAATTTTATAAGAATTTGTATGAAGTACAAAATATTATGAAGGAAATTTTTATTTTTAAATTTTAAGCAATGTTTAATGATAAATTATTCAACAAAAATATATATACACGAGATGTAAAGTTTCTTGAATAATCACAGTAATAAGTTGATAAAACAAGTACACGTGACAATTCGATAGTGAAGGATAAGGAGATTATGACGTCACGAGAAAAGGATGCCAAAATGTATGGGCAAAATGGAAAGTTTAGGGTTAGGGTATAGTTGGGAATTGGGGATTAAGAGAAGGATACAATGAATAGTTAAGCCTGAAGAAAATGCAAAGTAATCTATTGAAGAATTTTAAGTAGTCGATAAGTACAAGATTTATCAATGATGTATGAGAAATGTTAATCATATGATCAAGATGATGCAGGACCCAAAAATGCAAAAAGAAAGTTTATAGACGAGGTTTACAAAGGGAATCACGGAACCGTAGGTAAGATATGAGAAGTTATTTTATGAATAACACTGGTAAATTCGAATTCAATATAATTTTGATCATAATCAAAGAGAGATGCAATGGTATATGGAAAAGATAACATTTGGGAGAGAAAGTTGGGCCATATGATAAAAATTGGTAATGTTAGGTGCTGATATCTGATGTTTCAACTTTCTCCCATTCACTATCTGTTTGCCCATCTCTTCGGTCATTTGACGAGCTAGTTTGAGAGGGCAAGGAAGGTTTTGAAAAGAAAGGAGAAATATTCCAATTCCATAAGGACTTAAAAGAAATTTGAGGTCCCGATTTGTCATTCACATTTTCCACACCTGGTAAGGAGGACTTTTCAAGAGACTGAAAGTCAGATTTACCCTTAGATAAGACGGGAGGATTGGAGATTTTATCCGGGCCGGAATCACTGCTAGTCTCAGCGTCATCAGAAGTAGATAATAGTAACTTGTACTTTGATGTAGTAAATATTTTACGATTTTTGTGTTTGTTGGGGGACAAATTTGAACCTGTAGCAAACGAATTAGGTGTGTTCCATGAATTTTGAAGATTTTTAAGGGGATTATCCTGCGAAGCTCGAACTAGTTCCAATTCCCGTATAAACCAATTAATAGCCCACCATAAACTTCCGCATAAGCTACTTAAAGCAACAAAGTGCCAGCTGTGAGTAGCTAATAATAAAAGGAAAAGTACACATTGAAGACTACAAAAGGTGATATTGGTAGCTGTAATCAAAGATTTGGTCGGACCGGGAGTAAAAATCGAATTGATCAATGATGAAAAAAAATCTGCCATGTCAAGACCAGAGTTGGTTCCAATAATATTGAGTAAAAGAGCAGGCTAT
Organism: Herpomyces periplanetae; assembly: GCA_009733715.1. Classification (NCBI taxonomy): domain Eukaryota; kingdom Fungi; phylum Ascomycota; class Laboulbeniomycetes; order Herpomycetales; family Herpomycetaceae; genus Herpomyces; species Herpomyces periplanetae. The sequence goes on along the minus strand of WMKJ01000001.1, from coordinate 8,976 downwards.
TTTTTTTTGGATGAATATAAATATGGGGGAAGTGAATTATACCATGGCGGCTTAAGCCTGTTAAACGCTAATGGTTTCGATTAGCACTTGTGTAAAGTTTGTTGACAAAAAGTCATTAATAAGTGGTTCAGAAATTGGTTTTGCAACGGATTTTAGAGTATAAGCTCCGAAACAAAATAAAAGTATAGTTACGCATACAAAAACAACATAAACTAGGAAAAAAAAGGTATGAATAAATTCAACTCCGCCCAAAAAATCACCTCCACATAGATCAGCTTTAAATGAACAATCCAAGTGTCACGTGATTGAAGAAAATAAATTTAATGAAAACTGTGGCAGCGTACCGGGGATCAAATTTTGGCGATTGACGAGAGTGTGAAGATGTGTAGTTTGAGGTAGGACAAATTTAACAAACTTGAAAATTAGGCGTAGAGCTAATAGTACAGAGTAAAAGAAAAGTATAATATAAGTATCATAAAATTTAAAGGGCCGAGTTGAAAATTTTGCCTAAAAAATCAGTACTGTTTAAGTTAGTTTTGTAGAATAGCAAACAATTATGTATCGCAATAAGAGTTGAGTAGAAGGTAATGAATATTACACTTGAAAAAGGTGTAGTAGATGCTTTAGAAAAGAAGCAATGAATGAGTCAACATTCGAGAAAATTGAGTAGATTATGTACTTTGCAAGGTAAAGTATTGGGATCATAAAATAGTGAGTTTATCCGAAAATCAGTGTATAAACTGATTAGTATGAGGTCAAGATTGAATTGTATAAAATTTCGTAATTTTGGTAATAATGAATGAGAAATTACTCTGTACAGCGAATACTATTGATTGTGAAAAAATATATGTTATCTAGTGAAAATTTATTTAGCAGTTAACAGGCTCACGCGGGGGCAGATATGAATACAGACACGTTAATCCCTACCCATACGTACACACTAATCCACATATAATTCTCAAAAAATTCCATTAACCTTCACTTGCTTGTACCGCCACATTTGCCCATTCTCCTGGAAATTATGGCATGGAGTAATTTTGTCACGTGGATCCTCGAAGGATTACATTTTCGAATACAGGGTACGATAATGGATTAGCTTACGTCTTAGAGGGAGACTTTTCAAGAAAGGTGGCAAATTCCCCCTAGTTAGATAAGGCACTATTTTGATGAGTAGTATAGACGGGAGCACATATAGATTGATTAGTTCGTTGGGTTGTCGCTTAAATTTTAACTAATTGGGTTTGTACATTAAATAGTATACATGAAAGTATTCCGCCATTATTAATGGGATTAGGTTAAATATTTTTTCCGCTTTCTTAAGAGTATAGGGTTTAGGCTAATGAGTGGGCTAATTTAGACCAATATTTTTTTAAATTCATTTTAAAATGAGGCAGTGTTGTTTGCTAATTTCAAGAAAATATTTTATGTCAGTTTGAAATTTACTTGCATGACACTAGTATATATAGAATTTGATCAAGTAAACCTTACACAGTGATACTTATTTTCTACCAAAAAATGACCTGCCATACTCACTATGCTAAAATCAATCGTACTCGGATTATTTGTGTACTGAAAATGGATTGATCAGTTTAACTTCCAAATGGATCAAATATTCTACATAAAAATCACTTATGCTAATTATCATACAAATACCTACATTAACAATATCCCAATATACATTTTGTCTCCACCATTCTCATATCCACTCCGTACAATATCTCAACAAAAAATCCAAACTTTGGCACGTGATAACATTTATTCTAGACCGGATGAATATTTTTCCTACTAGTCATGCAGAACATGGGAAAGAGTATACTGAATCATGTGATCTAGCAATACACATTCTGGACTTGGTTCGCGATATATGATGATCATTTTCAGCATCAATTTATTGAAACTGATGTAGGTAGATGTTGGTTGAATATTAAGGTTTTCTTCTGAACATTTGTCATTAAAATGTTGTATTAATTATAAAGGTTTTATCGTACCCTTATATACCCGTTAACTATATACAATTGATCGTTGAGTTGACTCTTTGAAATTTTCGGTATACTAAACCATACTCTATCATATAATAAAATTATCGTTAAAGAAATGAAATTATTTCTTTTTCGAAGGTTCATTTGGAAAAGCGTTTGCAAAGCAGAATTATAATGAATGTGATAAACCGAGGTGTCAGCACTGTATCATTCTTCATGCGCAAATGTCAACATAACGCTTATCCGGCACAACTTTTTCACGATTATTACTTAGCACGTTTACCTACCGTGAAAAATTTGAAACGTGAACTAAACTTACCCGAGAAAGTTCATGCTTGCCCAGAAAATTTGGATAAATCAAAAGAATTACAGCAAAGTGGTTCAGTTAGCAGATTAAACTGGATTAAACCAATTATCGATCGCTCTGAATGTCAGGCTTTCAACGTATTTCGCATTCCAATACAAAGTGCAAAATCCCACTTTGGTGCTTCTACTATACCTGGCTGTCGACCTTACAATGAGGATACTTATCAAGTGGGTATTCTAAATATACCCCCTTTTGCAAATCCTTTGTGCAAAACGGCAAAACCAAGCGACAATAAATGTTCAAAATACACAAAATCAGATAATTCTCAGCATCCTGGAACAGACGATCCTCAAGTGTTTTACTTTGGAATATTCGACGGACATGGAGGTGACTTGTGCAGTAAATTCTTACAGGAAAAACTTCATGAATATCTCGAAGATACGTGGAACTTATATGAAATAAAAAGTTCCTTGATAAACGGCGAATCTCGAGCCTCACGCGGCAAAAATAAAGCTTCGCGAACAATACCAAAGAACAAGGAATCTCCCAATATTCTAGAAATGCAATGTATTCTTCTAAATAATTGGAAAAGCTCAATCGGTGGATATTTTAAGCGGTTCAAACCAAAGTATCTTTCGTCAGATACTTTCAATAACACTGCCCCCACCATTATTACCCATCGCCATCTCAAGCAATCAACTGGCGTAAATGATGAAAGCACGACTCATATTCAACAAGACAGAGTAAAAGATGGTAAAATAGAGCGTGCACTTGAGTATGCATTTCTAAAGGCAGACTTGGACTTTTTGTCAATAAGCACTAAACAAGAAAAAAGCGAAGATGAATCCTCCTTAGCCAAGGTAGCCTTGAAAAATTATAAAGAGAGTACGCAAAGCGCACCATCTTCCATGAGTAAGCCAAAAAAGACAACCCGTTTCGTCGGCGGAAGTACTTGCAGCATAGCCTTGATATCAACGCCAACTCATACGCCGTTTTGGGATCCCACGGCTAAAGCTACACTTGTCGTAGCTCACGTAGGGGATAGTCGTATTATTTTGTGCAGTACAGAAACGGGATTAGCCATACCGTTAACAGACGTTCATCATCTCCCCTTACCCACTGAGTCTAATAGGTTAAGAAGGTATTCAGGAATGGCAATGGTGGATTCATTTAGTGAACAACGATTAGTAGGATTTGCCAATTCTAGAGCATTCGGTGATTACCCAGGAAAGCCATACGGAATTACGGCAGAACCTCAAATTCAATGTATTGAATTAGACGTTTCTGAATATTCATTTTTTGTAATGGTAACCGATGGAGTGTCAGGTGTTCTATCAGATCAAGAGGTTATTGATATAATTAGGGAATCATCAACGCCTGAAATTGGAGCGCATAATGTTACAAAATTTGCCACTGATATAGTATCCGATGCAGACAACGCTACTGCATTGGTAGTACGATTAGGAGGATGGTCCAAGCGTATGCAAGGGAGTGTACCATCAAATCAAACGAAAGCCCTTAGAGACTGTCGTATTCAGACTCAATTTAGTCCACAAAATTGGAGGTAATTTCCTTTTCAAAAATCAACTTAATTCAATTACCTTTTAATCAAAATTGTGTCTTGTGAGATACGTCACTTGGCCAAACAATAAGTGTAATTGAATATCATGTTGTCGCAAAACCCTTCCTCTCGATACCATTTCATAAGTTTATCAGTCATGCAAATACTGTTCAGCTTAGCTAAGCACATTTAGTTGATTTCAGTAAGCTCACAATGGTGAGTGAGGTACAAGATAAATTTTATCGAATATAGCCTTTTGATTCGTTAGTGCAATGTAGTGTACGTGTAAGGTTTTAATCTTCAAAAAATGTGTGTTCAAAAAAATTCAAATCCATTATACTTTATTCGATTTCTGTTGGAACATTATGCCTCTGTAGACATGGAAAAATCGGTACAAATCTATTTAAAGTTTTTTTTTAAATTACGACAATTTACAAGCCCTTAAATATCCCCATGGTAATTCATAAATTTAGTATATTTTAATTCAAATAAAATTATACATATGTAGTTCTCAAGTGTAAAATCCGTTGAACATCACTTTTATGAAATCATAAAAATTTAAACAAACTATTACATCGTCCACTCGCTTCTGTCCTTCAAATCGTATACCATCAAACAATTCTGATTAGTCATCATTTTAGTACTTGGCCAAGGAATGGAGACAAGCTGATGTGAAATGTACGAGATTTAAATAATAGATTAAAGTATATACTATCTGTTAATGAAGTGTTTTTGGGAAATTTTCTTAAACTTGATAAATTGTAAGTTGGTTATATATGTATGTTTGTTAGTCTTTTCCTTTTAGGCCTAAATCAATACGCCTTTGATCATGCCAATATGACGATTTGGGCGCAAACGAATTGTAAATTAATGCAGACAAATATCCTTTGCAACGTTAATTCGTATACCAGTTAGTCGGGTTATTGATTCGCGATGCCAATTATATCTCCATCAGTGATAACAATATGGTAAATCTGATTTCGTTAATGCCTACCTTATTTGATAGACCTAAGCTTTTGGGGTCCCAGGCTGATTCGTTATACATTGAAACGAACTGTTCTATGCATAACAAGCTATAACATGGGTCCATATCTTAATACAATTTTATTGCAATCACGAAAATTAATTTCGACATACTATTCAGATTTCCATTCTCTTCTCCATCACTATTACTTCGTCCTACCTGTTTTATTGGATTGCCTTCATGACAGACCCGGAAACCTGCCGCTGCGATAGTTGTTAAACTTCGGAATTCGCCTCTGCATTTTTTTTTTAGCGCATTAAAGCTTAAGCTGTATTTTTTCTAACATCTCAATGAATATAATTTCTTATTGGGCTTCTATTTCTCCCTTACATCAACATGCATAAGCCTACCATATTAATCCATCTTCTCACAATACGTCATAGCGTTCCTCCTATACACTCCACCTAATGTAATAATGGAATACCGAGTAAACAAGTGTGTGTTTCTAATTCTACTTTTTATTTTACAAAACCATTCAAAATCTTGATTATTGGATAAAATAATAAGCTACATTATTCATGCTTTATTCATCCTAAAATAATTAATAACACATTTTTTCCCTATTTAGGATTATATCTACTGAATTACCCAATTGGGAAATATTTTGAAATGTTTGGATTGTAGAGTACGGCCTTTAACTTGTAACAGAATATCTTCCCGTTATCTTCTCAGGCATATTCCCCGTTTACAAGAGACTTTTTTTGCTAGCAATCTGATGATACTAATTCTCAAATGCTACCTTTAAATATTTTAGCGTACTTCTGTACCATAATTTACTGATTTTCTTATCAATGTTCAAGTGATATTGAATACCTTTGTTTCTAATGTCTCGACTTATTTAGGTTGTCTCAAATAATTGTTTGACCTTCCATGAATTATTTTATAAATTTCTTTAGTCTCTTACAATTTTCATCAATTCTTCACTTTAAGAAGTTACCTTGATTTAGCCCCGTAAACACTCAGTAAAACGATAACTCTACGCGGGGTGAAGTTTTCAGTCATTGTATCACCAATTGGCCATGAATATATTGCGCAACATTCCTTCACACCCCGCTTCATACGTTCTATTACTGTGAGCAAGTAGACTTTGGTCAGATTAGACGGTATCAGAGAACCATTATCTCATTCCATTGTTATCATGGTGAAATTAAGCCAAATATTACCCTTTTCACATACTAAACCATGCTAAATATGCCATTCCCAAAATACTATACGTGTAACAATTTAAACAATATAAAATGGCATCCAACTCCCGTCTTCTGTTAGGTTTAAAATGTCCTTGTGGTATTAACGATAATTTTGTTCCTCACTTTACCCAAATTTTCCACTCTTCGTTTTGTTATATCAATCTAACATAAGTGTTTCCTTTCACTGACCATAAATTTGGCAATATAAACAGTACAAGCTTTATCTTTTTGTACATACGTATTTACCTAAAATTTATACCCTTTTTACTCGTTGAATTATGTCTGACAGCGGACGAAAGAACTTTACTGACAAGATTGGTGAGGCCGTCACTCCTGAGTCATGTAAATCTGCCACGTCTGTTGCCAAAGAAGCTGTTACAAATATAGCCGATACCATAGGAAGGTAAACTTCAATTTTACAAAATCTTTTGAATACTTGTATTTTTCATGAAAGGGGATATACAACAGGTTTATATGAACTACTTGACTGTCCAAATTGTTCAATAATTCGGTATACCTTTTTGTATGGTTTTATCATAGTATACTTTCTCGAGTCTGATACATTTTGAAATATATAGAAAAATCGAACCTGAAGACAAAAAGAGTGTAACTCAGTGTGTTGCCGATAAGATCGATACTGTCAAGGATGAACATGTACACGGTGGAACGGCACATGCTATATTTGATCATGCCAAAGAAGCGCTTGGATTTGGTAGCAAATCACCTGAAAAGTAGAGCTGCTTTGATATATCTAGCAGATAATTTGCGTTAAATTCTCGGCTTGTCAGAATTTTACTTGCTCTTTTATTTTTCATATTTCCGTATACGAACTAACTTGAAAAAAACTGGAGCTTCAATAAAATTTTGTTGGAATTGTGAAAAGCTCTATACTGCGTGTAAGAGGGACCCGATATATACTGTATCCAAATATACCAATTGCAACAAATTAAACTTTACAAACCTACTATAATGAGAATTCCCAAGTTCATGCGTTATTTCTAGAATAAGCCTTAAACATCATAATTTAATAATTATGTAAAGTCGTTCGTGTCCAAATAGTATTTCTCACTGGTTTATAATAAACATAAATAACTTTCTGAAACTACCAATTGCAACACTAGCACGTATAGCACGAATTTCATTCCTACTTGTCGGTCAAACTGTCAAAATTTGCCCCGATATACAAACATGTTACATCGTTCCCAACTATCTTCCTTAGAATTTCTCAATAATTGTATCACGTAATACATAAATTCCTGTACAGCAGGCTAAAGGTGAAGAGAAGGGAGAAAAGTGGTGGGTTAGTCGAGAAAATTATCAATGAGTTGATGTATATATATAAATATGCGCATGTGTATGTCATAATGTAGTTGTACCATTAACGTAGGTATGCGATTAACGTAGAAGTTTAACTTTAATGTGCAAAGTTAGAGTAAAGAATCCCGAATCAGTTTCTTGGTTTTGCAACTAACTAAGCCATTAGAATATAGACTACGTTAAAAGAATTAAACGATCACTATTTAATGGATATTAAGAATTAACTATTATCCCACATATATACCTACGCTTGCACATTTAACCAACTTATAACGAACCTTTATCTTTCTCCCAAACATTTTACACATTTCCTTCAATCAATATCCCCCAAATAACCATAACGGATTATTCAGCGAAAACCAAACTTACCAGAGGTTCATACTACTAAGCACGTGCTTGGTACTGAAAGTAACTTCTAGTTGTGATGTGACAGGTCATAGGGAATCGGATCCTTAAATTTTGTTATAATTTAAAGATGTACACATTAGTACATGCAAAGCATGATCGATAAGTTAATTAGCTAAAAATAAATTTATTATGTACTTGATATAATATTAGAAAAGACTTTCCGTTCACTATTATTCTACTAAATTATATCTTCCTAGTGAACTTTATTAATTCGACATAATCCAAGTTGTCATGTGATTTTACTCGGGTCTAGATCAACATTACCTCGGATATGCGAGTCTGGTGGTGATTCTGAATATATGAAGCTTCATGCAAAGACGTATTTTGCAAATTAGGCCTTCAAGTTAAGACTCCCTCCCCAAAATTTTTTCTCCATTCCTACCATTAGCCTCTCTATTCTTTTATCTCGTTGTAGTACTCTTATTACCTAGCATATCAATAGCGTTAAATTCTCCCCCATGCTCTTCTCCGCCCCCTCCCATATCTTCAACTTTCCCATGATTACATAATCTGAATTATGTAATGTGTACAATATCTCAAGACGTTTTTTGGGATTCTTCTTTGCCCACAATCTTCGTCAACATTAAATTCTCGCTTCGCTTTCATCATCTCTTCTTTACACGCTTCGACCCTTACCACTTCATCGATTTTAAGTTAATTATTTAGTATTACCTTAAATTCGTGGATTTCTTTACATTTTTTACGCCTCACCTAACTCCATTCGTCCAGTTCAATTTTAAATTTATTTCAACTTGTCAACATCACGTCTCTTTCATCCCATCCCTTACTTACTCTTGCTCGTTACCCACTCTTACCTGAAAAATTTGATTACACTCTATTCCTTTCAACTTACTCACGTAAATTTACATTGTTACTTTCTCCTCTTTACATTTTCTTTCCACTCATTTATCAACTTTCCGAAGTTGCATTCTTAACATTTCATTACATAGCCGAAACTCGAAATTTATCCTCGCTTTATCATTTTTCCGGACTTCGTTATCACATTTTCCGCAGAAGTTATCGTTCGATCTTAAACCTTGACTTATCTTCACCAGTTTTAATCACTTGCTTCACTACGTCTGTAAAGATCGGTTTCATTGGACGCCTAATCCTCCCACATCTCGAATCTATTTACAAGCCTAATTACTTCCCCGCTCGTTTACCCCTCTTTACGCCGAACAGGCAATTTTAAT